>CM067172.1:130708224-130753601 GCA_034093135.1 Erigeron breviscapus
ACGATGTCAAACGAGTTTATAATCGATCTTGATGATCAAAATAGGTTTATATATGTCAAAAACATGTTTTGGGTGAAGCCCAAGTCGATTGATTTCTGGAATATCGAAGAACAAAGTCGTTTTATGAATTCTGGGCGAAGTTATGTTTCTGATAGCTAAATTCGTTCCCTGTTGGCTATTTTCGTTTGCCCAACGAAGTTTAACTTCGTTTGGGGTCATTTTCGTTTGTTGTTGAAAGCTTAAAATCGTTTTGGCCTAATGGAAATCTAAATTCGTTTTAAGTGTTAAATTCGTTCTGGAATGCTAAATTCGTTTAGAGGGTTTAAGTTCGTTTTGGCTTGAAATGTAGCTTAAATTCGTTTGTGGATGATTAAATTCGTTTGGCAAACGAATTTAAAGTTCGTTTTTTTATCAGAAAGCAGTTAAGTTCGTTTTATGAATTGAGGATAGTTAAGTTCGTTTTCTGGAATTAAGTTCGTAAGAACAAAACTAAATTCGTATTAAAGTCCATTTAAGGTCCCAAATGACTTATACTTCATATGTTAATGAACGATAGGTGTCGGGGGATTACTATTAAGCACTGTTAGCTCTTTGTTTGCTCGCACATACCACTACGAGGTAAGATACACTACTTTTGTCACGCTGAGGGTGCAACGAAAATGGTTTGTAAACTATAACCTCCAAAACGGTAATGTATAACTCATATGTGGTTGGGTTGATATGGGAGGTACTCGGGGATTAATGATGACGATGTTTATGCCTAAAATGTTTCCCCGTACACATGGTTATGATATGATATGCAATGATGATGATATGCTTAACGATATGATATGATGTGATATGATATGATGAACGGTGGTTAATGACGTGATGTAATGTTGATATGTGCATGTATATGTGGCTTGTTCATCTAGAACACTAGACCTTTTTAGGTTGCCATGACACGTGCACGTTTTAAGGGCCCTAACGTGAAAAGATGATAGACGTGGATTAGTTTAGGATTAATGTGGAAACCTAAACTAAACGTGTAAATGCTCGAGCTAATTAGATGGTAAGTGTTATGCATAACCAGTGCCTGATGTGGTAATAGGTACGTATAAATCGTGCTCGTATGTGGGAGAGTACGTCGTGCTCGTATGTGGGAGAGTACGTAGTGCCCGTATGTGGGAGGGTACGTTAAAATGTTTGCTCGGGTGGCTCCTTGCAACAAGTCATATGTGGCGAGTAGTTTCGGGTGGCCTGATGACCCACCTAATGTCATGAACATAAACGTGCTACTCATGGATCGACATTGTCTTTCCTTAACGGTAACTTCGGTTACAACTTAACGGTGACCTAGTCACACTTAATGAGATGAGATGAAATGATGAAATTGATTAGGCACACTTAGGGTCATGGACTCTATGCTTATATGTGATATGGATACGTTATGTGGTGATATAAATGCCTAAATCAAATGACGTAATGTTTTAAAGTGACGATTTAAATGGATGAAATGTTTTGCTTAAACCTGGTGTTATCTTGCTTAGCTTTATAGCTAACACTTGTTTCTTTTAATGTGTTGACACCCCTCAGGTTAGGCAGTGAGATGACGTGTGAAGCTTTGGCGAGAGATTGGTAGATGATCAAGCTGGCTTTAGTTTACCCAATAGCTTCGCATAGACCTTATGTTATTGATTTCCTTTATGGAACTTATGTAATGACTATATTATGATTGCTTTATGTTGGGCAATCTTATGGATTTCTTTTATTACAGATTTGATGCTATTAGTAACACCACCAATGTTTCCTCAACTGTTTTCCTTAGTTGAGTATTTTCCTAAATCGTTTCCGCATGATTTAACGCCGTTAGGCGAAATTTTTTGGAAATCCATATTTTTACGAAACGGGTGTTACAAGTTGGTATCAGAGAAGTAGTTTAAGTGAACCAAGGCCTATTGACCATAGGATTTGGACTTAACTTAGGATATGCATGCTAGGTACTCGTAGGATGCCTTAGCTAGTGATGACATGTGATGTAGGATGGGTTGGGATGAGTGTGAGTGTGATAAGGCTTACGAGATGTTTATGTTACGATGATATGATTTAGCCTTATCCCAACGAACTTTTGTTTTATTTCGCGCTTATCGACTCCACCATTTTATTGAAGGAAATGGTTAACACTCGCAACCGCAACATCCAACGTGACGGAGCAACTGCCAGCGTTACTCCACCTGTCCATCCAGGTGCAGTTGCTACTAATGCTGCTGCTACTGCTTCTGCAGCTAACGTGAATAGAAATCGAGTGAATCCTCAGCAGGTCAATCGCAAGGCTCGTTAGGCCCTATGCCTCCACCTCTGGTAATCAACCCATAGTTAACGAAGCAGTGGTGGAGCAAATCCCAAATGCAGCTGAATTATACAATCTTGTGCTGACTCTCCAGGCCCAGTTAGCACAGACTCAGGAACAACTGAACAACGCTCTTGCCGAAAATGCTGAAGGAACTGATGGCAATTTCTCAGTGCCTTCTCACCACACTGAGCTACCAGTTAATAATGTAGTCGTTCCCCCTGTTAATGTTGATGTGGCTCCCCCTAATGTAGTTCAAGCTCCTCGATTCAAGTTCGAAAGTTTTCAGAAGTGCGGAGCTCAGAAATTCTATGGAACACTTAATGCAGTGGGTTGCATGGAATGACTTGATGATACTGAGATGGTTTTTGAAGCTTGTGATTGTCCCGAGGATAAGAAAGTGTTGTGTGCTAGCAGGATGCTGAAAGAAAGTGCTCGGGACTGGTGGAAGAGCATTACCATTTCGATGACTCCAGCTATGGTATCTGCTATTACGTGGGCTAACTTCAGACAGAAATTTATTGAAGAGTATATTGGAGTTCATGAGCAGAGAAAATGGAAAAAGAGTTTCGTGCCCTGAAGGCTGAAGTGGGAAAAATTAATGATTATGCTCGTTCCTTTATGGAAAAGATGAAATTTGTGGGTCATTTATTCCGAACTGATGCAGATCAAGTTGCTTGCTATGTTGATGGTTTGCCTCCGAGTTATCGAGGTATATGCAGGCAGCATAAGACTCTAACTGAAGCTATCAAAGAGTCTAAGAAGCTTGATGATGATTTTGCTGCGGATAAGAAAGTGGAAAAGAAAGAGGATGAGAAGAAGTCTGACAATAAGAGGAGGTTTGGTGGGTCAAATCGTTTTGGTAAGAAGTTCAAGGGATCTTCGTCCTCTGATAAGGGAAAGACAGACAGGATGGAAAATGGTGTTCTAGCTGCAAGGCTTTTCATTCTGGTCAGTGTTCTGCTAAGACCCGCAGGTGCAATAGGTGTGGAGCCCAGGGTCATACTTTTGATGAATGCACTGATAAAGCAAGATGTTATAAATGTGGAGATGCAAAGCACCGTATTGCCGATTGTCCTCAAATGAAGAAAGATGAGGGAAAGAAAGCGGAAGCTTCCAAAGCCAAAGCCCGTGCTTTCCAGATGACGGCCGAGGAGGCAAAAGACGATGATCAGGTAGTTACTGCTACCCTTATTGTTAACTCCAAACCTGCTAATGTGTTATTTGATTCTGGTGCGAACAAATCTTTTGTGTCTACTCTGTTTGCTCCTAAGTTAGACATGACTACTAGTCCTTACGGTGTCCTATAGAAGTAGAAGTGGCTAACGGTGCAACGACTATTATACGAGAGGGTTATTCTGATTGTCCGTTAGAGATAGAGGGTCGGTCATTTACTGCTAATTTGTTACCAACTACCATTCCTAGTTTTGATGTTGTTCTCGGTATGGACTGGATGTCTAAAAATGATGCTGTCGTCTTATGTTCGAAGAAGATAGTCCGTATCGCTACTCCTGACGGTAAAGGTGTTTGTGTTTATGGTGACAAGAAGCCGGGAATTGTTAAGGTGATCTCTATGATGAAAGCTCTTCGTTGTATACGGCAAACTAAGTTACATTTCTTAGCTTATGTAATTGATTCTCGTATCGTGAAGCCTACAGTTTCTGATGTTGAAGTTGTTTCCGAGTTTCCAGATGTTTTCCCTGAAGATCTTCCAGGTCTTCCTCCTGATCGTGAGGTTGAATTTTCTATTGACCTCATTCCTGGTGCTACTCCTGTAGCCAAAGCTCCCTATCGATTAGCTCCGACGGAGATGAAGGAGCTGATGACCCAAATTCAGGAACGTTTAGATAAAGGTTTCATTCGTCCGAGTTCCTCTCCATGGGGTGCTCCTATCCTTTTCGTAAAGAAGAAAGACGGATCCATGCGCATGTGTATTGATTATCGCGAGCTGAATAAAAGAACGGTGAAGAATAAATATCCACTCCCTCGCATTGATGATTTGTTCGATCAACTTCAAGGTGCTTCCTATTTTTCAAAGATTGATTTACGTTCTGGCTATCATCAACTGAAGGTCGAAGAAGAGAGTGTAGCCAAAACAGCGTTCCGAACTCGTTATGGTCACTATGAGTTCCTTGTTATGCCATTCGGTTTGACAAATGCTCCAGCGAAGTTTATGGATTTGATGAACCGTGTCTGTCGACCGTTTTTGGATCATTTCGTTATCGTTTTCATCGACGACATACTGGTGTATTCGAAGTCGGAAGAGGAACATAGAGAGCATTTGAGGGCTGTCCTTCAAGTCCTCAGAGAGAAAAAGCTATATGCTAAGTTCTCCAAGTGCGAGTTCTGGCTAAAGGAAGTTCATTTCCTCGGCCATGTCGTCTCCTCTGATGGTATAAAAGTAGATCCTACAAAGATAGAAGCGGTGTCGAAGTGGGAGCAGCCTAAGTCTCCTACTGAAATTAAGAGTTTCTCGGTTTGGCTGGCTACTATCGACGTTTTATTCAGGATTTCTCACGCATTGCCAAGCCAATGACTGAATTAACGAAAGAAAGGTGTGAAGTTTGTGTGGACCGATGCTCAAGAGAAAGCCTTCACGACGTTGAAAAAGAAGTTGTGTGAAGCTCCGGTTCTAGCTTTACCCGAAGGAACCGATGATTTAGTGGTCTATAGTGACGCATCCATCACGGGGTTAGGGTGTGTATTAATGCAACGAGACAAAGTTATCGCTTACGCCTCTCGACAGCTGAAGCCACATGAGCGGAACTATCCTACTCATGACCTTGAGCTGGCTGCTGTTGTTTTTGCTCTGAAATTGTGGCGACATTACCTATATGGTACGAAGTGTACCCTTTATACGGATCATAAGAGCTTACAGTACGTGTTTACTCAAAAAGACATGAATGTTAGACAACGACGGTGGATGGAGTTATTAAAGGATTATGATTGTGAGATTAAATATCACCCAGGCAAAGCTAATGTGGTTGCTGATGCCTTGAGCCGCAAAGGATATGCGAAGAGTAGGTTATGTGCAATGATTGCAAAGGTTGAGTCGAACCTAATGGAACCTATTCGATTAGCTCAAATTGAAGCGTTGAAGGAGGAGAATGTGAAAGAGGAGTCTATTGGAAAAAAGAAGAAAAATAGACTTGAAATGGAAGAAAATAGTCGCGGTCTTCGAACTTACAAAGGTAGAATATGGGTTCCTCTATATGGAGGCAATCGTGAGTTAGTGATGGACGAAGCTCACAAGACTAAGTATTCTGTACACCCTGGTGCCACAAAGATGCATGCGGACTTGAAGCCGATTTATTGGTGGCCCAGTATTAAAAACAATGTGATGATGTACGTACAGAAGTGTTTGACATGTGCTAAAGTAAAAGCTGAACACCAAAAGCCTTACGGGAAGTTTCAGCAACTCGAGATCCCTGAGTGGAAATGGGATCGTATTACGATGGATTTTATAACCAAGCTTCCAAGAACGTCTCGTGGTCACGATATGATATGGGTTATTGTCGATCAATTAACGAAGAGTGCCCATTTCCTCCCAGTTCGTGAGAATGCTCCTATGGAAAATTTCGCTACGTTGTATATTGATGAAGTGGTTTCTAAACATGGTGTCCCGTTATCGATTGTGTCCGATCGTGATGCTCGATTCGTTTCCAACTTTTGGAAGAGTTTTCAACGGGAATTTGGTACTCAAGTTCGTCTGAGCACAGCCTATCATCCGCAGACCGATGGGCAAAGTGAAAGGACTATTCAACGCTTGAAGATATGCTCAGAGCTTGTGTGATGGATTATGGTGGTTCGTGGGATAAACACCTACCTCTTGTCGAGTTTGCGTATAACAATAGTTATCATGCAAGTATAGGAATGCCACCTTATGAGATGTTATATGGTAGAAAGTGTCGGACTCCTAGTTGTTGGTTGGAGCCCGGGGAAAAGCAATTTGCTGGACCTGAAGTAGTACAAATTACGGCCGATAAAGTTAATGTTGCAAAGAAAGCCCTGCGTATTGCTCGCGAAAGGCAAAAGTCATATGTCGATAAGAAAAGGAGGCCGTTTGATTTTAAAGAAGGTGAAATGGTTTTACTCAAGGTGTCGCCTTGGAAAGGTGTATTACGATTTGGCAAACGAGGAAAGCTAAGCCCTAGATTCATTGGACCTTTTAAGATCATTAAAAAGGTTAATGAACAGGCATTTCAACTGGAATTACCTCCAGAACTTCATGGAATTCACAACACATTTCATGTGTGTTATCTACGTAAATGCTATGCAAATGAAGCGGATGTCATTCCACTCGAGGACGTAAGAATTGATCCAAACAAGCAGATTGTTGATGAACCTGTTGCTATAATGGGGAGGAAACAAAAGAAGTTACGACGAAAGACTATCGATCTAGTTCTCATTAAGTGGAAACACAATCACGGCGAAAGTATGACTTGGGAGACCGAGTCCGTAATGCGGGAGACCTATCCCCACCTTTTGATGCTGAAGTGATTCCGGGGACGGAATCCTCTTAAGGGGGAGGTAATTGTAACATCCCAAAACTTAATCGTTTCTGTTGACTAACGTCGTTAGGCCAAATTCTAAGTCCGTGATATGTTATGTGGTAAAATGTGTGTTTGTATGTTTATGTGCCCTATATGTGAGATTTAATTATCTTTAATGAGTGACAATAAAGTGGACTAAATGATGTGTAAAAGGCCTATGTAGTGTGCGAAAGTGCTTTAGTGTGTTATAGGTATCCCCAATAGGTGTTTTTAAGCGAAATAAAGTCAATATGAAGTCCAGGGACCAATTTTGCCAAAGTTGAAAAGTTAAAAACGGGTTTGGCATGGGATTAGCCTAATCTAGGTTAATTATGCAGCCATTAATCATAATTAAAACAAATACAAAAGTTCCTTCAATTCTCTCTTGAATTCTTAAGCATAATCTTCAAGTTTTGGTCAATCAAATCGTGTGTTTTGCATTGAATCGGATTGGCTGTCATTCGTACAGGTAATCAATGATTTGTTGTCGATATTTTCAGACCTAATGATGTTTTATAAAGGATTAAATCTGATTTTATAAAGGAGTTTTAATAAATTAGGGTTTATATTATGTTTAAGCCAATTAATGTTCTAAACGATGTCAAACGAGTTTATAATCGATCTTGATGATCAAAATAGGTTTATATATGTCAAAAACATGTTTTGGGTGAAGCCCAAGTCGATTGATTTCTGGAATATCGAAGAACAAAGTCGTTTTATGAATTCTGGGCGAAGTTATGTTTCTGATAGCTAAATTCGTTCCCTGTTGGTCATCTTCGTTTGATGAACGAAGTTTAACTTCGTTTGGGGTCATTTTCGTTTGTTGTTGAAAGCTTAAAATCGTTTTGGCCTAATGGAAATCTAAATTCGTTTTAAGTGTTAAATTCGTTCTGGAATGCTAAATTCGTTTAGAGGGTTTAAGTTCGTTTTGGCTTGAAATGTAGCTTAAATTCGTTTGTGGATGATTAAATTCGTTTGGCAAACGAATTTAAAGTTCGTTTTTTTATCAGAAAGCTAAGTCCGTTTTGATGGCCTAAGTTCGTTTGAGGATAGTTAAGTTCGTTTTCTGGAATTAAGTTCGTAAGAACAAAACTAAATTCGTATTAAAGTCCATTTAAGGTCCCAAATGACTTATACTTCATATATTATTGTACGATAGGTGTCGGGGATTACTCTTAAGCACTATTAGCTCTTTGTTTGCTCGCGTACACTACTACGAGGTAAGATACACTACTTTTGTCACGCTGAGGGTGCAACAAAAATGGTTTGTAAACTATAACCTCCAAAACGGTAATGTATAACTCATATGTGGTTGGGTTGATATGGGAGGTACTCGGGGATTAATGATGACGATGTTTATGCCTAAAATGTTTCCCCGTACACATGGTTATGATATGATATGCAATGATGATGATATGCTTAACGATATGATATGATGTGATATGATATGATGAACGGTGGTTAATGACGTGATGTAATGTTGATATGTGCATGTATATGTGGCTTGTTCATCTAGAACACTAGACCTTTTTAGGTTGCCATGACACGTGCACGTTTTAAGGGCCCTAACGTGAAAAGATGATAGACGTGGATTAGTTTAGGATTAATGTGGAAACCTAAACTAAACGTGGTAAATGCTCGAGCTAATTAGATGTTAAGTGTTATGCATAACCGTGCCTGATGTGGTAATAGGTACGTATAAATCGTGCTCGTATGTGGGAGAGTACGTCGTGCTCGTATGTGGGAGAGTACGTAGTGCCCGTATGTGGGAGGGTACGTTAAAATGGTTGCTCGGGTGGCTCCTTGCAACAAGTCATATGTGGCGAGTAGTTCGGGTGGCCTGATGACCCACCTAATGTCATGAACATAACGTGCTACTCATGGATCGACATTGTCTTTCCTTAACGGTAACTTCGGTTACAACTTAACGGTGACCTAGTCACACTTAATGAGATGAGATGAAATGATGAAATTGATTAGGCACACTTAGGGTCATGGACTCTATGCTTATATGTGATATGGATACGTTATGTGGTGATATAAATGCCTAATTCAAATGACGTAATGTTTTAAAGTGACGATTTAAATGGATGAAATGTTTTGCTTAAACCTGGTGTTATCTTGCTTAGCTTTATAGCTAACACTTGTTTCTTTTAATGTGTTGACACCCCTCAGGTTAGGCAGTGAGATGACGTGTGAAGCTTTGGCGAGAGATGGGTAGATGATCAAGCTGGCTTTAGTTTACCCAATGGCTTCGCATAGACCTTATGTTATTGATTTCCTTTATGGAACTTATGTAATGACTATGTTATGATTGCTTTATGTTGGGCAATCTTATGGATTTCTTTTATTACAGATTTGATGCTATTAGTAACACCACCAATGTTTCCTCAACTGTTTTCCTTAGTTGAGTATTTTCCTAAATCGTTTCCGCATGATTTAACGCCGTTAGGCGAAATTTTTTGGAAATCCATATTTTTACGAAAAGGGTGTTACATTAAGACCGTAGAGAGCCTTGTCTAACCTGTAGACATGGTTTGGCCTTTGAGGATCAACAAAACCTTCTGGTTGATCAACGTAACTTCTTCTTTGAGGTCACCATTCAAGAAAGCAGTCTTCACATCCATTTGAAACACAGTAAAGTTTCGGAATGCGGCATAAGCTAAGAATATTCGAATGGCCTCCATTCTTGCAACTGGAGCAAAAGTTTCATCGAAATCAACACCAGGTTGTTGGCAATAACCCTTTGCAACAAGTCGAGCTTTATTTCTTACTACCACTCCATTCTCATCCTTTTTGTTTTTGAATATCCACTTTGTTCCGATTGGATCATCTTTTCTAGGATTTGGAACTAATCTCCATACCTTCAGTCTTTCAAATTGTGCGAGTTCATCTTGCATTGCCTTAACCCACTCTGGATCACGAAGAGCTTCAGATACTGTTTTGGGTTCGATATTTCTAAGAGAAAGTGCAACAAGACACTCATTTACTGAAGTACGAGTAGTTACTCCTGCTTGTGGATCTCCAATTATTTGATCAGTAGGATGATATTTCTGCATACGTGTCCACTTGTGAGCATGAGGAAGAGGATCTTGTTGTTGAAGATCAACATCATCATCATTGAAACTTGAGTTTTGTTGAGAGATAGAATCATAACTTGGTATAACTCTTTCCTCATAAGCTGGATGATCAAAGTCAAGTGGTACATACACATTTGGAGTGTTCAAAGGATTTGTTGTCTGAGTAAATCGAGAAGGTTGTTCTTGAACATTCACTTGAGAAGAATTATCAGGAGAGGATGGTGGAGAAGAATCATTAGAAGAGGATTCTTGCTCTGAAGAACTTGATGACGATTCATGAATGTTGTCAGGAACTGGATCGTTGTTATGAAGAGGTTCATTGTTTTGAATTGGTTCAACGATGACTTGAGGTTCTTGATCATGAAACGGTTTTGAATTATAGAATTCTTCAAAAAGAATATCTAATTCATCACTTGTTGGAGTTGGAAACTTCTTGAATTTAGAAGCTAAGGTAGAGTTCCTTGTAGAAGTACTTGAAGTACTTGGATCATTACTTGTTGGTAGCAAACTTTCTTGCTCAAAAATCATGCCTGACATCTCATCAAACCAAACATTCATCGTCTCTTGAATTGTGTTGTTCGACGATTATAGATTCGGTAGGCAATTGATGTTTTGGAATAACCAACAAAATATCCTTCATCACCTTTCTTCTCGAACTTTCCAAGATTCTCCCGATCATTCAAAGTGTAACAAACACACCCAAATATATGAAAGTAGTTGATGTTGGGTTTGCGTTTGTTAACAACCTCATAAGGAGTCTTTTCGAAACGCTGATTGATAATGGACCGATTCTGAGTGTGACAAGCAGTGTCAACAGCTTCAGCCCACATATTGGATGGCAATTTGGAATAAGCAAGCATTGTCCTTGCTGCTTCCACCAGCGATCGATTTCTCATTTCAACAACACCGTTTTGTTGTGGGGTGCGAACTGCTGAGAATTGATGAGTAATACCTTTGGATTTGCAGAATTCATCAAAAACAGCATTCTTGAATTCAGTACCGTTATCCGAACGGATGTAACGAACTGGAAGTTGAAGATTTACTTGAGTATTGGTGATGAAATCTATCAACATCTGAGTTGCTTCATCTTTGGATGCAAGGAACTTGACCCAAGTATATCTTGAATAATCATCAACAATAACCAAGATGTATTTCTTCCCATTTCGGCTTTGTACTTTCATCGGCCCACAAAGATCCATGTGAAGCAAATGAAGAGGTGCTAAAGAATTTGGAGATTTCTTCGGTTTATGAGAAGCTCTCTTAATCTTCCCAACAGCACAAGAAGGACAAATATGCTCACTTTCATACTTATAGTCAGGTAAGCCTTCAACAAGATGCTTGTTGACCAAAGTATTGATGGTTTGGAAATTCAGATGAGAAAGCCTTCTATGCCATAACCAAGAATTCTTTGAAGTAAGCCTTTGAAATGAGACAAATATTATCGGTTGGTTGGTTATCATCGAGATTGACGGTAAAAAGGTTATCGTCACGATCACCACAAAGAATATCAACTCCATCTAAGGTTTGGACTTTGCAAAGAGATTTTCGAAAAAGAACTTGAAGATTGTTATCACATAATTGTCCAACACTGAACAAGTTGTGACTTAATCCTTCAACATAGTGAACTTTCTTGATGATAATCCCATTTCGTTCAATGTCCCCATAACCTAAGATAGGAGCAAAATTGTTGTTTCCAAAGCGAACTGTTCCCATGAATCGTTCAACAAAATTCTTCAGCAAAGATTTATTTCCAGTCATGTGCTTCGAACACCCGGAATCGAGTATCCAAACACAGATGGTTATTTCCTGCAATCAAAGAAATTTAACCGTTTTTAGGTACCCACTTGAAGACGGGTCCTTTATGGTTAAGTTAAAACAGGCAGGGTATATAACTTAGGATGCGCATTCAAACATGTTTTCGAATCAACATAAGCATTAACAAGCACATTATCAACAAACACATTTGAATAAAAAGTACGAACATTCACATGAGAATTAAAAGTAACATGTCTACAAACATCAACATCACCAACACAAGTACGGGAATTAAGATTGTTTACAAGCTCACAAGGTCTTGCCTTGGCATATTCAACATTATTCAACAAAGAAAAATTGTTTTGATTAACAGAAACACCCTTCCTCCTATTAATAGCCTTTCTCCTCCTTCTCTTCTTCTTTTTCTCAACATCCTTTTGATTACTAGTGATCTTAGGTACTAATGTATTAGCAACCCATTTAGCACCACTAGTTATGCTCTTTCCACCTGTTGAATTGAAACTAAGAAGATTAGAACTAGGAGTTTTAAACACTTTCATCTTTTTGGAATCTTTTGGAGGTGAGGAAACTTCTTGCTTCTTTGGTTTATCATGAGAAAACCATCCATATCTATCCCTATATCTAGTTGTACCATTTGATGCATCCTTAGTTAGCGAAACTGAGCTAGACTTAGACACCTTAGGTATAAAGCTAGATTGAGAGCTAGATTTAGAAGCATTTGAATAGTCTTTTGGAAGTTTCACTTTGGTGTACTTGTTGTGTGGGGTTTCAGCTTGTTCCTTTTTGACATGTTTCACTGGGGTAGAAACAAAGGTTTCTAACTTAATGGTCTTTGGTTCAGTCTTGACGAGTTTGGTCTTAACTCGTTTCTTTGAGTAATATGAAGTTGGAGCTTTGGACAATGGTTTTTGAGATTCCACTTTTGTTTCAACTTTGATTTTGGTAGATTCAATCTTTTTCTCAGTTTCTGAATTAAAAACATATTCTCCCTCCATGAATTTATCAAAATTATCCTTTGTGAAATCTTTATAAAAAGAAAATTTCAATGGAGATTGATTAGTTTCAAATTCATTTGAAAGTTTTGAAAAATCAGGAATCTTGGTGTCCAACTTCACATCATGGGTAGTCTCGGAATTAGGTCAACTTGAACTGACACATCTTTGGTCTCACAAGAAAATTGAGTAGACGTATCAACACCTATACTAGCACTAGGCTTAGGGTGAACAACTAACTCATCAACAGTGTTGCATGTGAAAAACCTATAGAAGTACCATATCAAAACTAAACTATGTACAAGTTCTTCATCAGATAAATCAGATTGCACATAATCATCAGCTATAAATGTAGCAGTATTTTGACAAGTACATTCAAGAGAATCAGTCAAGGTCTGAGTAGAGGTATTGGTAGATGAATCACAAGTAGTTTGGGTAGAATTGTCTACTAAAGCACTTTGGTCAGTTTGAGTAGAAACATTCTCACAAACTTTCTTAGTATCAACAACAATACATTTATCCTCTGAATTCGGACTTTGAGACTTGAGGTGATTAATAACTTTTTGTTGAGATTCCACCTTTTGTTGTAAACCTTCTATTTGTTTTTCCAAAAATGTGGTTGGAAAATACATTTTGGTTGGTTTAGGTGGAGTACCGACAGATTCTTGGTTTTGAAAATTTGATTCAATTTCTTCCAATTTGAAAATTGAAGATTCTTAGTTTTGTATGAATCATTTATTGCATCATAATTAACCAAAAAATCTTGATTGGTATTCTCTCAACTTCATCAGTCTCAAATTCGTCATCCAATGGACGAATAAATTGTTGTATCATACCAAGTCGTAGAAATTTTTCATCATACAGGGGTTCAATTTCCTCTTTGGCGTTTTGTAATGGTGTGATATTCTCAAATCCCAACCCGAGAAGAAGATCTGTTTTGTCAATTTTTGACTTGTTGAAATAGGAAGTGAAATTCAAGAGAGGATTTTGTTCAACTTTATATAACTTTTCTTGATAGAAAAGTATATTCTTTTTAAATTCCTCAACTTGTTTTTCAAGATTCTCAATCTCAATGCCTTTTAGAAAAAAATTATGATTTAAATCAGAAATCTTCCTTTCGAATTCAACATTGTTTGGTTTAGCTTCTTGGAGCTTTTTATTAAGAATATCAACATCCATTTGTCTTGCATTTGCCCGAAGCCATTCATTGGTCTTTTGAATTTCAAGATCTTGATTGGCCTTTTCAAGATCATGAATGGTCTTTTCAAGATTTTGACATTTTTGTAATAACTTAGAATTTGGAGAGACATTCAACTCACATTCTTTAACCAACATCTTGTCTTTGTATGCTTGAAAATCTTGTTTAATAGCATCATGTTCAAAAGTAATTTTGAATGTTCTTCAAGAAGTTTTGAAAATTCACTTTTAGAAAATGAAATACTATTTTTCAACTTTTTGTTTTTGTTGGCTAAAGAATTGATATGAGTTGTCAAATTTGATAAAGCTAATCTACATGACTCTTTGTCCTTAATCAAAGAAAAAGTAGAGTCAAGATTACCTCATCATCTGGGTATTCATCATCAGTGCTTTCTGCTTCAAAGACTTTGTCCTTGGCCAACCTTGCCATAAAGCAAACATTAGCAGAGAGATCTTGATCTTCATCATCTGTGAGTACACATTTGGCAATTTGTGTCCGATGCATCTCAATTAATGGGCTGTTTTGCTACATGTGAATAGTGACACGGGTTTAGACTAAACACGTGTGAATAGTGTCACGTGTTTAGACCAAACACGTGTTACTGTTTACACGCGTTTGGAAGCCCACGAGTTTGAAGCCCGGCCCATTTCTAGCCTATATATAGTGTTCTTAGGTTTCGGTTTTAGGTAATGATTTTAGTTGCAACAGATTTCATTCACGGCAGGCTGAGGTATGCGCAAACCTCAGTCCGTAAGTCCACCATATTATTCGATTATCAAGAGTCATCTCGTTGATTGTAATCCGTAATCATCGTAGATGTATTGTAAACGGATTTATTCATTGTAATCATTCGACTAATGATAAAGGAATTCTGTTTTTATCTCCTGTTCTTATTGATTTCGTGTTTGTTTCATTCAATTACCTCAATAACGATTATGTTTGGATTCCGCACTTACATAGTCGTAGGAATCTCGAATCGATCGGTCCCCTGCACCTTCAAGTGGTATCAGAGCAGGAGAGGCTTTATGTCTCTGATTCGTGGTTCGTTTTTAGGGTTTTTGAATGAAGAACTTCGATCAGATCTGTTTTGTGCAGATGAGATTACCACGCGTTTACAAACCCTACTTTCACGTGTTTACTTATAACGCGTTTGCAAATTCCTAGGTGTCACGCGTTTGTACCACGCGTTTACATTGTTGCACGTGTTTACTTTTGATCCCTGCACTTACATAGTCTCACGTGTTTGAAGATTGGTCCACGTGTTTAGGTTTTCTTGCAGATTACACGCGTTTGGATATGTTAAACTCGAGCGTGTTTAGTTAAACACGTGTTTAGTTAAACACGTGTTTAGTTAAACACGTGTTTAGTTAATAAAACACGTGTTTGAGATTAAACACGAGTTTGGGCGAAGAGCAGATATTCAAGTGCGTGGTGCTATATGTGCGTGTTTAAGGGATATCACACGTTTAGGTTCTTAAACTCGTGGCACTGTTCACACGAGTTTGCCGAAAAAACGTGTTTGAGTTGTAGAAATGGAATCGAGGTTCAAGTATGTTTCGGTGTGGAAGGATCACAGCAGAAGACAACGATACATTGAAGCATAGAAGACAGGGTTGTAGAAAAGCTAAAAAAAAAAAAAAAAAATAAAAAAAAAAAGTATTTTGGCGGGAAAAATATTTTTGTCCATGGTCTTAAAATGGCATGATTCATGGAGATTTGAAGTTTGGTAGCGTTCGAAAAATTTTCGGTCCGTTTTTGTGCGATTTCGGCACATTATCAAATTTTTCCCACAGCCTTAGAATAAAAATTTACGTGAATACCAATGTTTCACGTAAATGTGTTTTTCCTCGGAAATTTGGAGGGAAAACGAATATACCCTGTTTGGCGAAGAGTTTTAACCGTCGTGAGCTCTAAGCTTTTTGAAGAACCTCAAGAATGGGAGATATTTAAAACCTAAGATGGGCTAGATTTCAGAATTTTGCAGAGAAAAGGGGGAGATAAAAAATTTCAGATTTCTGAGTAAATTCTGTGCTACTTGAGAGACAAACCAAGATCTGTGTTTAGATGATGGTGTGCTTAATGTGAAATATGCTCAAGTATCAAATAGATGGCAGTTGTGGAAACTTTGTCGAAATATTAAGAGCAACGAAGTTGGTCATCTGTTGTAAAGTAATTGAAGATTGAACCTATTTATATTCCAAGAATAGAGATGATTATCAGGCGATAATTTATTGTGATTGCGAGATTAAAGATCTTTATATTTGGTGGTGTATACAACTGAAGGGGAGATCTGATAGGAAAGACTTCGGGTGGTTGGTGGAATTGTGAAGGTACAAGACAAGGTCAGATGCTGCTAGTTGAGACAGGATTTATGGTATTGCAGTTTGTGATTCAAGCTACAGAGTTTCTTATTTTTGTGAGAGCTGATTGATTTGATGCTGATTGTTGGAAATTCAACTTCTCTATTATATGCCGGTTAAGCAAGTCGAGGAATGTCTCGAGCAAAGTTCCAAGCAGGAAGAAGATTGCATATGTTTAATTCGGAGATGGCTACTGTTGAGGGGAGAACTACAATGAGATGTGTTAGGTTAGTTGGTTGTCACAGAGATACAGAGATTTTGGAGTTTGAAGATCAGAATGTTGTGTCAGAAGATCGAGTCTCAACAAAAGAAGACCCAGTATCATTAGTTAAGGGGGAGTTTGCTTTTGCAGGTTTTCGATTGCTAATGATTATCGGTGAATGAATTGAGTGCATCGGTCAAGGGGGAGACTGTAAGTGCACATTTTGGTGCACATTTTGGTGCACATTTTGTGTCCGATGCATCTCAATTAATGGGCTGTTTTGCTACATGTGAATAGTGACACGGGTTTAGACTAAACACGTGTGAATAGTGTCACGTGTTTAGACCAAACACGTGTTACTATTTACACGCGTTTGGAAGCCCACGAGTTTGAAGCCCAGCCCATTTCTAGCCTATATATAGTGTTCTTAGGTTTCGGTTTTAGGTAATGATTTTAGTTGCAACATATTTCATTCACGGCAGGCTGAGGTATGCGCAAACCTCAGTCCGTAAGTCCACCATATTATTCGATTATCAAGAGTCATCTCGTTGATTGTAATCCGTAATCATCGTAGATGTATTGTAAACGGATTTATTCATTGTAATCATTCGACTAATGATAAAGGAATTCTGTTTTTATCTCTTGTTCTTATTGATTTCGTGTTTGTTTCATTCAATTACCTCAATAACGATTATGTTTGGATTCCGCACTTACATAGTCGTAGGAATCTCGAATCGATCGGTCCCCTGCACCTTCAAGTGGTATCAGAGCAGGAGAGGCTTTATGTCTCTGATTCGTGGTTCGTTTTTAGGGTTTTTGAATGAAGAACTTCGATCAGATCTGTTTTGTGCAGATGAGATTACCACGCGTTTACAAACCCTACTTTCACGTGTTTACTTATAACGCGTTTGCAAATTCCTAAGTGTCACGCGTTTGTACCACGCGTTTACATTGTTGCACGTGTTTACTTTTGATCCCTGCACTTACATAGTCTCACGTGTTTGAAGATTGGTCCACGTGTTTAGGTTTTCTTGCAGATTACACGCGTTTGGATATGTTAAACTCGAGCGTGTTTAGTTAAACACGTGTTTAAACACGTGTTTAGTTAATAAAACACGTGTTTGAGATTAAACACGAGTTTGGGCGAAGAGCAGATATTCAAGTGCGTGGTGCTATATGTGCGTGTTTAAGGGATATCACACGTTTAGGTTCTTAAACTCGTGGCACTGTTCACACGAGTTTGCCGAAAAACGTGTTTGAGTTGTCGAAATGGAATCGAGGTTCAAGTATGTTTCGGTGTGGAAGGATCACTGCAGGTCGTCTGATACATTGAAGCATAGAAGACAGGGTTGTAGAAAAGCTAAAAAAAAAAAAAAAAAAAAAAAAAAAGTATTTTGGCGGGAAAAATAATTTTTGTCCATGGTCTTAAAATGGCATGATTCATGGAGATTTGAAGTTTGGTAGCGTTCGAAAAATTTTCGGTCCGTTTCTGTGCGATTTCGGCACATTATCAAATTTTTCCCACAGCCTTAGAAATAAAAATTTACGTGAATACCAATGTTTCACGTAAATGTGTTTTTCCTCGGAAATTTGGAGGGAAAACGAATATACCCTGTTTGGCGAAGAGTTTTAACCGTCGTGAGCTCTAAGCTTTTGAAGAACCTCAAGAATGGGAGATATTTAAAACCTAAGATGGGCTAGATTTCAGAATTTTGCAGAGAAAAGGGGGAGATAAAAAATTTCAGATTTTTGAGTAAAATTCTGTGCTACTTGAGAGACAAACCAAGATCTGTGTTTAGATGATGGTGTGCTTAATGTGAAATATGCTCAAGTATCAAATAGATGGCAGTTGTGGAAACTTTGTCAAAATATTAAGAGCAACGAAGTTGGTCATCTGTTGTTAAGTAATTGAAGATTGAACCTATTTATATTCCAAGAATAGAGATGATTATCAGGCGATCATTTATTGTGATTGCGAGATTAAAGATCTTTATATTTGGTGGTGTATACAACTGAAGGGGAGATCTGATAGGAAAGACTTCGGGTGGTTGGTGGAATTGTGAAGGTACAAGACAAGGTCAGATGCTGCTAGTTGAGACAGGATTTATGGTATTGCAGTTTGTGATTCAAGCTACAGAGTTTCTTATTTTTGTGAGAGCTGATTGATTTGATGCTGATTGTTGGAAATTCAACTTCTCTATTATATGCCGGTTAAGCAAGTCGAGGAATGTCTCGAGCAAAGTTCCAAGCAGGAAGAAGATTGCATATGTTTAATTCGGAGATGGCTACTGTTGAGGGGGAGAACTACAATGAGATGTGTTAGGTTAGTTGGTTGTCACAGAGATACAGAGATTTTGGAGTTTGAAGATCAGAATGTTGTGTCAGAAGATCGAGTTTCAACAAAAGAAGACCCAGTATCATTAGTTAAGGGGGAGTTTGCTTTTGCAGGTTTTCGATTGCTAATGATTATCGGTGAATGAATTGAGTGCATCGGTCAAGGGGGAGACTGTAAGTGCACATTTTGGTGCACATTTTGTGTCCGATGCATCTCAATTAATGGGCTGTTTTGCTACATGTGAATAGTGACACGGGTTTAGACTAAACACGTGTGAATAGTGTCACGTGTTTAGACCAAACACGTGTTACTGTTTACACGCGTTTGGAAGCCCACGAGTTTGAAGCCCAGCCCATTTCTAGCCTATATATAGTGTTCTTAGGTTTCGGTTTTAGGTAATGATTTTAGTTGCAACAGATTTCATTCACGGCAGGCTGAGGTATGCGCAAACCTCAGTCCGTAAGTCCACCATATTATTCGATTATCAAGAGTCGTCTCGTTGATTGTAATTCATAATCATCGTAGATGTATTGTAAACGGATTTATTCATTGTAATCATTCGACTAATGATAAAGGAATTCTGTTTTTATCTCCTGTTCTTATTGATTTCGTGTTTGTTTCATTCAATTACCTCAATAACGATTATGTTTGGATTCCGCACTTACATAGTCGTAGGAATCTCGAATCGATCCGTCCCTGCACTTCATCATCTGTGAGTAATAGCCATTTGTCATCTTCAGCGAGCAATGCATGTCCTGCTTCAACTTGTTTGGCTAACAGCATTTTCTGCTTGTAATACTCATAATTCCGCTTTCGAGGTTGTCTGCAATCAACAGCAAAATGTCCAGGAATACCACAATTGTAGCACTTTTTGTCAGATGCCTTACCCTTCTCAACAACTTGTTTCTCATAAGCTTCCTTCTTTTCACCATGTTTGAATCCATTAGCTTCTCCTTGCTCATTACTGTTAGGATGATAGTGTTCCTTCTTGGGAAATGCACTTGTAGACGAAGTGCGGAGATTGTTGTTTGTTGGCCTCGCTTTGTAAAATTTCCTCTTGAAATGCTTTGTTACCGCAGCAAGAGCTTGATATAGTTCATCTGAAACACCATCTCTTGTAGCCATCAGATCATCTCCCTCCTCATCAGATGAAGAAACAACTACCATTTGCCTCTTAAGAGCCTCAGAAATCTTCTTCTCAACAATCAATGCCAAAGGATCAGTAGATACAACTTCTGGCATTTTGCTTGATGAAGCTTTGTTTAGGACTTGGTTTTCATTGAGTTTGAAAGATTCATAAAGTGTATGAATGGTGAACTTGGTCAGATTTTGATGTTGCTTGATCTGTGTTCCAAAATCTTCCCATTCTGGACCAAGAGCTTTGATGAATTTGATGTTTAACTCAATCTCGGTTTTCTTGACATTGTTCTTCCTCAGTTCATTTATGACATTGCAGAATCTGTAGTAGACAGCCTCAAGAGATTCATTTGGCATTTTGGTGAAGTTGTCAAACTCAGTCAAAATATTGGTCAATCTTATCGTCGAAGTCACGTCAGCTCCTTCCATCTGTCTAGCCACCTCATCCCATATCTCCTTGGCCGTATCATAAGAATCAACAGAGCCATAGATTTCATCCGGTAGAGCTTTGTATAAGCATGACCTAGCTCTGTTATCTGCAGCTGTTCGATCTTTTTGTTCAGCATTCAAAAGATCATGAGTTAGAATTGCATCAGTAGTGGGATGGCGATGAACGGCAAGTCCATTAAGGATGGAATCTTTCATCATATGACCATTTGTTTGACTTTCCACATAGTCCATAAATCTTTTCTTCCATAGTCCATAGGAACCACGGTAGAGAACTGGAGGTCTTGTATCTAAACCCAATGCCAATGCTTCACGAGAAGCCATTTGAAATTGATTTGAGTTGAAAAGATTGAAATGAATTAAGAGTTGAAGAAACAGGAAATGAAACGATCTTGAGAAGATCGTCCTAGGTGAGATCGTCCTGGGTGAGATCGTCCTAGGTGAGATCGTCCTGAAGCAAGATCGTCTTAAGTGAGATCGTCCTAAGCAAGATCGTCCTAGGTGAGATCGTCCTGGGATTTTTGGTGAAATTTGGTTAAGTATGAAATGAAACGATCTTGAAATGAAATGATCTTGGAATGAAACGATTTTGAAATGAAACGATTCCAAAGAACTGGGACGATCTTGGTGAAGATCGTCTTAAGTTCAGAAGAAATGGGACGATCTTGGTGAAGATCGTCTTAACTTCAGAATGATGAGACGATCTTGGTGAAGATCGTCTTGTTCTTCTTTCCAAGAATTTGAATTGACCAAACCAATCCTTCTGGATTAGTTAGCCACAATCAAACACTTCAACACACAACCACTTGTCAAGACGATCTTGAGGAGATCGTCCTACAAGCCACAAAGCACTAAGTATGAAAAATGAACTTTCAAAGACTAAGACGATCTTAGGAAGATCGTCCTAGTGAAGATCGTATTAGAGTCATCTTCTTCATCTCATCAGTTTTCCATAAAAACTCCATTAACAACTTTAAAAGCTTCAATATCTTTTGAATTACTGGGAGTTAGATCACGAAATCACTTGCAAACTGATTGTATTCACGTCCGCAACAAATTTACGAACAAAATTCAACACAAAACACAACAGATTCAAATCCCTCAAATTCGCGCCAAAAACACAAAATTCAATCTCGAGAATTAGATTGAATTGGAACTTGAAACTTGACAGGATTATGTTTTCAACAACCACGAATCTATTGGTGAACAAATAACTGTGATTTTATGTGATTTGAAGTGTGAATTTTGATGAACCAGTAGGTGAAAAAGACGAACAAAATTGTAAATAATTTTGATTTTTGATGAATTTGTGACTGAATTCAGTTATGGATCGTCATCAGAATGATGTTTTTCTCTGATACCACTTGTTATAACACGATTTCTATCACCGAATTCAATTCATCAATGGCGGTTGGTGAGTGTGTGTTCTTGGTGTTTGTGTGTGTTTTGAGAGAGAAAGTAAGTATTAAACTGGCTGATTGGAATTAATGAGTGTGTGTTTTTACAAAGTTGGTTGTTAGGTTATGATCTCTAAGGTGTGAGGGGTTATTTATAGGCTAACTATACAATTATGCTAATTATCACAATTAGCCCCTCAACCTTAGTGATCATTTACCTATGACTTAACAACAAGAAAGTCCTCTAATCTAAATTACAATTTATCACTATTTTTGGATTTCTAACAGGAGCACTTAGCAAGCACTATAATCTATACGTAACTCGTTGTTAAGCAGCATCGAAGTACGATAACATCTTTTGTCACCTGATGGTACAACAAAACACGTTTTCATAAGTAAAACTTCGCAAACGTTTATGTATGGTTAAAAGAAAGGTAAAGGGTGATTATGGGAGGTTACTATGTGGTATGATGCTTACTTTATATGATGTATAACATGTATATGCAGGTTGCAAAGGCATAAGGTAAGTACCCATGTTATGAAATTATGATATGCTTATGTTATGTGAACATGAAGAAATGAATGTTTATGATATGTGTGATTGCATGTGTGCTTGATCACCTAGTCACTAGTCCTTGATTAGGATTGCCATGTTCACGTGCACGTTAAGGGCCCTAAAGTAAAGTAAAGATGTTATGTGATTAACTTAGGTGAAAGTGTAGCCTATGTTAATATAAAGTAAAGATAAAACATGTGATTAGTCTAGGTGAAAGTGTAGCCTAAACTAATCTAACAATGAAGTCTCGAGCATATTTAAAGTGCGTTAAGCATAACTCGTGCTAGTTGCAAAGCTAGTGCGTACGTGGTCACTTGAGTTGCTCCTTGTGGCATAGTTATGTTTGTTTATTCCAGGTGGAGTAACTAACCACCAATGCGTAAAGGCATAAACGGTTTATTCAGTTGGAAATGACTTTGTCTTTCCTTAATGACGCCGATGGACCACCTTTTGGTTTACCCATCATGTCGGGTGTGAGGACTCCATGTATGGTCTATGACCGCCTACACACAAACCCCACATCCCTATGTAAGTGGCATAGTTATGTTTGTTTATTCCGGTGGAGTAACTAACCACCAATGCGTAAAGGCATAAACGGTTTATTCAGTTGGAAATGACTTTGTCTTTCCTTAATGACGCCGATGGACCACCTTTTGGTTTACCCATCATGTCGGGTGTGAGGACTCCATGTATGGTCTATGACCGCCTACACACAACCCCACATCCCTATGTAAGTGGCATAAGTCACTTAGCCTACGTCTAGGCAAAGAAATAAAGTAAAGAAAGTAACGAAAGAAAGAAAGAAAGATATGAAAGAAAAGTTAGGCACATTTAGGAGTATGATGATCCTAATGTGATATGTTATTGTGTGTTATGATGTTTATGTAATATTAACGTTAAAAGATGATTTTGTTAATATACCTAATTGGCAAATGTTTTCAATACCATGTTATCTTACATAGCTAATTTATTAGCTAACACTTGTTCTTTTGAAAATGTTGTGCCTTCAGGATAAGCAAGCTTGAGTAAAGCGAAGATTAGCGTGGTGAGATTGGGTAGAATGAATAAAGAAGACTAGCAAAGACTTTTGAATGCTTGGACTTCCCATTAGCCTTAGGCTTTGGCTATCTCATTTATGTTTAAAGACTTGTAATAATGTGGCATTTATGTTGGTGCCAAGACTTGGATTTACTTTTATTATTTTGATGATGCTTATTAGTAACACCATTTATGAGGGTACCATCCGTTATGGATGGGGCTGATTTTAAAGTGATCCTTTTCCGCTACATGTAAAATGTCGTTTGGAAAAGTTTTTATAAATCCAGGTTTTTAAATGACGGGTGTTACATGGTGGTATCAGAGAAATGGTTTTAGTGAACCAAAAATTGACTAAAGCCATAGGATTTTGGACTTAAACCACATGATAAATGATAGGCTTACGTAGTGATGCTTTAGCTCTATGAAGAAATGTTTATAGGACAGGTTGGATGAGTGAGAGAGTAGGTTAGAGGCTTTATTATGTTTTGATATGTTTATGTTAATGACGTAGGCCTTAACCTCTCCTTTGTCCTCTCTTATTTCGTCTCTAATCGCCGTCGTTATGTTGTAGACAAAATGGTTAACACTCGAGGCAACAATCAACGTAATGGAGCTACCACTAGTAATGCTCCAGTCAACAGGAATGGCGCTGGAAATCCGGCTAATCAAATGCTGCCCCGAAGGCCTTTTCCCAGTGAACGACCAACTAGGTCCGAAATTGAGCGTGCTAACCCGGTGATTGAGCGAATTCCTACTCAAGCTGAAATTTATGAGGAATTGAGGGCTATGTGAGCTCAACTACTAAGAACTGAACAAGAACTGGTGCAAGTAAGGGCTGAAAGAGAAGTGAACTCACACGGGGAAGAGCACACGGCTTCCAACCGCTCTAACCGTGCTGAGCCATCTATGCAAGGGACACAGGATGAACCAGTGAATGAACATGTTGTTGCTCAAGCTGTGAATGGTAATGCAGGAGGTAATGGGATTCTAGTTGGTTATGCTCCTAGACCGAGGGAATTCAAGTTTGAGAGTTTCAAGAAGTGTGGTGCTAAGGACTTTCATGGCAACCATGATGTTGTGGGTTGTATGGAATGGTTGGATATAAGGAAATGATCTTTGCTTTTTGTGATTGTCCCGAGGACAAGAAAGTGTTGAGTGCTTCTAGGTTATTGAAAGAAGGTGCACGTGATTGGTGGAGAGGCACTACTGTTTCTATGACTCCAGCTGTGAAGTATGCTTTGACTTGGAATGATTTTAAGGAAAAGTTCATGGAAGAGTATATTGGGACACGTGAGAAAAGGCTGCTGGAGAAGGAATTTTGTGCTCTTAAAGCTGAAGTTGGAGGCATGGCTGAATATGGTCGTTCGTTTATGTCAAAGATCAAGTTTGTGGAACACTTGGTTCCTCATGAAGAAGACAAAGTTGCTGCCTATGTCGATGGAATTTCAGCTAGCTATCGAGGTATTTGTAGGCAACATGCCACTCTTGCAGGTGCTATCAAGGAATCAAAGAAGCTGGATGATGATTTCAAGACTGAGAAGGCTGTTGTGAAGGCAAAGATGATAAGACTTCTAGTTCTAAAAGGAAGTTCAATGGGTCGTCTAGTTGTAATGGAAAGTTCAAGAAAGGATCGTCATCAAGGAGTGGAAACAACAGTTATGCAAAGCCAAAGAATTGGTGTGGTACTTGTAAGGCGCCTCACTCGGGTCCATGTTCAGATAAGACCCGAAGTGTGATACTTGTGGTGGTACTGGACATGCTACTTCAGAATGCAAGGACAAGCCCAAATGTTACAGGTGTCACCAAAGCGGTCATTTCATCAAGGACTGCCTGTAAGGAAAAGATGATGGAAAGAAGACGGCTGCCCTAAAGCCTATAGTTTGAGCTTTACAGATGACAGTTGAAGCTGCTAAGGACTACGACGAGGTAGTAAGTGATACTTTTCTTGTTAACTCAAAACCTGCCTCTGTTCTTTTTTATTCGGGTGCAAATAGGTCTTTTGTGTCTACTTTATTTGTTCCTAAGCTCGATAAAGTTACTACTCCCCTAGATTGTGCTATAGAAGTTGAAATTGCTAACGGTACTATTAGTGACATTCAAGAGGGTTATGATGATTGTTCCATTGAGATAGAAGGTCGTTCCTTTCTAGTTCAGTTATTGCCCACTACACTTGATGGATTTGATGTAGTGATTGGTATGGACTGGTTCAACATGATGCCAATATTATATGTTCCCAAAAGATAGTGCGTTTCTCGACTCCGGATGGTAAAGTTGTTTCGGTTCATGAAGATAAGAAGAAAGGGAGTTTAAAGATCATCAACATGATGAAAGCTCTTAAATGTATTCGACAGAATCAGAACCACTTCCTTGCTTATGTTATTGATGCACGAAAAGAAAAGTCTCCTATTTGTTGATGTGGTTTCGGATTTTTCTGACGTTTTTCCTGATGATCTTTGATATAGATCGAATTGAGCTTTTGTATGTGTTTTAGTGTGTGTTAATGGCAGTTTCACTACGTGAAAGTGTGTGTGAGTTTGAGAGAGAATGTGTGTGTAAGTCCCCCGGGTCTTACCGAACCGAGATTGACTTAAGGATATGTCGAGGTGCGGAATTCCTCGAGATAACCCACGGTTTCTATATCTACCTTTTATGATATATATTATATATACATATATATATATATAATTATGATATATATATTATATATATATATATATATATCTTTTTGCGTGAATATAAACACCCGTATTGGTTACTATAGTGAAACGGCTCTCCGGACAAACTTTACCAACCAACGTGGTAATCTAAGTCTACAAGCCGTCCAAACCGGGTGTGTGTTTGCGGTTCGTGCGTGATTCGAGTAACCACAAGGAAACCGTGCGTGTTCTTAAGTTTCTCTCTCTAGGTTTTGCTCGTTTCTCTCACTACACTCTTGTTGAGAACACGCATGACACACACCTCTATTTATAGGCAAGTGACAAAAACTCTCAAATCCATTGGGTTTGAGTGTTCTCATGTCAAGCCCATAAGGGTTTTGGCCTGGTTTGAGAGTTCTTATGTACAAGCATACTTTTGCTTGTTTCCACAGAAACTCTCAAACCATTTGAGAGTTCTTATGAATAAGCAAACTTTTGCTTGTTCCCAGAAACCCTCAAATGACCTTTTGACTGTTCTCTCCACAAGCAACTAATTGCTCGTTCCCGAGAACACTCAAATAACACTTGAGAATATATGAGTTAATGTTTCAACTGCTGTCAAGACGCACCAATATTAACTCAGCCAATGTTTAAACTGCTGTAGATATACGCAGAACCAACATTAGCTACGACAATGTTTCTACTGCTGTGGATACGCAGAAACAACATTGTCTATATTACCTATTGGAAGTATTCACTAAGTTAATGTTTCTCCTGCTGTTAATACGCAGAAACACAGTTAACTTAACTTCCCTTTGGAAGTACATTAAGTTTATATCTCAACTGCTGTTAAACCCAGAAACAATATTAACTTAATGATTCATTACATGTTATGTCTAGAACCTGCAAAACAAATAATAAACAAACATAAACATAAATGGATCCCAATATGATCAACAATATATGCCAAGGTAATATTATTGACAAACGGTAATTACAAGATAAATTACAAGACTTGAATATATGTAAATATATGTCACACATCTAGAATGATCATGTCACCGAGAAACATGCACCAACAGTCTCCCCCTTGACATTAGCATCTAGATGTGGTCTTCAAGTCTTCGTTTGTCATCCTAAGTGCTGGCCAAAAACCCTGTCATCAGGAACTTCAGGTATTGCATCCACTGGACTCCTGTTCTTCCTTTCAATCACTTCAGCAGTACCCGACTCCCGATTTGAGTCTAACTCTGATTGATTGTCTACCCCAACCTTGCTCTTTGCACCGGTTGCTTGTAGAGATAGCTCATTTGATCCCTTAACATTTGGATCAAGTAGATCAAGTATTGCATTAAGATATGAACACTTGTCTTGAGCTGAGGAAACAGATGAATCTTCAAACATGCTCCCATACTCATCAAAATTGAAGTACGCAGCAATGTCGTCCAGGAGTTCACTCCCAACTTCTTCCTCAGCAGTTGGTCTGACCTGAATGCCGACTCCTACTCCTCCAGTCGGTTGTTCCTGGATACCAGCCACTTCCTCTACGGCCGGTGGATTAGATGAAGGAGCACCAGCTTGGCCAGATTGACCTTGCTGACCTTGCTCCCCCTGAGCTGCATTGACGTTTGAGGTCGGAAATCTCTGAATCTCCTCCTGCTGTCATGAACCGCTTGGATCCTCATCCTCATCATCCCTTCGATGATGTTTGAGAGTGTCATCCTTGCATCCAGACTTCTCCCCCTGAGATTCAAGATTTTTGATCTTGTTGTGCAGCTCAGCAGACCTCTTACCTAAGCTCTCGAGATGCTTAGCCTGACCTTTCAGCAATTTGTGGTGCACCCCAATGGAATCAACAATCCCAGTGACAGAGTTGATTGTTGCTTCCTGGGCTTCTTGCAAGTCATACTGGCTATTCTCTAGCTCTAGGTGACTTTGTCTTATGAGGTCAGCATCTCTTCGGTGTGACTCTTCTTTTCCTTTTAGCTTGTTAGACAAGCTTGCAACTAGAGCTCTCATTTGCTGAATGTCATAAGCTAACTTGGATACACGTTCCTTGTTAGTCTGAGTAGCTCCTTGCTGTGAAGAAGTCACTGATGGTCTTGTTGTAGACGGTGGAGTCATTGACGAAGACATGATTGGTGTGATTGTAGAGCTGCGAGGCCTTGCAGTCATCAAGACTGGTCTATCTCCAATCTTGATTCTTAAAAGTCTAATTACTTTCGGAGGTGACTGGTCATCTTCTGCACTAACCAGTGATACCACAACTGGTTTGATGACAGGCAGATTGAAATGAACTTGAGGAGTTGACAGTGCTGATGAACTCGAAGAAGGTGCACCCACCAATCCTTTACCTCTATCCTCTGAATGGAGAGGTCCTTCAGTCGTAACATCCGTCAAGTTCTGCATAGGATCTTGAACACTCGGTTCTAGTTCATCCAACTCTTGTCTCGTATCTTCCACCTCTGAAAAATATGTCTCCGCAATGAGCCCGAGAGACTTATTTTGCATTAGACACCTCAGTGTCCTGACGTTGTCTCTTTCTGCTGAGACTTCGCCCCGACCCAGAGGGATCTTCTTCTTCTACAACTGGCCGGGAATCAGCTTCGGCCATGGGGAGATCCACTGCTGCAAAAGTACTACCAACACCTTGACCTATGGGTACTCTGCCAGCAGCATTATCTTGACCATCATCCCCGTCATCATCTTCATCATCATCCCCGTTTCCTCCTTCTCCTTGGTTGACATCTCCTCCAATGTCATCAGCAACGTCGTCTTGGTTATCAATAACCATATCATCGACGTGCTCAGCACCCAAACCCCTATCATCAACATCCATGTTGATTTCTTGGTTTTGTGCAAGAGGTTGTTCAGCAACTATCTCAGGATTTGCTTCAGCAGCTTCTTCCTGGATCAACAACTCTTAAGGAGCCTCTGTTGCAGCTGGAGGTGGTTGTTCTGGTTGCTGTTGTTGTTGCTGTTGTTGTTATTGTTGTGGTTGTATCACTGGTGCCACTGGAGGTTGTGGAGGGACTTGCTGTGGAGCAGCAGCACCATCACCTTCAACATCAGAATCCTCATGCACAAATCCATTATGTTCAGGTGCAACATAATTCGGATTAACAAGCGCCACAAAGAGGTTTCTGTCCCTCGGTCGATCCTGTGGTAGAAGGTTTCCACGGTATCTAAAACTATCATTGAAGATACGATTAGGCATCATCGTTACCGATTCAGTAGGACCCTCCGTTGTCCAATATCCGTCATTCTTAGTGGGAGTCCTGGATTTTGAAGTCTATCTCTTGTTTCTTGGCATCCTCTCAAGAGATAACTCAATCTTTTCTTCTGGGACTATGCTTCTGAAACTTTGAGGAACGACCAGTCTTTACTGTTCCTATGAAGCAATCATAAAAACATGTATCATCTTCACCAACACGATTAAAGACTCCTCGTTTTGGAGTGGGATTCCTCTTAGGTGTCTTGCTCCGAGCATGGCCACCATTTAAAGGTTTCTTAGGAACATAACTCGAGGAATTTTTAGAAATATAATCGTCATAGTATTTCTTCTTATAATCCCTCATAAAAATTGGATTTGAAGCACTAACTTGATTATTTCTAGGTGAACCACTCCGTGCTGGTGAGTTCCTTTGAGAAAGTCTTTTAGGTGAAACACTCGTTGACCTATCTTCAACCTGTTTACCCTTGTTCTTTGTTAGTGCATGTTTCTCGGTGACAAAAGCATTCTAGATGTGTTACATATATTTACATATGTTCAAGTCTTGTAATTTATCTTGTAATTACCGTTTGTCAATAATATTACCTTGGCATATATTGTTGATCATATTGGGATCCATTTATGTTTATGTGTTTGTTTATTATTTGTATTTTGCAGGTTTTAGACATAACATGTAAAGAGTCGTTAAGTTAATATTGTTTCTGCGTTTAACAGCAGTTGAAATATTAACTTAATGTACTTCCAAAGGGAAGTTAAGTTAACTGTGTTTCTGCGTATTAACAGCATTCTAGATGTGTTACATATATTTACATATGTTCAAGTCTTGTAATTTATCTTGTATTTTATGATATATATATATATATATATATATCTTTTTGCGTGAATATAAACACCCGTATTTGGTTACTATAGTGAAACGGCTCTCCGGACAAACTTTACCAACCAACGTGGTAACCTAAGTCTACAAGCCGTCCAAACCGGGTGTGTGTTTGCGGTTCGTGCGTGATTCGAGTACCCACAAGGAAACCGTGCGTGTTCTTAGGTTTCTCTCTCTAGGTTTTGCTCGTTTCTCTCACTACACTCTTGTTGAGAACACGCATGACACACACCTCTATTTATAGGCAAGTGACAAAAACTCTCAAATCCATTGGGTTTGAGTGTTCTCATGTCAAGCCCATAAGGGTTTTGGCCTGGTTTGAGAGTTCTTGTGTACAAGCATACTTTTGCTTGTTTCCACAGAAACTCTAAACCATTTGAGAGTTCTTATGAACAAGCAAACTTTTGCTTGTTTCCACAGAAACTCTCAAACCATTTGAGTGTTCTTATGAACAAGCAAACTTTTGCTTGTTCCCAAGAACCCTCAAATGACCTTTTGAGTGTTCTCTCCACAAGCAACTAATTGCTCGTTCCCGAGAACACTCAAATAACACTTAGGAATATATGAGTTAATGTTTCAACTGCTGTCAAGACGCAGAACCAATATTAACTCAGCCAATGTTTAAACTGCTGTAAATATATGCAGAACCAACATTAGCTAACGACAATGTTTCTACTGCTGTGGATACGCAGAAACAACATTGTCTATATTACCTATTGGAAGTATTCACTAAGTTAATGTTTCTCCTGCTGTTAATACGCAGAAACACAGTTAACTTAACTTCCCTTTGGAAGTACATTAAGTTAATATTTCAACTGCTGTTAAACGCAGAAACAATATTAACTTAATGACTCTTTACATGTTATGTCTAGAACCTGCAAAACAAAAATAATAAACAAACACATAAACATAAATGGATCCCAATATGATCAACAATATATGCCAAGGTAATATTATTGACAAACGGTAATTACAAGATAAATTACAAGACTTGAATATATGTAAATATATGTCACACATCTAGAATGATCATGTCACTGAGAAACATGCACCAACAGTGTGTGTAAATGTAAAGATTGGATTGCATGAAATGGTGAAAAGTTACAAAATATTGGAATGGAAGGGGTTTATATACTTCTTATACAAGTTACACTATGCCCCCTTCAACACTTACAACTTTACAATAAAGGAACATATTATAAGAAAGATACAAATCAACTACTACAAAGTTTATTTCTAAAAATCTCCCCCTTAGTAGTGATTTGTCAAAAATACACAATCTCTGAAAGTCTTCAAGCTCTGGTATTTGGTCTGTCTTTGTTTGGTTGCCAAAACCAATTATCACCTGGAGGTCTATCATCTGGAATTACCATGTTTTCTTCATAGTTTGTAGGAGGAATATTGTGTGGACCTGGAACATTCCTTGGCTCATACTTAATCCAGCAACCACCCCTGTGTCGAACAATATACTTTGACTGCTTCACATTCTTGGCTTCTCTCAGAGTTTGAATGCTTTCCCTGAGATTAAGTCTTATATCAATCTTGGTAAATAGTGCTTTCTCTTCAGCATCCTGTTCATCCTCTTTCAAACATGTCAATACATTTTTGCAAAACTCCAAGGTTCCATCAAAATAAGAAGCCAAATCACTAAAGCGAATGAAAATTTTCTTCTTTCTGTTGTTGATGAAAACAATTCCAGGAGATTGCTCTTTAATCACTTAAAGTAACATACTTAAAGCTTAGCTATTCAATGTCTGCAGTGTATAGACTCTGATCTGGATAAGGAACATTAGTCTTTCTCTTCATCACTTCAAATCCAATCTAAAAGTCTTCCAAGGATGCATACTAAATCAACTTGATGTATCTTTTGACAGCTGCAAATCCAATGATATCTTCATTGTATCTCTGTATTGCATTCAGAAAGTGAGTGTAAAGAAAGGCAAGATCTTCAACTGGTAACAATTTGAAGTGAGCTTCACTGAATCTGTATATCTTGTTGTTATCTCTTTTCACATGAAAGTATGGAACATATTTATAATTCTTTCTGACAAGCTGTACTCTGATCAACACCAAGATTCTATGTTTTCTTTGTTCGTCAAGAAGTTTTGGGTTGTACTTTGTAAGTTTAAGAAGTCCTTTATACTCTCTCAATTTGTCTTGCTTCCTTAAACTTACATCGATTTCCGGTTTCTCAACTTTGGAGACTTTTGTTGCTCCGCAGAAGATAGGTAAGCACGTTCTTCCAAGTATCTTGACTTTATAGCAGCTTATTTTGGTTTCACACCGAGAGCAATCATTCTTTCTTTATCTCTTAAGAAGTACCCTCGATTAATGAACTTCAATTGTTCTTCAGTCCATTCAGTTGGGAAATAATCAGGGAGAACTTCTTCAGATTATCACACATCACTCAGAATCTGCTTATACGTTGATTTCTTGAAATTTTCAGCGGCAGCTTCTGGTGTCTTTCTCAGCTCATCAAAACTTTGGAAGTTATCAAAAGAATATGGTTGTGAGTGCTGTGCAACAGGTGTAGAAGATTCACCAACTTCAGTTCTACAATAGGTGTTTTCAAATCCACCTATATCTTCAAAGATCTCAAACATGGCTCATCTCATTCTCTACATTCTCAGGCTCATTAATGTTCTCATTTTCATCTCCAGCCTCAACTTCTTCTTCTCCTTCCACATTCTCAACATTCTCAATTTCCATATCTTCCTCATTTCTTTCAACAACTTCTTCTTCTATCAGATCCAAATACTTCATTAAATTTCTTCCTAACTAAAGCAATTCTTTCAATTTCTTCTGGATCCTCTACATTTTCACTTTCTCCAAGTTTCTTCCACATCTCATTAGATCTTGCTCTAATCACAGCAAGTCTATCAATTTCAGCTTGATCTTCAACAATTTCTTGATTTCCACCTTCATTTACTTCACCCTGAACTTGAATATTCTCAACAACATTCCCTTCAACTCTTGCCGAATTATCTTCAATATTAGCTTGACCATCTCCTTGGTTCTCCCCCTCGGGGTGATCATCAGAATCAGGATCATCCCGTCTGGTAGAAACCGAGGCCGGTCGGCAAGACTCAAGAGCAATCAACCTTCTTTCCAAATCAACAAGTTTTGTTGCACTTTCAAGTTTTTGAGCTTCTAATTTTTCTTGCAAATCATTCATAGCATTTTCTTGCTCAAGTTGCTGATTTTTTAACTCCAAGGCATTGAGCACCCCTCGATCATACATATTAAGAGTTGAGCTTCAGAGAGTAAGATTCCCAATAGAAGTTGACATGCTTCATCTTTGTTAAGTAATTGAGGTGTTGAAGGTATTTTGGATGGTGTTGGTGTTCTTTGTGTTGATGTGGGTGGAATTTGAGGTGGTGATTGTGATGAATGTGAAGATGATGATGATGGTAATGATGGTTCATGTTGAGGTTCATTTGGTGGTTCAAGAAAGTCTTATGTGAATGGTAGCATTGGTAATGGAATAACTTTGGGTAAAATAGGTTGAACATTTTGAGTCTTAGGAGTTTCTTCAGCAATTCGCTTTTCTTTCTTTTGCAAAAACTTTCTCAATCTATACTCCCTCCTTTCTTCAACCGCCATTTCCTTATCAGAACTTCCCAACCCGGAGGTTGTTGGCACACTAGAAGTGTGACCTGAATTCATCATGACTGACTCAGGATTTCTTGCAGATCTTTGGTTTAAACCCTCACCAGTAGTAATCAATTGGTGTCCTAGACTGTGATAAATCACTGTCCTGGACTTGTTGTTGGGCAACACCACTAACAACACTGGGGTCACTGAGAATGCCCGTTAATACAGTCTCAGGTTGATCCTGAGGAACAGCAGTGTCACCTTGGCGTTCATACTGCTCCCCAGTCTCTGTTTGAGAACTGTTACCTGACGGCTAAAGCTGGCATGATGTTAGCTAAGGTAGGACTTCCAAGCTGTCCTTGAGGGTCACACAAAGTGGGTCCCTCTCTGCTTGTTCCGGCATCAGTACGCAACTGAGCTTGCAGGTTCGTGTCCCTAGGAGATCTAGACTCAAGTGCACAAAATGAAGTTGGGGGATGGGGCTGATCCTCCCTTGTTTCAACACTCTCATCCTCCAAATGAGTGTGGTGAGCGTGGCTTATCCCTGTGCTTTTCTGAGACTAACTCCTGTTTTGAGGAGTCAGAATGGCGAGGAGAGTTATGTGCATGCAAGAGTGGGGAGCTCTCGACTTCTACCCTAGGGTTGTCATCTCGGCTAGACTCATTGGTTTCAACTATCGGAGGGCCAACGTTTTCTTTTTGCCCTTGTCCTAGCCCGGACCTTTCAACCTCTCTAACATTTTCAACCCCTCCCTCATTCCCGCCTTATCTGTCCTGCACTTCTACATCTCCAGTGCTAACATTCTCAGCATTTATCTCGGAAATCACAGAAGCAATGGTAGTTGTCGCTTGATCAACCTCTAACTCATTTGTAGTTCCAACACTTCGTCAAACTCTGTTGTTCCAGGCTCAAGTGGTGTTTGTATATTACTGGTAGATTCTGATCTCTTCTTAAGATGTTTTTTTGCTACCTTTAAGAGACCAGATAGAGCTTGTTTCTTCTTTAATTTACGAGCTCTCATTTTGAGTCTTCTACCAGAGATAGGAGCCGGTTCATTCGGTAAAGCAGAAGCAAGTGGTGTAGGAGAAAGAACTTGAGTTGATGTTTGAAGCAGTGTAAAAATTGGTGGAATAGGTGAAACAACTGAAGGTAAAGGAGTAGACGGTGATGGTTGTGTTGTTTGAATGGCAGGTGTAGATTGTGTTGTAAGTGGTGAATCAGATACAGCAGTCACATTTTCCTCTTCTTCATTAACATCTCTCTTAGATTTCCTTCTTGATTTACTTCTGTGCCCTGAGGTACCGTCATCACTAACCCCTCTTTTTCTTTTAGAACTCCTAGGACCCTCACCAGGCGACCTATGCACAGTTTGGGTAGGAATCTGTCGGCTTGCAGATCCCGTAACTGTGGCTAACCACTCTCTATATTGTCCTAAAGCGGGATTATCATCAGGCACAAGTTCTCAAAAATGGAGGAATCGGTAAAGCAAGAACTTTTTTACTTCGAAAGCTTCTCATATTAGAAGGATACATAGCAATGTGACAAGGAAAAGCATCTTTTAACTCTGAAACTTCATCATTTGAGTCTAAGGCATGTTGTACAAGTATAGTGAAGAATCTGACATATGGGATGTACTTTTTGTCTTGTAAATCTTTTCCCTTCACAACTTGAATCAACTTTTCCCAAGCTATCTTTGCAAAATCACAATGAACATTATGTGTAATAGCATAGTAGAAAGCAAGTGTATGCTTATTCATCAAATCAGCTCCCCTTTGAGATGGCATCAAACAATGAGAGATGATAGAATATAGAGTATGCCATATTGAAGCAACATGAGTTTTCCTGAAATCCTTCATTGCCACCAAGTCACCTTCATAACCAAGTGAATGCACACCAACTAGCATATCTTCAACAGATGGCAATTCTTCAAACTCATCAGCATTTGGAAAGCCAGTAATTCTTCTGAAGTCATCAAGAACAATCTTGAATTCAAAAGTTTGATCTTCAGACTTGAGAGAAAAGATGAAGTGTTCTTCAATTTGTCTTTTCTTTCTGGCATTAACAAGGTGATATGTAACATTCATGATTTTTACCGTTTGACTGTGCATGTAATTTGATTAACTATTTCAATAAACGGAAATTTGGACATAATTGTGTACATTTATCTGTAAATTGGGCCAATTATAATGTCATATTTGAACTTCTAGAATTAGGGCCATATTAGCAGACTATGAAATTGACCCAGTACATGTTATGGAAATTATATAATAGATGATAATTGAGTAACTATGGTAACAGGAAAAACGTATATACGAAACCTTAAGTATAATGTACGGTTACAACAGTGTCGGTGGAACAGTGTCGGTGAAACAGTGTCGGTGGAACAGTGTCGGTGGTTAGATGATAATTCCATTAATAGGACAAAAACCGACACAACCTTTATATTATATGAAATGATTTATCCATATTATGGATTTATAATAATTTATAAAAGTTGTACGCTCGTGAGTATTTTTGTTATTAATTTCGGAATCAATTAACTAGTTAGATATATTGTACATACTAGAAATAAATATGCAATTGTGTACTTGAACTAGATAACTAATAAATATATAAATACATGTAATTGATTTATAACCACATAGATAAAAGTAATTATACTTACATAGACTAGTTACTACATTTAATTACACAAATAATAATCAAGAATCAAAGTTTAGAGTCAACCAAAGTCAATAAGTCAAGTCAAGCTTGTGTTCTTGACATAAACCCCACACAAACTAACCAAGACTTAGATTATAGCTTGTAATCATGCAATGAACATGTTCCTACTGAATTCTAGTTTGTTTAAGGCCAAAGTTTCAGCCATTACACTCAAGGATGAGTTGTAACACATGATGAACACCTCATGGCCAAGGTGTGTATTCTTGGCACTTAGTTGCAACTCTTGGGCTATATAAGCAAGCATTTGATGATCATTCTATCATTCATCTCTGCTCTTTTCTCTCTCTTTCACATTTATAACACAAAACAATCAAGTCCATAAAGTCTTGGGTTCATCACTTGAAGTTTCAAGTTGAATTTAAAGACTCTATAGGACTGAAATTTTCAGTCATTTTGCAAACATCATAGAAGATTCATCTGGACGAATTAGGAGACGAATCTTATATTTTTGGAAAGGTCCAAGTGTCAGTAAAATTTGATAAGAACGAAGTTTCTTCTGGTTTTGCTCAGAAGAGTGCCAAAAACGACGATTTTCAGAACTGGTCTAATTTCTGACGAGGCTACAGGTTTGTTTTTGTAAAAATCATAACTCTTTTATTAAAGCTCTTCAAGAGTCAAACCTTACATTTTTGAAAATGCCTTTGAGTGCCCAACAAATGTCTAGAACTAAGTTTTGTTGTATCTGGTCTTCCTGACTTCCCAAAGTCGTTGTCAAGTAGATAACGCAAAGCTGGAAACATGCTGAAAATTCCTTATTTTGCACTTAGGCTTTGTGGTAGCTTATAAGTTGATCTTATACTTGTTCTACGTACCCGGTAGTACATTTTGAGCATAGTAAAGTACTTTGCAAAGTGTTTTGAGCTGTACTAAGATTAACTTGTCACGAGGATTATCTACTGCTCTGATTTGCCACTACAACTAAGGTGAGTTTCGTAAACCCTCCCTACTCAATTGAGATTCGGGCTGAAAAGTGTACATGTTTGTTTAACTGTTGATTGTTGATTTGATTAATTGTATGATTGAATTGTTGATGTGGACTTGTTAGCGCATTATTTACTATGTAAGTCACACCGTTAGCGCATTGTTTACGATGTAAGTCGCACCGTTAGCGCATTGTTTACGATGTAAGTCGCACCGTTAGCGCATTATTTATTATATAAGTCGCACCATTAGCGTATTGTTAATTATTAACTATGTAAGCCGCATCGTTGTTGATCGTTATTGATTGTTATGGAACGTTGTTGAACGTTATATGGAATCGTTATTATTGAATGTTGACTTGTATTGAATTGTGATAATGTGAAACCTTATAGGTTATCCTTGGATGTGATTAGTTCTCCTAATCCTCACTTATTGTTAACGGTTGTTATCCGACACGGTTATCCCATATTACTTGTCCCTACGAACTCACCAACTTTATGTTGACGTATTTTAGTACACTTTTCAGGTAATCAGGTTAATCAGAGACAAAATGGATGATTATGTGCTTGCATTGTTAGGATTGGACTAGCTTTGGACTTCTGGATCCGTGATCCTTATTTCCCTTTAACGGGTTATGCTTAGGATCAACTACTATCATTTAAACATTTGCATTTAATATTGATTGAGTGTGTATCTTTGATAGATATTGATTATTGTATACATTTGAGTGAGTTTATGGATTGTTTCAATCCTATGAATGCATATAGTTTGACTCTACATAATTCCCATGTCGTGCTGTGCTTTTCTAAGTGATACCCCATGATTCCGCCATGTTGGGGTGTTACAGAATGGTATCAGAGCCGTGGTTGTAGAGAGCTAGGTGGATTGACCTAGTCTATAGCCATTACACCACATTTCATATTAGCATGCATGATAGGAAATTTTGTGTGCAACGTGAACTGTATGATGCATAAAATGGTTTAAACTGAGTTCGTAGGTTACTCATAGAAAAGAATAAAGTTGACTAAGAACTATCGAAATAAAGATTTCTTTAATAAAAATTGGAGTCTTACAACCTTGAGATACACCGGCTCACCCATTTGAACAAACTCTAAGAGAGGTGTGAGTCCCGTTTAAGTGCAAGACGGTTAACCAATAGAAAGTGTAAAATACAACAAGTCTAATAATCACTAGATATGGACTAGTATTACTTGTAAATAAATATGCAAGATATATAAACTAAGTAATACAAGACTTAAAGCAATAAACAAGTAAAGTGGAACATTATGTATTTTTCATGGGTATTTCATTTATTGATGTGTAAATAAAATACAAGGTTGTTGCGGAATCAAGATAATACAATGAAGTATATATCCTAACAACCTATGAGTTACAAATGATCTATATTTGTCAAATAGCTCTTTAGGATCGAGATACTTAAAGTTGTGAAGTATCCCTGTTTAAGATCGAGAGTATTTTAGACAAATTCACTTTCATGCAAAGTGTATGCTTAAAAGTAATATTCTTAAGGAAATGACTTAGTATTTATAGGCAACAAAATTCACCAGTGAATTTTGTGCCGTACAAATATGGTTGCATACATTTAATGATCCGACAAGAACATTAAATGTATTGGATAAGAATAAGGATAAAGTCACATCAAGTGCAAGTGTATCCTTATATCCAACCACCTTAACACACGTATACTATGTTAAAGAACAAGTGGATTGTTCTTTGGAAAGTGTGTTAGGCATAAGTCAAACCTCGATATCAGTGTTCAGACTTGCAGGATCTAGAACATTGATAATCCTCCAGTGTACAGATCTGGTAAGACTTTCCAGTGGACTCCGCCATTTGTAAAGTCTTCTTCCTTCAGACTTCAGTCTTTGACTTCAGTCAGAATGTCTTCAGTAGAGTAGATCTGGACTGGGGTGAAGTCTTCAGTGAGCTAATCTGGAGAATGCTCCAGATTACCTATACAAGTATTGCTCACTAGTCTTCAATTATTTCTGGACAAATCTTTTAGAGGGACTCCAGATTCCAAGTCTGGAGTAGGTCCAGTCGAACATGTTTTCTGGTCAGATCTTCAGTGAGGCTCCAGAAGTCGGGTCTGGAGCATGTCCAGCAAAACATGTTTCTTGACTTATCTTCGATAAGATTCCAGTAGTCCAGTCTGGAGCCAGTCCAGTAACTCTGGACTAAATCTGGACCTAACAAATTCCCCCTATTTGTTTAGAAATAATGCAAGTATTTTTCAGGCTTATAGATATACAAATTTGTATGCCTGGAAAACACTTGGTCGATTTAAGTCTAAATAATCTAAGTTACTGGAAAACACTTTATAGATCATGAGTGTTTTCAGTTTCATCTTTTAAGTTCTAACTTAGACTAAATCTGGTCATTTACTTGTAAAAATTAAAAATTTGCAACTATTATTACTTTCACCAAAAAGGAAAATAATTACAACTTTCTTAAACAATAATTACAACAAGTACAATGATACAAGATTCAGGCCCTTCTTCTAGATATCCTTTCTGGTGCATCTTCAGAAGCCTTCCTCTTGGGAGATGGAGATAATGGAACAGACACTGGTGGTCTCAGACCCAACACAGCTTCCATTTGTTGAATTCTCTTCCAGACCTTCTCAATCCTTTTCATGAAGGCCTTAACATCTGGAGAGAGATCAGTCTTGCCCTTTGAAAGTCATTCCAATCTCCTTTAGTTCAGTCCATCCAAATGCTTGGACTGACGTATCCTTCCTTTCATCAGTGAAGTTACCTTCTCTGGTCAACTTCACATTAAACCTGGTCATACCTTGATGATGTTCAGCCAGTGAGATTTCAGCATTTATGATCTTTCTTGCATTGGCCCTGAACAACATCATTTCTTCAAACTTTGCCTTCTGCTTAGCCAACTGAACCATATCTTCAGTATCCCTGGATACACCACTCTGTTGTCCTTCAGTGGACTGGTGTTCTTGTCTATTGATCTTCAGAGTTGTATCCAGAGGAATAAAAGTACTTACATCACCATCTCTTATAGCCTTCAGTTGTTTGGCAGTAAGCTTGGGCAGACCAGTCATTTTCTTCCTGTATTCCAGTTCCAGAGCACCAGCATTTCTTCTTATTTTCTTCTGGAGGCTTACCAGCTCCTCCTTTCTTTGTCTAATAAGCTCTGGAATGGTTACACCATAAATCAATTCATATACCTGTTCTTCTTCTTCACCAGACACCATTTTTTCTTTCCCTTTAACTGCCTTCAGTGTGGTAGGGATGTCTGGGAAGGATTCAAACTGGGGCTCAGCTTCAGTACCAGCAGCCTCTTCTTCAGTCTGCACATTGGCTTCAGTGCCAAGTGCTCTCTGGACTATACGTGCACTGGCATCAGTACCAGTCACTTGTCTTCTCTGAACAACGCTTTCAGTAGCGACTGCCCTTACAACTTCTTCTTTTCTCTTCCTTAAACTTTCTTGGACACCAGATGATGGAATTGACAATTTTTCCCCCTTGGACTGATCTCTAGTCCTGGACTTTAGATCATTCCACAACTCTTCCATCATGTGCCTATCCAGTGAGCCAAATGTTCTGCCTTGTTCTGGCATGGAAGCAGTCATACCTTTCTTTAATGTCAACACTTCCTTCTTCAGATTTTCAATTTGTTCAGGCAAGTGCTTAGGCAGCTTCTCATCCAGTAGCTTCTCAACTTGTGGTAAAACCCCATCATAAATACTACGAAGGACAGTCCCAGAAACCTCTTCACATAATTCTTTCAACATGTGGTTTCTGAACTTCCTTGTACACTCATCACTTAAAACACTTACAACTTCTCCTTGATCCAGTACGGGCCTACTCTCCAGAGAGCTTACCCTAAACACCAAGTTCTTAACCTCTTCTTTCAGCCCTGCCAGTTCGCCAGTGACTGCAGTCTGAACAGAAGACATCATTTTGGATTCCAACCCCTGGACTGCCACTTTAATGTTTTCAGAATTTTGATTGGTGGCCAGTACCAGTTCATCCAACTTCTCGAACACTAACTTCTCATTCCCAGCGAATAGGTTCATTTCTGAAGAAAGATTATTTGATAACAAAGACTTGAAGTCAGAAATAACCTGGGAAGATGAGTGCAGTGATCTCTCCAGGTCTGCCACCTTACTAAGAAGGCCTTGGACCTCGGTTGAGGAAGAAGTGGAGAGACCAGTGGGTGGTTCCAGATGAGAAGTCAATCTGGTCATTACTGGGATTTGTGCCCAGACCTCTTCAGATTCAACATTTGAGTCTGGCACACTTTGTTCGGTTGGGTTGACTGGAGGTTGAGATGTAGGAGTGAAAGGAGTGAAATATGGAGTTGATTGAGGAATTGAAGGTGGTGGTGGCGGTGGTTGGTGGTGGTGGGTGGTGGTGGTGGTGCTGGTGGTGGCATTTCTGGTGTATTTGAAGGTATTTCTGGTGAAGGTGTTGGCATTTCAGGTTGATTTACTTCTTCTTGAACATCTTCACCCAGAAAGTTTAAATTTACATCGAAGCCTTCAGACATTGGGGAGTCAACATCATCCCATTCTTGAATGTTCCCAACTGCCTGTTCACCAGACTGTTCACCAGTCTCTACACCAACATCAACATTTAAATCCAGTGGAGCCTCCTGCTCACCAGAAGCATGTTCTTCAGTTTGAACATCTTCAAAAACTTCAACAACTTGGGCAATATCTTCTTGTACAACAGCCTGGACTTCAGTGTCCACTCTCTGTTCAGTTTGTACAAGAGATTCAGTATTTTCTTCTTCACAAATGGGAGACCCATCAAGATTAATAGTATCACCAGGATGAGTTGATGGGTTTACCTGGACTCCTCCCCTCATCAGACGCCTATGAGTTCTTGGTCGTCTGGAAAGCTCAACAGTGGGTTGTTGACTTTCTTCAGGAGCCACTTGACTAATTGGTTGTACCATTTCTACAACCTGCACCTCTTGTTCATCACCAGGGCTTTCAACATTCTGTACACTGCCTGGCGCCACATTCTCTTCCACTCTTTGAAATGAGAGCATGGACTGAGGAATATCTACCTCACCATCTCTTGATTGTAGATTGTTCAGATCTCTTAAAAACTCACTCTTTGAAAAATGAGTAGTATTAACATCATATTGGTTCCCTAGACCATTCCTGAACATAAGGGAAAGAAAACGAATGTAAGGAATATGGGGTTTTCTCCCCTTTGCCTTCAGTCGATCCACCAAATCATTAAATAGGATCTGAGCAAAATCCACCCTTATCCCAAACCATAAACAATAGGCTATCTGGAGTTGTGTTTGATTTATTTGATCTAGTCCTCCAGAACTGCCTCCAAGACACTCTACCAAATGAGTGAAGAAAAATCTCCACGAATCTGTAAGCCTACTCATATAGATTGTTCCTTTTCTTAACAACTGGCCATTTTCATCAACAATTTCGGTGTGCCCCATCACCCTGCACACTTCTCTGAAATTAATGCCAGTTGGAAGTTCCATTGGCAACTCATTCTGTTCATGATAGCTTAACTGAAGAACAGACCTGAGCAAACTCACTGTGAAGCCTAACGATGTGGTACCTCCGTTGAGAGTGTAGGAAATTGATGAGGTTTCTTCATTGTAAAATGCGGAGTACCAGAACTCACATAAGTAGTCATGATACATTTTCCCTGGATTTAGGGTTAATGCACCATACAGAGGGCATGAGAGAAAGAAGGTATTCAATCTCCCAATGATAGATTGTGCTGGATGAGTACTGGAAAGTTTTGCCATCCAGTTATTCATATTGATACGAATGGCCTTCGCATCAAGAGAAATATGTCTTGGTCTAACAACATCTTCGACCGGAGCATATTCGGTGGATAAAAGATTTCTTGGTGCCATTTGATTATAGATGAAAGATGAAATTGAATGTATATTTAAGGTTTTATGAAGAATTTAATGAATGAAGTTAATATGCGAGTATTATGATTGGAAAAAGAATGAAGAATTGAATGAAGGAATTTGAGATTTGGGAGTAAATGTTCGAAGTTAAATTGAAAGTGAAAGTGGGTATTTATAGGAGAAATAATGTGGAACTCAAACGTTTAATTTGAATTTATCAAATAACATTTTTGATCGTGTTTTGAGATCCGCATTTAATTACATCACATCACCCATAAATGGGTGATGGTTTACCGCCCACAAAAACTAATCAACTTGTACTTTTTGTTTTCCCAATGTAAAAAGACCATCATTGTTTTGAAAAATTACATGCCACGTAGGATTCAAGATAAATATCTTCGAAAAAGGTTTGCTTACGTGGCACATACAAAGACCAAGTATTTTGAAAATATCATGACAAATTTCAGTACATCTGGAGGTTGACTGGACGCTCCAGTATCACTGGTGGATTAGTCCAGTGAACATGTACTGATGGTACACTGGAGGGACACTCCAGTAAAGTACCAGTGAATACCATTTTTGAAAGACTGGTAACCTCAAACGTGCACTTCAACTAATATAGACAAATGAGAGGGACACATTTACAAGAAGACAAAAGTCAACTCAAACACGCACTTCAACCTATCTAGTTACCAGTGAGAGGGACATATTTACAAAGCACCAGTAATATTTTCTGAAGAATTTGTCCAGTGAGAAAATTAATTCCCCCTGAACTTAAAACAAGTTTAATTTAGAAAATATTTTTCAAGTCTTCCCTGGAATGTTGCTCCAGAAATCTAATAATTGTAAAGATAGTACACAATGGCGTTCAATATCTGAACAATCACCAGATTTAAGGATTTAGCATTCCCAACTCACCAACAAGATATTCAAAAGTTTTGACATCCAGTGGTTTGGTAAAAATGTCAGCGAGTTGTTTGTCAGTGGGAATAAAATGGAGTTCAATGTTGTTTTTCATAATATGATCGCGAATGAAATGATACCTTAGGTCAATGTGCTTCGTTCTGGAGTGCATGACTGGATTGTTTGAGATAGCTATGGCACTGGTATTATCACAAAAGATGGGAGTCTTTGAATATTTAATACCATAATCAAGCAACTGGTTCTTCATCCAGAGTATCTGAGCACAACAACTGGCTGCAGACACATATTCAGCTTCGGCAGTGGATAATGAAACTGAAGTTTGCTTCTTACTGGTCCAACTGACCAGTTTGCCACCTAGGAAATGACATCCACCAGTTGTGGATTTCCTATCTATCTTACAACCTGCATGATCTGAATCTGAATAACCCATTAGATCCATTCCAGAGCCTTTGGGGTACCAAAGACCTAGACTGGGAGCACCTTTGAGGTACTTCAGTATGCGCTTTACAGCGAGCATATGAGATTCCTTTGGATTAGACTGATATCTGGCACATAAACATGTTGAAAACATAATATCTGGTCTACTGGCAGTTAAATACATCAGTGAACCAACCATGCCTCTATATACAGTGGTGTTCACTGGTTTGCCATCTGGATCAGAGTCCAGTGTCAGTGGTGCAGAAATAGGAGTTGGTTTAGATGGTGAAGAGTTCATATCATATTTCTTTAAAAGATCTCTAACATATTTTTCCTGATTAATAAAAATGCATCTTTGTTTTGTTTAATCTGGAGTCCAAGAAAATATGTTAATTCACCCATCAAACTAATTTCATATTCAGTGGACATGATTTTTGAAAATTTTTGCACATGTTTTCATCAGTAGACCCAAAAATTATATCATCAACATAAATTTGTACCATTAACAGATTACCTTTCTCATGAAGAATGAATAAGGTATTGTCAATTGCACCTCGTTTAAAGCCATTTTTCAATAAATGTTTAGTCAGAGTATCATACCAGGCACGTGGGGCTTGTCTGAGGCCATAAAGCGCTTTGTCCAGACGATATACCCAATGTGGATGCTTGTCATCAACGAAACCTGGAGGTTGTCTGACGTAAACTTCTTCTTCAAGCTTCCCATTCAAGAAAGCACTCTTTACGTCCATCTGGTAGACCTTGAACTGATGATTAGCAGCGAATGCTAAG
>CM067172.1:130754601-130791506 GCA_034093135.1 Erigeron breviscapus
AACGAAAAACACTTATCCTAGGCTCTACCTCATATGCACGACAAACAACGATAAACGACATTATCATGGTAATCGCTAAAGGGTGCACCACAGATAAATACAGATTGTGGTATTCAAGCAACCCTAATAACCAAGGAGACAAAGGAAATCTATGATTGCCACCGGAAAAAGGAGCGGTATACATACCTATAAATCCAGTAGGCGCAGGATTGAAGATTGATGTAACACCCTTCATTTAAAATACGGGTTTCCAAAAATTTTCGCCTAACGGCGTTATAACAAAGCGGAAGTAAACTTTGAAAGTCCAAACCAATTAAAATCTGTTTGGTTTCTTTAATCATTGGTGTTACTCGGTCATATCGTCAAAACAAGTTTTAATAGAAACCCGTCGGCTGCCCAACACAAAACAACCGACTACATAACATGCAAACTACATAAATGCCAAAACATAAGCAAGAGTCTAAAAATGTGCAACAACTATGGGTAGCTAAGGTCATCAGCAAGCTATCTACCCATTCCTCGCTCTTCTTCATCAACTACCTCAGCTACGCTAAACCTAAGGGAGCAACACATTTCAAAAGACAAGTGTTAGCTAACGAATTAGCTAAGTAAGATAACACTCAAGTTATAAAACATTTATACATTTCAAACATTGTGGATTTAATCAACGTCATTAAGGCACAACACACATCAAGCATATCACATCATCAAAACTACATAATAGGATGAAACACCCTAAATGTGCCTATCCTTCATTTTGCATTACACACATATAACCACATAACTGCATTACTACTTTTAACTGCGTAACTACATTTTAACTGCATTACTACGTTTTAACTGCTTTACTACATTTTAACTGCGTCAATGTATAACATAAGTTACACCCGACTAGATGACAACCATTCAGTTGAACATCAAATGTCGTTAAGGAATGGCAAGCCAATCCCCGAGTAATCCGTATGTACAAGACAAATGAGGGCGGCTCAGACCCCTCGTATTACTCAACTGCATCTCAATGACCATGTTGCAAGGAGCCACCCAAGCAACCTACGTCAACGCACTTAGCCGGGCTAGGGCAAGTACGGGTTAAGCCTAACACTTTCCTGCATCAAAGTTTAACGAGCTCGATCCTGCATTATTTAGTTTAGGTGACTGCATTACCTAAACATTTACTACGTTTACTGCTTTTACGTTTTGGGCCCTTAAACGTGCACGTGTCATGGCAACTTAACAAGTCTAGTGAACTAGATGAGCAAGCCATACAATCATGCACATATCAACAATCAACAACATATACTACATCGCAAAGCATCACAAGCTACTGCATATCACTTCATAACATAACACTACATTATACTTCATATCATAACATACACTACATTATACTTCATATCATAACATACACTACATTATACTTCATTTGGGACTGCATTTCAGGTCTCAATGGTCAACTACATAACCCATATCACCTCCCGTGTAACCCCGAATACCCACAAGCAATTCAAGATATAAGTTGGGAAGTATTATTTGAAACCATCTTTTCGTTGAACCCTCAGCGTGTCAAAGTAGTGTATCTTACCTCGTGACGATCAATAAGCAACGTTAATGTATCTTGTTTGTGATCCCGACAACCTATCTCGAGTTCATAGTCATTAAACCTGTATAAACCCAACCTAATAAGGTTAAGACCATACATTAACTTAGGTACACTTATAGGACCCTTAAACGCTTGTTTCGGACCTCAAACGGGCTCACAGACCCTTTATGTGGCGCATGCTTTGAATATGCGTCGCATATTTGCTTCAAAAATCACCCAGAAACCTCCCAGGCCCCGATATGCGCCGCACATAGGTTATATGCACCGCATATGGAGTGCTGGTCTAAAGACTGACTCGCGCCCTTCACTTGCAGGCGACTTTTCGACCTCAAGACGACCAAATGAGTCAAAACTTAGTTCTTAAGAATGTAGGGAATTCAAAGACCTTTCCATAAATATAAAGTTTGACTCTTGAAGTTCTCTAATAAATTAGTTATGGCCTCTGCAAAACAGACCTACAGAATTCGTCTTAAATCCGACCACTTCTGGAAATTGACATTTTTCACCCATATCTGGGCAAAATCAAAAGAAACATTGTTCATATAGAATCAAGAGGACACATAGACCTTTTCAAAAATATAAGATTCATCTTATCTCTTCTAATTGAAAGAGATATGATTTTTTTAATATTACTAATTTTTCAGATCTAGTAAACCCTTAGTTTTGCAAGCAATTTTCGACCATCAGATGACCATAGCAACCACCACGACCTATGAACCTCATATGCACCCAAAATATGACTCATATAATGATTTCACATGATCACTTGTTCCAGGAACAAGAGGATACAATTACAATACATTAAATTACCCGAAAACCCCAATAATCGACAATGAAACATAATCAAATCAATCTCAACCCTAGAGACCAGAAGTAAGATCCATATGATCGACTCTTATGATCACAAATCAAAGGGAAATCGTCTATATTACATGTAGATGAAAGCAAGGATGAGAGATCTTGATCAAACTTCACTTGAATCACACGTTTTGAAGGATTTTCGGCTTAGGAATTTGATAGGGGATCAAAGGGGTGGCTAGGGCTTGGGAGAAAAGTTATTAGATCTGATTTGATAAACTAATGACTCCCCCATTGACCCTAATCCCGTTTTTGACTTTCACACCATGTCAAAACTGGTCCCTAAACTTCGTAAAGTCATATTATTAGCCCAAAACACCTCTATGGACTATATACAACTTGATTAACACTTTGAACACCTCTAAAAGGCACATAACTTTTTCTTTAAACATATTTCTACATCAATTAATAAGACATTCAAGTCTCACACATAAAACACTTTAACTACATATAAGCGTTAATCCACCCTAAACTTAACGAACACTTTACGTTGACTTAACGACTCAAGTCAACCATTAATAAAAAGTTTGGGATGTTACAATTACCTCCCCCTTAAGAGGATTCCGTCCTCGGAATCATTTCAGCATCAAATAGGTGAGGATAACTTTCGAATCAACTTTCATCCGTAAATATGATTCCATCCCACTAGCACAAGCTCAATTAACTTCCTATGAAGCTTCTTTTACTTTTTGGCCAAGGATCTCAACCAGGCCAACTACAAACACTCCTTAACATCAATACTCATATCTCTCCACGGGTTCACCTTGGTTTCATATCAACATATACATCATATCATCGTATACTCACATCTTAATCCATGTCTTATACCACATCAACATAGGCTTACCACTTAAACGTAACTTCATAACATATCTTGCTTAAATCTCACGTCACATTGTAATCCCACATCTTACATCTTTAATCAACTTACATATTACGCACAAGCTTTACACTAGCACGATTTCCTACGTCTTACGCACTAGCATTACATCTAGCACGATTTCCCACGTCTTACGCACTAGCATTACATCTAGCACGATTTCCCACATATTACGCACTAGCATTACATCTAGCACGATTTCCCACATTTTACGCACTAGCATTACATCTAGCACGATTTCCCTTCAATAACTTGTCGTATCATGAAATGACATCCAACCTATGGCATAATCATTGTTGCCTATGAACACAACAATAAATCTCGAGGCACCATCACACCATCATATGGTTTTACCAAGTTTCTAACTCATTCTTTCTCTTTCCCATCAATCTAAGAGTGATAGGCATCACTTGAGTTCACCATTTTCCTCATACTTTGTCAAACATCTTTAAAAATTTTCATATAATGGCCGTCTCGATTCAAAACATTCCACCATTTACTTTCACACTTTAAGAGCACTTCTTGATCACACATCTTTTCTTTCATGTCCAAGGAAACGGCGTAATAGCTCACAAAACAAAATAAGCATTCTTGGACAACTTTCCTACTAACTGCTCATGTCTTATCATTACCTTTCGCTTCCCACGCAACTTTGTCTCTTAGTCCACGGTGACATGACTCCTCACTTTCGTTAAAGGATCGTTAAACTCTTTGTATTGCTACCAAACTTTCGGTGTCTAGTCTTGGCTTTTAACCCAATCACACGTCAACATATAAAATTTACTACACCTCGTATCATAATAGGTCGTATCACACTTAAGGCGGCATCCAAATGAGCATGTCACCACGGTTCATAAACTTCCTCAAGTACAACTTTTGTTCATTTCGTTCTCGGATACCGAAATCTTACTTTTAGACTTATAGTTCCACGCTGGTTATTTATGAATTTTCAGAATCCACCCACATAATACCAACATCTTCGTCTCTAGAAACATCACCTTGGACTGGCTCATTGTAGACAATTGCTTACCCTAACCTTATAGTCATGGAATTAAAACATTAAATGGAACCTTGTTCCTTTCAATTCTACGCGTCAGCTTCTACTTTAACTTTTACTCACTTGGGCGAATTTAAAATTAGGCCTCTACTTATAGAAAATCGTAGTAACGTTCCTTACACAACATGATGTTCTTCGTGATACTTAGAATAGATAATAATGTCATCACCGAATGTAATGACTGAACGGTCTAGAGAAACTTTAAACTTTATCCCTTAAGTTCACGACATGGTAAGGACCATTCGTTAACATGCAGGACTTCAAGAAACTCAATAGGGTCATAATGAGCGTATAATGAACCTAAGCAGGACTTTCATCATCAACTTCATCATATGGTAGTACAATTCGTAAATCTATCTTATAGAAAGAAATACATCCCACAATCGAAAACATTAACTTCTTCCTATAAGTGAGAACAAAACGAAAGGTGTCTTTGAATAAAAGTAGCACTCGTCACACATCAAAAGAAGGTTTGACCTCACGATCGCAATGAAACCGAGAACATTAATAGAACATCTCAAAACTACGAGTGACCTCGACTTTAGAAATACACAACCTTTGCCTTACATGAGTAAATCACATAGGCGAGAAACATGATCAATTCGGAACTGAATGCTCCTGAAAACTTCTACTTCTTGTGATTTAAGGATCCATAGTTAACTCCGTCATCCAACCTCTTAACTTTTCATAAGGGAAAAAATCATTATCTTTGAGAAGCGGCCAAACATAAAATCTTGTACAAATATAGGATATCAACAACACCTTCACGTCACACCGGCGAAGGCAATAAGCGATAGAACTGCTAAAAAGGTTCACGTGTTAGTTCACCACACATTCATGCAATATAAGGAAGAATCTCCAGCTGTGATACTCGTTCCAATCGTCATATATCATCCCGTAACGAAATCTAAACTGAGAGAGTCGTAAATCCAAAACAGACCAAAATATGCACCGCATGGATGGTGCATGCGCCTCATAACTCGAGCATTTCTGAACAGTAACTTTCATGCATTTGCACATGCCCCGCATAAACTTAAAAACTCAGAATATGCGCCGCATACCATCTATGACCAGGAAAGATAATTTCAAACAAAATCTAAGCGTCTTCCTTACACCCAAGCACAACTTTAAGACTTCGCAGCTCGAAGGTAACCTCACATCATAACATGGTGTTCATCGAATGGAAGAGTTTCATGGTTAAAAGGTTCAATCATCCATAGCGTTATCTTCTTTACTTGCTTCAGCTTCATCATTCTTTAATCCATAGATACATGTCTACTCTTCACATGGTTAATTATGCCACCAACCAGTGATTCCATCTTTCCCATCTTCTCTTCATTCGGATCAACACAGACACAGTCTCACAAACACACACATGTCGTGATACATTTACAATTACGTTCGCGACCGGAATTGTAACTGTATCCTTCCATACGTGTACCCGGTAACCCTTCTGTGCATCACCTGCTTATCACCCTTCAAATATCCAGCATTAACTCTAATTATCAACTTCAAGTCCATGTCCTTTGAACTAGTAGACTCAACAACATTGTCTACCAACCACTTCATTCCTCACGTACCTTTAGACTTCATTTAACTTCATGTACTTCATAATTATCATAAACATTTAACCGGCTATAATTTTTCACCGATCTTCACACATTTCCACACACACGAGGCATCAACGTCATTAAGTTGTTACACGATGTTTACTCTCGACACATAAAGATTCACTACATAAAAATCTCTCCAGCTTCATTACTTTCTGCACCGGTCAACACAAGCATGGCCATACAAACACACTCGCGTCGTGATACACTTGCAATTATGTTCCGGACCATAATTGTAATTGTATCCTTTCACATGCATGTTCGTTACCACATTTGTGTATCGCCTCTTTTCCCATCAATTCCAATTCACATGATTTTCAACACACATACAACATCTCATATCCTTTGCGGTCCTTGTCACTAACCCCATGGCTAGGCAACATTGATGGAACACCATCTCACCTAATCCTCCAACCTTTGTCCATCTCAACAACTTCTCACATAATATAAAGCACAAGTTTATCAAATTCAGATAGAGGAATAGAAGATCACCTCGAGGACCGTCTATCGTAGCAATAGCACAACTTAGCGACGGAGAAGCGAGAAATGGAAGAATAAAGGCTAAAACACATATTCACATATCAATAAACAATCATCATATAGCCTTATTCCTACACTCTCACTCATCCCAAACCCGTCCTAAGGCATTTCATCTCAAAGCTAAGCATACATACTTAAGCCTAACTTGTCGTCTATCGGTTTAAGTCCAATTCCTATGGCACACTTATAGTCATTGGTTCACTTAAACCATTTCTCTGATACCAACTTAGAAACCCGTCGGCTGCCCAACACAAAACAACCGACTACATAACATGCAAACTACATAAATGCCAAAACATAAGCAAGAGTCTAAAAATGTGCAACAACTATGGTTAGCTAAGGTCATCAGCAAGCTATCTACCCATTCCTCGCTCTTCTTCATCAACTATCTCAGCTACGCTAAACCTGAGGGAGCAACACATTTCAAAAGACAAGTGTTAGCTAACGAATTAGCTAAGTAAGATAACACTCAAGTTATAAAACATTTATCCATTTCAAACATTGTGGATTTAATCAACGTCATTAAGGCACAACACACATCAAGCATATCACATCAATAAGCAACGTTAATGTATCTTGTTTGTGATCCCGACAACCTATCTCGAGTTTATAGTCATTAAACCTGTATAAACCCAACCTAATAAGGTTATAAGACCATACATTAACTTAGGTACACTTATAGGACCCTTAAACGCTTGTTTCGGACCTCAAACGGGCTCACAGACCCTTTATGTGGCGCATGCTTTGAATATGCGTCGCATATTTGCTTCAAAAATCACCCAGAAACCTCCCAGGCCCCGATATGCGCCGCACATAGGTTATATGCGCCGCATATTGAGTGCTGGTCTAAAGACTGACTCGCGCCCTTCACTTGCAGGCGACTTTTCGACCTCAAGACGACCAAATGAGTCAAAACTTAGTTCTTAAGGAATGTAGGGAATTCAAAGACCTTTCCAGAAATATAAAGTTTGACTCTTGAAGATCTCTAATGAATTAGTTATGGCGTCTGCAAAACAGACCTACAGAATTCGTCTTAAATCCGACCACTTATGGAAATTGACATTTTTCACCCATATCTGGGCAAAATCAAAAGAAACATTGTTCATATCGAATCAAGAGGACACATAGATCTATGAACCTCATATGCACCCAAAATATGACTCATATAATGATTTCACATGATCACTTGTTCCAGGAACAAGAGGATACAATTATAATACATTAAATTACCCGAAAACCCCAATAATCGACAATGAAACATAATCAAATCAATCTCAACCCTAGAGACCAGAAGTAAGATCCATATGATCGACTCTTATGATCACAAATCAAAAGGAAATCGTCTATATTACCTGTAGATGAAAGCAAGGATGAGAGATCTTGATCAAACTTCACTGAATCACACGTTTTGAAGGATTTTCGGCTTAGGAATTTGATAGGGGATCAAAGGGGTGGCTAGGGCTTGGGAGAAAAGTTATTAGATCTGATTTGATAAACTAATGACTTCCCCATTGACCCTAATCCCGTTTTTGACTTTCACACCATGTCAAAACTGGTCCCTAAACTTCGTAAAGTCATATTATTAGCTCAAAACACCTCTATGGACTATATACAACTTGATTAACACTTTGAACACCTCTAAAAGGCACATAACTTCTTCTTTAAACATATTTCTACATCAATTAATAAGACATTCAAGTCTCACATAAAACACTTTAACTACATATAAGCGTTAATCCACCCTAAACTTAACGAACACTTTACGTTGACTTAACGACTCAAGTCAACCGTTAATTAAAAAGTTTGGGATGTTACAATTGATTCCGACCGTCCCGGAACCCTAATTTCAGGATCACTAGGGCGGCAGAAGCATCGGCGAAACCATGCAACATCGCCCTCAGTCATCTCTGAGTATGTGGTACTAATAACACGAAAATGATTGCGATCCATAAGTATGGAGAAGATCAAACGGGGAGGAATGGATATATTTGACAATAGAGAAAGGAAGGGAGAGCGAAAGCAGAAGAAGAAAAGAAAAGAAAATCTTCGGAGCCGTCACAGATTAAATAGGAGACAAAATGGATGGTTTGAAAAACCGGCGCATAAACCTTCCCAAACCGTCGATTGGTTTTCTTCTCGGGATAAGCGCGCTCGAATTAACTCTTGATGGGATATATACGCGGCACGGTAAAATGGCAATTTTACCCTTAAAAAGAGTTCCGGAGAAGATACGAAGCATCCAAAACCTAAGCTCTTTCGGGCTCCGGTTAAAAGAGGTACGCCATTATTTTTATCTATTTTTCTTCTTTTATGAAGTCTAATGCGATACTCTACAGATAGACTCTCCCATCAGACTGGGGGGCTTGATGATATACCGTATACGGAGCTTTACCTCCGTATAAAGGAATGGATACGAAGGACCCTTCGTAAGCAGCGAAGGTACTAACATATTGTACCAAGCAGACATGTCCGTAGCCGAAGCTACGATGTATACCTCCGTAATTCCGGAGCTCCCAAAGATAATCATAAATAATAAACGGATACGCATGAATTCTTTCCATGCTTATCTGACCTCCTATAAGGGAATGAAATCAGACGCTCCTATAAACTAGGACGCGGTCTAAGAGTCCTAGATATATCTTCCATACTTAGAAGATATCAGGAAAAGAGGAAGGGATTTACCCTAAATCCCTACCTTCCTCTCCAAGACTTGACCCTCTATATAAAGAGAGGAGGTGCCATACGGCATCACGGCCATTCACAACGCATCATAATCATAATAATCAATACATTCGACTTCCGAATCCTTAACCCCCGAATAAACCCTAAGCCTTACGAATCGGCGAAGGGTAAACAATCATAGGCGTAAAGCGGCCTTCGGCCCTCTGACCGGAAGGGAATCGCCAACAAAACACCCAAAACCCCTCTCACACCTTCGGTTGAGCCATAGTGCGATTATTTGATCAAACACATAAGCAAAGAAGTCCAATTCTACGTGGAAAAATAAGAAGTGGGGAATTTCTGGGGAAAGAAGCTGCAACAAATTAATGACATCTATGTCGTTACAACAATCGAGTATTAATTTTCTCTGGTGACTCATGTAGTTTAAAATACTACAAATCTATTTTTAAGATCTAGAGTCACAAATCTCGATTTAAACTAAAGGATCCACAATCGATAAAGGAAGCTACAAAAAAAAAACCCGACAAAAACGTGATAAGGGTGATTGCCGCCGATTCGTCTCCTCCAACCATCACAACGCAACACCAGATACACATAAGGCGATACGCACCCCTGGACAAGATGGCAATGGAAAAGCAGTCTCGAAGAGTCGAAACCTATCAATTTTCGACGACAATCCTATTATAGCCATTAGCGTCGTACAACCACCATAATGGTCCCAATCACTTATGACGGGCCCATAGTGGTGCGACTAAGATCAGGGAGGGTGCTATGGAGCTTAACAATCTCAGGAAAGCAATTATGAAGAACCGAAGTCTTTCTCGCATGGTGCTTCGTCGCAAATTATGGTATAGCCATAATCTATGGCAATTGCGGAAGCCGATCGATATGTATTAAAAAAGACCGAAGACATGGTGATTCACACGCATGAATACATTGAGGAAGTCGTGAAGGCGTTTAAATGATTGTGCACCGAACCGCGTAAGCCTAGAGAATTGGATTGTGAATGGAAAAGATGTTTTATGGGAAAAACCCTAGAAGGTTTTTTAAGGTTTGTTGGCGATTCCCCGAAGGTAGGAGCGTTGCTCCTTTACGCCAACTAAGGTTGTTGATTGATTGTCGAATCGTGTTCGACTTTAGTTAGGGTTTTGTTCGATCGGTGATCGTATGATTTACGTGGGCCGAATTGTATTGTGTATCCAAGTATATAATTTCTGAATGTCGAATGTGGAGGAATCCTCCTCCTTTTATAGGAGGAGATTCCTTGGAGGAGAAGGTTAGGGTTTTCCCTATTCCTTCTTTGAATTAAATTCTACTTACCATGTTTATCCGATTTAGTTTCCTTAGGAGTTTATCCTTTAAGGAGATCGAACTAGGCAAGAGTATATTTATCTTTTGAAAGGATTTGTGTTAATCCTTTTACTTATTCGATTGAGTTGATCGCCTTCGGGGTTCTGTCCTTCGTAAATGTGCTTCGTTATGTTTCCTTCGTATAGCAACTCGGAGGGGTACATCGTCAAGCCCCCCAGTCTAATGTTAGAGGCTCTAAAGACTGTAATTTTAGACTAATCTTTTCTTCCCGTGTTTTAGAAATTCTGAACCTTATTACGAAGGATCAAAGGAGAACTTGTATTCGTCTTCCAGGGGGTAAAGAGCGGTGACCGTATGTGTAGGGACCGTTCTTGGCAGTTTCAGAAAGATAATGGAATCCTTTTGTCTTCTTTGCGCGGAAATCGAAGTGGTAGGTAAGGGCTATTAAAGCTTTTGCCGTTTCATTTTTTCGAGATTATCATTTTCTTCTTTCTATCAATCTCTCAAATTTCTTCATTTATATTTTCTGGATTTTGAATGGCTCGCGCTAAAGCAAAAAGAACTGTTGGTGGTAACCAACCTGCATCTACTCAGGCTGGCACATCTGCTGGTAGAACTCCGGCGCCGACGTATTTCCAAGGTCGTCGGAAAAGATCGGCTGTGAAAAGTAAGCATCCAGTTGTCTTTACTGATTCTGATTCCGATTCTGAAGTAGATAAGGCGTCATATCGTGATTTGAGATATGAGTGGGCCCGTCTTCGCCGAGAAATTGTAGAAGTGAAAGGTCGGGAGGCGCGTTTGAAAGATGACGTCAGATGGGCCGGTGATGAGATCCGCCGTTTATCCCATGAAATGGAAAAATCTATTCCTTTCATTGCCCTACGTTGCTCCAACAAACGTTATCAGGAGAAGTTGAAGGAGGCAGAGGGAATTTTTGATGATTTGGCCAAAAAGCTTGATGACTCCGAGAAGCGACTGTCGGAGAATAACATCTATGTTGATGGGGTCAGGAAGGTGTGGGGTGACAAGTGCGAGGAACTGCAGACTGCTCATTCGAAGATTCAATTTTTGGAGGAGCAACTGAAGAAGTGGAGGAAGGAAGTTATTCCTCATATTTATCAAACCACACTTGCTGACCCGGAGGCTGCAAAACGCTTGGTAGAAACGGCGGTTGCTTCGGAGAATGTTTTCGATGTGTGCCCTGTAAAATAAATTGTATTGTAATTTGTTTATAATTTCTTAATGAATATATCGTGTTGATATTTTATTTTTCTCTTTTTTGAAGTATGCATGGTTCCGAAGGGTCCCCCTACGGTGTTCCATGTCTTTTTGTTATAAATGCATGGTTGCGAAGGGTCTCCCTTCGTTGTTCCATGTCTTTGTGTTTAGTGCGTATTGATATCCTAGGACTGTGTCCTTAGGTTTCTGGTTGTACGCTATGTGGGCGTCCCCTTGAACATGCGTTTTACTCAGAGAAATACGTCTTTGAAATTTATTGGATAACGATCGTGGTAAAAAAAATACATAAGGGAGCGACCCTTCGTATGAGAATAAGAAAAATGCATTGCTTTTTGCAATTGCTTTATTTATTCTAAAAAGGATAGTTGTCACATTGTGAATTCTATCTATTTATTATGTGCCGTAGCACTTGGGTACAAAAAATAATCAGTTTTACTGATAGAATTTTCAGAGATTGGAACTGTTCCATGTGCGGTCCACTGGTTCGCCATCCAATGTTGTTAGCTTGTACGCTCCATTGCCGAAGGCTACTTGAACCTGGTACGGACCTTCCCATGTTGGTCCCATTTTTCCTGTGTACTTTACCTGACTTGCACTGTTAAGACGAAGGACATAATCACCAACCTTAAACGAAGTTGGGTTGGTGCGCTTGATGTGACCAATTTATATAGATCGCCCACATCATTATTGGCCTTTGTCGTATGTGTTTTTAGTCAATTTTGTATGCATTTGGCGCGTTTACGGTGTTTGTTAGTGCTTTCAGGTTCTTAGCAGGTTGTGCGTCCATTTGGTGCATTTTCTGACGATTCTAGGCCAAGATGTTGATCCGAGTGTTCGAGAGATGTTAATAAAGAAGAACTAATGATTTCAGCAAGTATTGACTGCGCCGCAGTGGGAGTGCACGAGCCCCACTGCGCCGCAGTCACCAGTAAGAAGAACCATAGAATCCAGACGATTGTCCATGCGCCGCAGTGGGAGGAGACCATCCCCACTGCGCCGCAGTCAATGGGTGCCAAAGACAAATGAATTCCAGATGATTATTGATGCGCCGCAGTGGGAGTGCACGTGCCCCACTGCGCCGCAGTCAAGGTCGAGAAAAAAGATATGATTTCCAGATGATTTTCCATGCGCCGCAGTGGGAGTGCACTAGCCCCACTGCGCCGCAGTGGGAGTGCACTAGCCCCACTGCGCCGCAGTCACTAGAGAACAAGAATTCCAGGGATCCTTCACTACGCCGCAGTGGGGGTGCACAAGGCCCACTGCGCCGCAGTGAGTGCACGGGGGAATCAGGGTTTCAGCCTTTTGCAGCAGATTTTGGGGGGAGGTATAAATAGAAAAATAAACCCTATTTCCAGGTTATCAAGTTTTCTTTCTAGGAGCTGTTCTACCGCGAATTTTTTCAAGGATCATCTCAAGATTTCATCATTGGATTCATTGAAGATTCAAGAACACCCATCTAGATCGTATCTAATTTTCTGTCTTGCAATTTACATTCAACAAATATTGGTACAATATGTTCTCTTTCAATTTCTTTTATGAATTTCAATTTAGCATGAGTGGCTAGATTTCTAATCATCCACTTTGATGAAACTTGACGAATGTTATGATTGCAATATTTTAATTCAAGAGTTGATTCAATTATCGTTGTGTCGTGATCTTTATCAATTAATTCCTTGTGATTTATTCTTTTGATGTTGATGGTTTATGTGTTCATCGTTAGTGGTACTAGGTGAATATGTTTATCGTTGCAATTCGATTGTCTATGGTCAATTGTCACTGGTTCATGGTATGACGGTGAATGTCAAATCTATAATAGGAATTAATCGGTAAACGTGTTTAGAAACGGTTGGTGGTACCACGTTTTCATTCACATAGGCATAATTGGTAATTGGATAATCAAGCAAACTAATTGTTGGGGAGATTTTCTAGGCATTGGTGGTACCGGCTTGGGTAATTAAACTAGCAACTTAGGTGTTTGGGGTAATTTGCGAGCGGTTGGTGGTACCACGCGCGCATTTTTATCCTTTCACGATTATCTTGTCAACTCTAAATAATTTGATCTTTAACGTGTGCAATCATAACTGAAGTCAAGTGGATTCGAAGTGGATGATCTTTATTTATATTGTCTGAACTTTCTTTACTTTTAATTATCTTGTGATTTCAATTTCTTTAATTTCAAATTGTCAAGTTAGGTAGCAATTCGGCTACGGTTCCATCCTGTTTCTAAAACTGCTTTAGCAAACAATTATTTCAAAACCAATCCCTGCGAACGATCTCGGACTTACTAGTTACTATACTATATGCGATCAGGTCCACTGCCTGAAAGTGTGTAGTAGTCGGTTTTTAGTGGGTACTTGTTTATAAATTTTACAAACTCGATTTCACACATCAAGTTTTTGGCGCCGCTGCCGGGGATTGTGTGCCGATTTAGTTGTTAATTTAGTGGTTTGATCCTTTCTCACGCGTGAGGAAGTTACTTGTTTTATTAGTTTAGTTTTCTTTTCTTATCACCGGTGCATTTGACGTGTTTGTGTTAGTTGTGTGTTTGCAGGCATATTTCTTTAGTTGATGAACTTGCGTTCTTCGGGTCTCCCTTTGAATAGTCCTTTGTCTACTCCGAGAAGACCAAGAGGGCGTCGGTTTAACTTCACTGAACCCACAACACCAATCCCGACACCATTTTCACCTATAGCTAAACCCACTCCTGATTCGGACGAGGAGGGGTTCTTTTTAGACGAATTCTTCAATTTAGAAGTTAAGCAAGAAGAGATGGGTGACGAACAACCAAGGGCTCCAAATGACACTCGCTATGGCGAGAGGGTTCGTACTATTCCTACTAGCCGTGGCTCCGCCATTAGACCTCCGGCCATTGATCACACTTTCAATTTGAAAGGAAATCATCTCAAGAGCATAGAAGAGCAACAATTTGATGGAAAAAGGAAATGGGATCCTTACCAACACTTGGATAGGTTTGAAAAGTTGGCTCGGCTTTATCAATATGGTCAAAATCAAATGAATGCCGTGAAACTTGAGACATTTCCCATCTCTATCACCGGAGAAGCACTTGATTGGTTCAATGATCTTCCAGAAAATTCAATCACTACTTGGGACCAACTTAAGGAGGCTTTCATTGGTGAGTTTTATTCACTCAGAACTCAAAGAAGGTTGGAGAATATGATTAGGTCTTTTGAACAAGATGATGGAGAAGATGTTGTAGATGCTTGGGTTCGTTTCAAGGAAATGTTGAGAAATTGTCCGGGTCACAATTTGACTAGGGAACAATATGTGGAGCTATTCTTTGATGGGTTAGATAAGAAGTCTAAACGAGAATTGGGATATGCTTTTGGGGGTAGTTTTAATAACATTACACCCAATGAAGGTTATCAGATCTTGGAAGACATGGCAAAGGATAACTCAACTATGGATGATGAAAGGTTCTTGAAGAATGAAAGAAAGATGAAGAAGGGCACTAACCAAGGGAGAGTTGCTAAGGCTGAAGCTAGTAACGACTCAGGGGTTATTGGAGAGATTAAGGCGCTATCTGAGCGCATGGATAGGAGCTTTACTGCTCAAGAGACTAGGTTTAGTGCACTTGAGAGGGATGTTAAGGTCGTAGCCGATGGGTGTGATCATTGTGGTGAAATGCACTATTCTGATGAGTGTCCAAATCGGGCACCCGAAGATGTGAACTATGTTCAGAATCAACCTCAAGGGAACTTCCACCGCAACACCGGTTTCCAGAACCGGCCTTCAGGTAATACTTCTTATAACTCTTCTTTTCAGGCTAATGCTCCTCGTTTTTCAGGTAACAGGTGGCAAAGAGATAATTATCAGAATCAGCCACAACAGCAGACTCAGCAAGGACAAGGACCAGGTTCTTCTTCTTCTAATGCCGATCCTAATGCCGAGTTGAGAGAGATGATGAAGCAGTTGGCTAGTAATCAAGTTGAAACAAACACTAGCATTCAAATGATCAGGGATGATACTAAGGCTTTGAGTGAGAGGTTGGATCAGATAAGCGGGAAGGTGGAGATCAACATGAAAAATCAGGGTGCTAATTTCAAGGATCTTGAAAGTAGGATGGTAGCTCTTGCTAGGCCCACGGGGACTCTTCCTAGCAACACACAGCAGAATCCTAGGCCTCAGTTTAGCCAGGGACAGAAATACACTCCACCTCCAGTCCGTAATGAGCAAGCCAAAGCCATCACCACTCGTACTGGTAGGTCTTATGACCCACCTCCTATTCCTAATGTTGTTGTTTCAGATGTGCAGGATAACGGGAGTGACGATGCTGATATTGATGAAGAAATAGAGATGGAGGAAGATTCGACCGTGAAGACTCCGGTTACTCCACCAAAACCGGCTGTGGTTCCAGAGGTTAAACCATACAAGCCAAAGATACCATTTCCACAGAGGTTCAGGAAAGCAAAGCTGAAGGAGCAATATAACAAGTTTGTGGACATGATAAAAAATGTTCATATTAATGTTCCTTTAGTTGATCTTATTCAGGGGATGCCCAATTATGCCAAGTTCATTAAGGAGCTTGTGACAGACAAAGGGAAGTTTGAAGAGGCAAAGGCTACTTTTATTAATTCCGAGTGTTCTGCTATCTTGCAGAACCGCATTCCACCAAAGCTTGAAGACCCAGGGAGTTTCCTTATCACTTGCTCTATTAGAACTATTATTTGTAAGGCCTTAGCTGATTTAGGGGCTAGCATCAATTTGATGCCTTACTCGGTTTATGCCAAGTGTTCATTGGGAGTCCTTCGCCCTACTCGCATGAGTATAAGGCTTGCTGACTTCGTTATCCTCGAGATGGAGGAAGATACGAAGGTCCCTCTTATTCTTGGACGCCCATTCCTTAATACCGCGGATGCTATCATCCGTGTGAAGGATAAGGAGATTTCCTTAGGCATAGGAACTGATAGGATTGTGTTTAATGTTGAAAAGTCTATCAAGCATTCATATTCTAATGATGAGACTTGTTTCAGGATTGACGTCATTGATGATGCATTGGATCAAGAATTTCAGGAATTCATGGAGACAGATATTGGAGAGGAAGAGATCGTTAATTTAGGATCTGGAGAAATTACTGATGAAGCTTTGTTTGCAGAGGTCATGGCACTGAGCTTGGATGAATTACCTCCCGAGGACGAGACTTTTGAGGAGGTAGTTGCTGACGGGAGTTCAAGGGTACCTAACTCTGTTGATGTACCACCTACTGACTTGGAGCTTAAGCCGCTTCCAGACCATCTAGAGTATGCATATCTGTCAGGTGAGTCTTCTCTTCCAGTGGTTATCTCGTCCTCACTCTCGAGTGACGAGAAAGACCGTCTCATGTCTGTTCTTAAAGCCCACAAGCGGGCTTTTGCTTGGAAGACCACAGATATCCCAGGTATTAGTCCTAATTTCTGCCAGCATAAAATTGATTTTCTTGATGATGTTAAGCCCGTTGTCCAGAGACAAAGGCGGCTGAATCCTAATATAAAGGAGGTTGTTAAGAAAGAGGTAATTAAGCTTCTTGATGCAGGAATCATTTTTCCTATTGCCGATAGTTCATGGGTAAGTCCTGTTCACTGTGTGCCCAAAAAGGGGGGCATGACAGTCATTGAAAATGATAATAAGGAACTTTTGGCCACTAGGACTATTACGGGTTGGCGGGTTTGTATAGACTACCGTAAGCTTAATGATGCCACCCGTAAGGATCACTTTCCCCTTCCTTTTATTGATCAAATGTTGGAACGTCTTGTAGGGAATGAATATTTTTGTTTCTTGGATGGGTTTTCCGGGTACTTTCAAATACCCATTGATCCCAAGGACCAAGAGAAAACTACTTTTACTTGTCCATTTGGCACTTTTGCTTACCGGCGTATGCCGTTTGGTTTGTGTAATGCCCCTGGAACCTTTCAAAGGTGCATGATTGCTATTTTCCAGGACATGCTTGAAACTTCCATGGAAGTTTTCATGGATAATTTTTCAGTTTTTAGGGATTCTTTTCATTCTTGCTTGAGTAATTTGGATAGGATGTTGGAACGGTGTGAGAGGGCACACCTTGTTTTGAATTGGGAAAAGTGTCATTTTATGGTGACTGAGGGAATTGTGTTAGGGCATAAAGTGTCCAAGGCCGGGATTGACATGCAGGTTTTTATCGTCGATTTATTAAGGATTTCTCTAAGATTACTCGTCTTATGACCCACTTGTTGGAGAAGGACGTTCCTTTTGTTTTTGATGATGCTTGTTTGAGTGCTTTTCAGGTATTGAAGGAGAAGTTGACTGATTCTCCTATCATGGTAGCTCCAGATTGGGAATTGCCTTTCGAGTTGATGTGTGATGCAAGTGACTATGCTGTTGGAGCTGTGCTAGGGCAAAGGGTTGAGAAACATTTCAAACCCATTTACTTTGCTAGTAAGACTTTGAACCCCGCCCAGCAAAATTACACCACTACAGAAAAGGAGTTGCTTGCAGTGGTCTTTGTATTTGATAAGTTTAGATCATATCTTGTTTTGAGTAAGACCATAGTTTTCACTGACCATTCAGACCCAGGCTTATCCGTTGGATTCTTTTGTTGCAAGAATTTGACATTGAGATAAAGGATAAGAAAGGGGCTGAAATTTTGGCTGCCGACCATTTGAGTCGTTTGGAAGATCCTCACCGGGAGGAACTTCGTGATGGGGAGATCAATGATCACTTCCCCGATGAGTCTTTAATGTTTATCTCTAATTCTGATGAAGTTCCTTGGTTTGCAGATATAGCTAATTATTTGGTTGCAGGTGAGATACCTAATGATTTCACGTCCCAGCAGAAGAAGAAGCTCATATCGGATGTTAAGTATTATTTTTGGGACCATCCATACTTGTTTTGTGTTTGTGCAGATGGTATGGTTAGGAGATGTGTTGCTGGAAGTGAGACAAGAGAAATTTTGGATGCGTGTCACTACGGGCCAACCGGGGGTCATTATGGTCCTTCAGTGACGGGTAAGAAAGTTTTTGATGCAGGTTTCTATTGGCCAACAATTTTCAAGGAGGCCCAAACTTTGGTTGAGACTTGTGACATTTGTCAGCGACAAGGGAACATCACTAAACGGGATGAGATGCCTCAACAGAGCATTCAGGTATGTGAGGTTTTTGATGTCTGGGGTATAGACTTTATGGGACCATTCCCACCGTCTAATAAGTTCCAGTACATTCTTGTCGCCGTTGACTACGTGTCTAAATGGGCCGAAGCCAAGGCTTTGCCCACGAATGACGCGCGTGTAGTCATTGATTTCTTGAAACAGTTGTTCTGTCGTTTTGGTTGCCCTAGAGCTTTGATTAGTGACCGTGGTACCCATTTTGCAAATCATCAGTTAGCCAAAGTGATGAAGAGGTACGGTGTTGTCCACTATTTTTCTACCTCGTACCATCCACAGACCAGTGGTCAAGTGGAAAACACAAATAGGGCCTTGAAGAGGATTTTGGAGAAAACTGTTGGAGATAACCTCAAGGTGTGGTCAAAGAAGTTAGATGACGCCTTGTGGGCGTTTAGGACGGCTTATAAGACGCCGATTGGCACCACGCCATACCGGTTGCTCTATGGCAAAACTTGCCATCTTCCTATTGAGATAGAGCATAAAGCGTATTGGGCTTTAAGGAATTTGAATTTGGATTTGATGGAGGCAAGTGAACTTAGGATGTTGCAACTCCATGAGCTTGATGAGCTTAGGTTAGGTGCTTATGAGAATTCGAGGCTATATAAGGAGAGGACCAAGGTTTGGCATGATAAGAGGATTCGTAGGAAGGAGTTTAAGGTTGGGGCTAAAGTGTTGTTGTTCTTGTCAAAATTTAAGATTAAGCAACCTAAACTAACTTCTAGATGGATTGGACCGTTTGAGATTAAGCACGTGTACCCATCGGGTTATGTTGAGTTGTTTAAGCGAAATGGTGAAGGTTCGTTCATTGTCAATGGTCATCGACTTAAGCTATATTTGGAAGAAGAGCAGGTTGAGGGGGTATTTGATGAGATCCCCGTGTTTGAATTGGAAACTTGAAGGTTGGTCGAGTCAAGCTAAAGACTCGTTAATAACTTAAGCGCTTCTCGGGAGGCAACCCGTGTTTATTTTTATTTGCATTTTACTTTTCTTTGAATTAGTTAGTTTTAATCTTGTTTAATTAGTAAGTGCAGGTGTGGTTTCGATTTGATGCGGTTCCGGGTAAGTGTGATTTGAGTTTTTGACATAATGTTTGAAGGAAAATTTTTTTCAGAGGATCCCCACTGCGCCGCAGTGGGGGTGAGATGACCTGGATGCGCCGCAGCAAAAAACCTCTGCCCATGGGTGAATTACTCCTCACTGCGCCGCAGTGGGAGTGACGTGTTCTCACTGCGCCGCAGTGAGGGGCCGGGTAGGTTAGTCAATGACCATTTACAAGTGGGTAAATTTCTTTTCACCTTTAACTTACTTTCTCTCTTTTCTCTTTTCTCTGCAAACCGAAAAACACAATAAAAAACCTACTAACACCATCAAGATCTTCCATTCTCTTCCATCTTTAATCCTTTCTCCAGATTTTTATCTTCATACATTGCATAATGGGAAGAAGTGTAAGTTTTTCTCTTTAGTTTCTTTGTATTTTTCTTTTATTTTGAATTTTTAATTTCTAGGGTTTATGCTAGTTTAATCTTTCGAATTAATTTAGGGGTTTTGATGTTTGTGGGCAATAGAAGCTAATTGGGTGTTAAATCTTTCATCTCATTCATCCAATATTGATTTTAGTTTTGAATTTAGGGTTTTGGAAAATTGGGGATTTGTTATGAACAAGTGTGGGGGATGTATAGGTCGATTTATGAGGAGATTATTGTTTGATTATTCCCTGAATTTGCTTGTTTGATTACCCCCTTTTTGTGCCAAGTCGTGATGAACCCTAGCTAGTTGCCCAGAATTTGTGCCTCACTGCGCCGCAGTGAGGATCCTCTGCCCGTTTGTCTTTTTACCCCACTGCGCCGCAGTGAGGGTGAAGCATGCCCACTGCGCCGCAGTGAGGGTACTTTCCTGCCTAGTTTTTCGTTTGTTTAATATGGTTCCCAACTTTGCATTCTTAATACTCACAATTGGTCGTTTTCATGTTTGTGAATGCAGGGAGCGGGAGCTACTGATAAGGCCGCAGGAAAAAGGAAAATGGTTGAGGGGCAATCTAGTGAGGCCGTTGACGTCCCAAGTCAAACTTCTAAGAAACAAATGGAGGTGCCGCTTACATTCATAGAAGGTGAACTGAACGAGAGACATGCGTGGCTCTCATTTGGAAATGTTAGGCAGCCTCAGAAGAACATGTACAAGAACAAGTTGTACAAGCTTGCTAAGCATGCGGTCCTTCCCGCAAGACATTTAAGTCCTTTTCAAGCTCAGGTATATGGAGTGCAGGAGGACATTCGAAGATGGTTTTCGATGAGTTTGAGAGTTGGAGGTGAGTCAAGAGGGCATGACGTGAGTTGTGATATTTGGCGGCGGGTATTTGCTAACCGTGAGGCCGCCTACCGTGAGTTATGCTTGGAGTTTTATTCGACCTTGAAACTGAAGAAGGAGTTAGGGAAGGTTAAGGATATATTTGAGGAGAGGATAGTATCGTTTTATTGTGGGGGAGTGCAGAGGAGGCTGTCAATTGCTGAGTTTGGGTATTATTGTGGAATGTATTCAAGAGAGGAATTACAGAGTGCGGAACTTAAGGCTATTTTGAGGAAGGGTTATAGAACGGGAGCCGATTTGGGTGATGGTGAGTCTATTTTGGAGTATTTCACAAGAATCACGGGAGGAGAAACTTGGACATACACTAGTGGTGTGTCAAAGATTAAGAATGTTCGTTTGAGGTTACTCCACCGTATGATTGTTACATTCTTGGTGCAGAGATCTACTCATTGGGAGAAGGCTTACCAAAATGATCTATGGTTACTTAAGCTGTTTTCTGAAGGTGCTCCATCAAGGTTTGCTTTGCCTCCTCTTGTATTGCTTGACCGTATGTGTAATCATTCTGATTCGAATCTGGTTTTGGGGCATTTCATCACGGTTATTTATAAGAGGATGGGAGTTTTTGCTACAGATGATTGCCAGACCTATCTTTCATTACCAGTGCATCAGGAAGGTTTTACATATAATGAGCTTTGGAGGGGTAAGATTTTGAAGAAGAAGATAGGAAATGAGCAAGAGCAGTTGTTGGCGGATGAAGGTGAAGTTGAGGGACCACCTCCTGTACAGGAGGAGGATGTTGAGGCTGATGTTGAGATGGCTGATGCTCCACAGGAGCCACCGAGGAGGACTGGACGTAACATTCCCATCCCTCGCTCGTTTGATTTAACACTTTTGGGGAACACTATTCAGAATATTTATGAGTCTCAGCAGAAGAGTAGGCAGGAGTTTGATGCATACCAGAGGAGGATGGACCAGGATTTCAGCTGGGTTGGATCACAGCAGGCCCACACTAACTACACACTTGATTATTATCAGCCGATGTGGGATGCTCAGTATCACGGTCGGGAGTTTGTTCGACCTGACCCGATTCCTGATTTTTCTCCACCGCCTATTTATGTCCCCGATTATCGTCAGGGGGGTCAGTCCTTTTTCTCTCAGACGACTGCCCCGGGGAACATGTCACCACAACCCCACGATTTAGGAGGTTCTCCTCGAGGTCCAGTGCAGTTTGGGGTCTTTCAGGGTGGCCATGTTGGCGGTGATTCTTCATCTTTTGCAGGTTTGGATGCAGGTGCTCATTCAGGATTTGATGCTGGTCAGTCAGGAGGAGATGCAGGTGGTTCGGGTGCAGCTCAGGAGGAGGCGTCCGATTGGGTGTCGAGTATTTTTGGAACACCTGGACTACCCTATGGCTACCATGGACAGCAGCAGTAGTGGAGATGATTCCCATCCGGTACCGTGGGATGGAATCATATGATGTTTGGTTATGTTGGTATTCTCATGTTGTTACTTTAGTTATCATTGTCTGGTATCCACCCTACGGGGTGATGAAACATTTGTACTTTCCTTTGTTTCTTTTATTTTCTGCATGATACTTTTTTTAGTTTGCACTTTGTATGGATATTTGGGATGTGTTCTTGTGATGTAAGTGTGGGGGAGGACCCGTTGGATTCTCATTCTCACCTACATTCGTTGGCATTGATTTGTTTGATTGTGTGATCATGTTAGTAGCTCACTATGATGTCACATGCATATGCTGGCAGTAAGTTCAGCGCAACATTTTTAATTGGCATCTTTACTGACATTGTTTCGCACACAGCTCTCGCACATTCCGTTTTGGACTAGTTTGTTTCTCCCGTCAAGCAAATTGGACTTCCTTTTTAGGAAGAGCAATTTGTGGTGCGGGGTCGACTTACTTGTTTTGAAACGGAATGTGTCCTTAATCCGGTATGTGTTCTCATTCTTTCTGTCTATTTTGCTTACCCCTATTTACCCTTGTTTTGACCGAGTGTTGGACATTGAGGGCATTGTCCATCTTAAGTGTGGGGGGTGGCAAATTGGTTTAAGCAACCGGATATATCTCTTTTGTTGTTTTGCCATTGAGATTTAACCGTCTTGTAGATGTGTCCCTCTCGTAGGCTTTTGGATTTTATCCAAGAGTAAGGGTTCTATCTTGAACTCTGAACTATGATGTGCATGTTTGAGATTGGTGGCTTCGATTTGGTAGGATGACGGAAGGTGATATGATTTGAAACTTGTGTTGAGCTTGTCCTTGTGGTAAATTGCTTTTGTCATTTAATTCATAATACCTTAATGAGCAATTTTACTACAAAATTTTTTCCTTGGTACAAATTTAATCGGCGAAATGTGTTCTGAACGGTTATTGGGCTAATCCTTGTGGATTGATAACATTACTTGCATGCTCAAATATCCCAAACACCTAAAAGTTGTGAGATTCATCATTCATTTATAGATGTGCTAGGTGTTGACGGTTTTGGTTTGATTGCCTTGTAAATTTGTCCCTCTCTTAGGCTCTTGGATTTATTCGGGAGTAAGGGTTCCATTTCGAACTCTGCACTAAGATGTGAGAATTTGAGGTTAATTTATTCCATTTCCGGGTTACTTTCTTTGATATGAGTGTGCCGGTGATGTGTTGAGCTAGAACTTGGCCTGGTGATCGTTATGAGACCGCAGTGAGATCACTTTTGTGATATAAGTACATTGGATGACGAATTGGCATACTAGGTTTGACCCGTATTTTCTTTCTATTCACCCCTTGCTCATGTATTTTTTTTACCTTTTGTATACATACTTTTATACATGTACATACAAGATTTTCCTTTCTTTGTAAACCCTTGTTGCACTCATCTTTAGTGCAAGATACATTTAGACACCCTTTTTGAACTTAGCCTTTCCTTTGTATAAATCCACTTAAATATGTAAACTTTACCTCGCCATACCGATAGTCTAATTTTGGGGGGCCATTGATTGTCATTGGTTTGTTTGGACGGTTTGGGAGAGCTTCAATGGGTTATCGGTTGGAATATTCTTGGTCTATGGGAATACGTCGATTGGTCAAGTTATTGGGGAATGTCTTGGATTGTTCAAAGGAAGTATATTGTTATAGACATTGTTCATCATTGTAAGAGGGTGCCTACTAGTAGAGTAAAAATGGTTCATGAATAAAGAAGAAAAAAAGTGAAAAAACAGAAAAAAAAAAAAAAGAGAAAAAATGAAATAGAAAAAAGAAAAAAAAAGAAAGAAAGGAACTTGGGCTACTAGTAGGTACTCCTCATTTTTATATGTCAAAAGAATTGTTGTATCATTTGGTTCGTGAATAGAATGGAAGATTTGGTTGTTCTTAAGTTGTTTGAAGTTGATACACCACAATGGTGTCGGGTTTGCTTGTTACTTTTGAGGTGTGTTCAAGGGATAGCATCTTATGGGTTGGTGGCAATCAATGGTAAGGGTTTGATTAGACTATTTTGTACATAACTTATACTTTTGTTATTTCCTATCACTAACCTAAATATCCCAAATCCCATTGTAAATACCCTTAGCCTAACTTTACAACCGACTTATATGCCATATTTTGATGATGTACTTGGTGCTCACGCCATGTCGGTGAAGCTATGATCCTAGTTCAAGCCTATGGTAAGATATGCATCACGACCGAGCAATGAGTGATTATTCATATGTATTCAACCCCAATAGTAAGTTCGTTGGAGTAGGATGATTTTGATAGGCTCATTTGTTTCACTTTTGCTTAGTCGTGTTATTGAGGCTTGTGGATTGTTCAGATATTGTCAAACATTTCGGATTTTCATTTAAGATTAAAACTGCTTCACCAAAAGTCCTTGTCATCGACATACTTGGTTTGGCTTCTTTTTGATAATCGTAATGTGTTTATATAGCTTCGTGCCAAGGAATGTTTTTGCTTAATTTCCAGATTTGCTTGAGGACAAGCAACGCTCAAGTGTGGGGGGATTTGATGTGACCAATTTATATAGATCGCCCACATCATTATTGGCCTTTGTCGTATGTGTTTTTAGTCAATTTTGTATGCATTTGGCGCGTTTACGGTGTTTGTTAGTGCTTTCAGGTTCTTAGCAGGTTGTGCGTCCATTTGGTGCATTTTCTGACGATTCTAGGCCAAGATGTTGATCCGAGTGTTCGAGAGATGTTAATAAAGAAGAACTAATGATTTCAGCAAGTATTGACTGCGCCGCAGTGGGAGGAGACCATCCCCACTGCGCCGCAGTCAATGGGTGCCAAAGACAAATGAATTCCAGACGATTTTCCATGCGCCGCAGTGGGAGGAGACCATCCCCACTGCGCCGCAGTCAATGGGTGCCAAAGACAAATGAATTCCAGATGATTTTCCATGCGCCGCAGTGGGAGGATGCATCCCCACTGCGCCGCAGTCAATGGGTGCCAAAGACAAATGAATTCCAGATGATTTTCCATGCGCCGCAGTGGGAGTGCACTAGCCCCACTGCGCCGCAGTCACTAGAGAACAAGAATTCCAGGGATCCTTCACTGCGCCGCAGTGGGGGTGCACAAGGCCCACTGCGCCGCAGTGAGTGCACGGGGAATCAGGGTTTCAGCCTTTTGCAGCAGATTTTGGGGGGAGGTATAAATAGAAAAATAAACCCTATTTCCAAGTTATCAAATTTTCTTTCTAGGAGCTGTTCTACCGCAAATTCTTTCAAGGATCATCTCAGATTTCATCATTGGATTCATTGAAGATTCAAGAACACCCATCTAGATCGTATCTAATTTTCTGTATTGCAATTTACATTCAACAAATATTGGTACAATATGTTCTCTTTCAATTTCTTTTATGAATTTCAATATAGCATGAGTGGCTAGATTTCTAATCATCCACTTTGATGAAACTTGACGAATGATATGATTGCAATATTTTAATTCAAGAGTTGATTCAATTATCGTTGTGTCGTGATCTTTATCAATTAATTCCTTGTGATTTATTCTTTTGTTGTTGATGGTTTATGTGTTCATCGTTAGTGGTACTAGGTGAATATGTTTATCGATGGTCAATTGTCACTGGTTCATGGTATGACGGTGAATGTCAAATCTATAATAGGAATTAATCGGTAAACGTGTTAGAAACGGTTGGTGGTACCACGTTTTCATTCACATAGGCATAATTGGTAATTGGATAATCAAGCAAACTAATTGTTGGGGAGATTTTCTAGGCATTGGTGGTACCGGCTTGGGTAATTAAACTAGCAACTTAGGTGTTTGGGGTAATTTGCGAGCGGTTGGTGGTACCACGCGCGCATTTTTATCCTTTCACGATTATCTTGTCAACTCTAAATAATTTGATCTTTAACGTGTGCAATCATAACTGAAGTCAAGTGGATTCGAAGTGGATGATCTTTATTTATATTGTCTGAACTTTCTTTACTTTTAATTGTCTTGTGATTTCAATTTCTTTAATTTCAAATTGTCAAGTTAGGTAGCAATTCGGCTACGGTTCCATCCTGTTTCTAAAACTGCTTTAGCGAACAATTATTTCAAAACCAATCCCTGCGAACGATCTCGGACTTACTAGTTACTATACTATATGCGATCAGGTCCACTGCCTGAAAGTGTGTAGTAGTCGGTTTTTAGTGGGTACTTGTTTATAAATTTTACAAACTCGATTTTACACATCAGGTGCGCTTGTTGTAGTATTTCTCAAGTCTCTTTTTATATGTTGCTTCCCTTATTGCCGCTATGTCCCTTCGTTCTTCCAGCAAGTCTAAGTTTACCCTTAATTCTTCTTCGTTTTCTTCCATGTCAACCTTGGATGTTCGGCAAGTTGACACCTGAATTTCTGCTGGTAAGACCGCTTCTGTTCCGAAGGCAAGGCTAAAGGGCGTTTCGCCATTGCTAGTTTTGGGTGTTGTTCGTTGTGCCCATAAGACGAATGGCAGTTCATCTACCCATCCAGTGTGCTTTTTCCCTAGCCTTTTCTCCATTCCTTTTACTACCTCTCTGTTTATTGATTCAACCTGCCCGTTTGCCTGTGGGTGGTATACGGAGGTGAATTTTTGTTTTATTTTCAACCTTTCGCAGAACTTCGGGAATGTTCCTTGTGCAAATTGTTTTCCATTATCAGATACGATGGTTTGTGGCATCCCGAACCTGCACACTATGTGTTCCCAAACGAATTTCTCTATTGCTTTTCCTTTAATAGAGGCGAGAGGTTTGGCTTCGACCCATTTAGTGAAGTAATCAACTGCTACCACCAGAAATTTGACTTTTCCAGGGGCCTGTGGGAGTGGTCCCACTATGTCTATTGCCCATTGTACGAAGGGCCAGGCTGAGGTGACCGAGATCATATCTTGCTTTGGGGCCTTGGGTACATTCGAATGGATCTGGCAGGATTCACATTTTTGGATGTATGCCGTGGCATCTTGATGCATAGTTGGCCAAAAATATCCTAGACGCATAGCTTTAGTTGCCACGGATCGTGCTCCTGAGTGAGTCCCGCATATTCCTTCGTGTATCTCTTCGAGGATGACCGAAGCTTGATTCGGGCCTACACACCTTAGCCAAGGTGTCACGAAGGACTTTCTGTATAATTGTCCGTCTGTGATCTTATACTGAGGTGCTTTGATTCTAATCTTCCGGGCTTCGTTGGAATCTTCTGGTAGTATCCCGCTGATCAAGTATTCACATATCGGTGTCATCCAATTTTTCCCGTCTTCTTTTATGAGATCAGCAACATACTTTTCGTTTATTGACTTTTCTTTTAATACTTCAATGAGCACCTTTTTGCCGAAGTGTTCGAAGGTGAGACTTGCTAACTTGCTTAGTGCATCCGCTTTTTTGTTCTGATTACGGTGAACGTGCTCTATCTTGAAGCTGCTAAAGCAGTCAATCAACTCTTTAGTCTTTGCCAAGTACTTCTTGATGGTTTCTTGCTTAGCTTCGAATTCCCCAGTGATTTGGCATGCTACCAATTGGGAATCTACAAAGGTGTGGATTCGCTTGATTTTCATTTCCTTTGCTAAACGAAGCCCTGCTAAGAGAGCTTCGTATTCTGCCTTGTTAGGTCCAGTTTGACTGACCCACTCCAGACTTGAAGACTGGAGCGTCACTGAAGATTTGTCCAGAAATAATGGAAGACCAGTAAGCATCTCACTTGTATAGGAAATCTGGAGTTCACTAGATTTCAGCTTACTGGACTTCACTCCAGTCCAGATCGATCCTACTGAAGACATTCTTACTGAAGTCAAAGACTGAAGTTTGAAGAAAGAAGACTGACAAGCAGTGGAGCCCACTGATAGTCTTACCAGATCTCCTGACTGGAGCTTTGTCAGTGTTCTAGACCTTACAATTCTGAACACTGATTACGAGGAATTGACTTTTGCCTTTACACACTTTTACACGGACAATCCATTTGTCTATTGATAAAAGTACAATACGTGTGTAAAGGTGGTTGGTTAAAAGGATGACAAGTCACATCAATATGACTTTATCCTTGTACTTTAACCAATGCATTTAAGGAATTAAAGTCTGGCAATCCAAACCCGTAACAAGATAAGCGGGTCTAATTGGGTAAATTTTTATCACTTGTTGGGTTGATTTGGGTACTACGCAGAAAAAGAAACGGGTTTCATATACAACCCCTTAAATTCCAATCCGTGATATGCGGGTCGAGCGGGTTTCACATACAGCAAAGGAAAACATCTTATGTGATTTCTTCAACTTCCTGGTGAACTTTTTTTCAATCTTCTTTTGATCGAGCTCAGAAGGATTAACCCTCATGTATTTTTCATAAGTTTCGTTGTGTGTGTATATATATGGAATCCAAATCTGAGAAAAGAAATCTTCAATTCGTTTTTAATGGTAAAAGGCGAATTACAGGGGCAGAGACATGGAAGATGAAGTCGACTTTTAGGACTAGAAACTTATTTATTGGTTTTGCGTTTGTGCTTGACTGCTTGTACGTGGTTTCATTTTTTATTAAAAAAAAAAGAATTATTTTTTCACAAAATTTTTATAATTGCATATTCAGATTATATTGCACTAAACATCGGGTAATAATTAACATATAATATATTATTTTATTATTTAGGGGTAATATTCACAGACAATAATGTACAATTATGTATTACTAATATATAGAGTTATATTTTTATTCTTGTATTTTTATTTAACATGCATGGTAAATGTAGTACTCGAATTTTGTAAAAGTTTTAAACTATTTTTTAAAATAGTTATATTTTTTTTTAAAAAAATGCGGGTTGACCCGCACCCAACCCGCTTTGACCCGCACCCGTTTGACCCGCATTTGAAATGACCCGCTTGGACCCGCACCCGTTTCGACCCGCACCCGTTTTGACCCGTTACCCAAACCCGCCCGACCCGCCCATTTTGCCAGGCCTACATTTAAGGAATTAAAGTTGTTTCCTTAAATGCATGCAACCATATTTGTACGGCATAATAAATTCACTGTTGAATTTATTTGCCTATAAATACCAAGTCACATACCTCGTCCAATTTACTTTTTGCATAATTGGTGAATTTGTCTAAATACTCTCGATCGTAACAAGGAATACTTCACAACTTTAAGTGTTTCGATCAAAGGATAATATTTAGCAAATATAGATCATTTGTAATTCATAGGTTGTTAGGATATTTACATACTTGTAATATCTTGGTTCCGCAACAACCTTGTATTTTATTTAACATCATAAATAAAATACACTTGAAAATTACATTGTGTTCCACCTTTACATTATTATTGCTTTAAGTCTTGTATTACTTTATTTATATACTTGCATTTATATTTAAGTAATACTAGTCCAATCTAGTGTATACTTGACTTGTTGTATTTTACACTAGTGGGTTAAACCATCAAGTGAGGGACTTACAAGTGGTATCAGAGCAGAAGGCTAACATATTTGCCTAGATCTGCTTTCTTGATGGCCAACCCAGAAAATACACAAGGAGGTTTCAGTCTTGGTCCTGATCCTATTCAAAATGATCAAAATGAACCACCACCTGTTATTAACAATAATCCCCCACCTCCTCCTACTCCTGCTTCTCCACATGTGCATGTGCACTACTCGAACACTCCTGTTCCTAAATTTAGTGGGAACAGTGATGAATTCGGGACGTGGAAGGCTAGGATGATACTCCATGTTACTGGCATTGAGAGGAATATGATTAAAATTTTAAATGAAGGTCCTTATATTCCCAAATCTCCTCTCAACCCACTTCTTGATCCAACTGGATCTAGATCTGGAAGGGAAAAGAGGGAGGAACACTGGTCTGAAGAGGAGAGGAGACTGGTAAATCTTGATACCATCCTTAAAAACATGATCCTCGGGGCTGTTTCAGAAACCCTAATTCCCACACTAGTTCTCTATCCCAGTGCTAAAACCATGTGGGATGAACTGGTGAACCAGTATGAAGGAGGTGATGACACTGTTGTTACCAGAAAGGTCTCCCTAAACAAGAAGTATGAGTCATTTTTTGCTCTCCCCAATGAGTCTCTTACTGGTACTTACACCAGATTTATGAGCATTATAAACCAGTTAAGAGGACTGGGGGTTGAGAAGGACAAGGATATACTTCTGGAGAAATTTTGTGATATTTTGCCCACCAAATGGTCTCACATGATTTTGGTTCTAAGACAAGGAAAAACTTTGCATACTCATACTTTATCAACCTTGTATGGAGCTTTTAGATTTACTGAGGAAAACCAAGCCCAAAGAATTGAGGCTGAAAAAGATGCTTTAAATCATGCTTCCAGTAGTTCCACTGTGGTCAGTCATACTGAACCACCATGTGCAGCATTAATGTCTTCCGAGAATGTATTTTCTATGAAGAAGATGATGTCTGAACTAATGGAATCTGGAGTCACAAATAATATCTCACCAGACTGTGATGAAGCTGACAGTGATGACCTTGTTGCAATGATTGCTAAAACGTTTAACCGTTTTAAAGCAAGAGCAAATAGGCCCACTGGACAACATGCACCCAGTTCCTCTACTGACAAGACCAATCTGACATGCTTTAAGTGTGGCAGAAAAGGTCATTTCATGAAGGAGTGCAAGTCCAGTCAGTTCATTTCTCAGTCTGGTCCATCTGTTTCTTATCAAAAGCCTGATGATAGCTACAAGTCCAAGTACAAAAAGCTTAAGGCTCAAATTGCTCTCATGTCCCAACAAATAGAGAATAATAATAATAAATGCATGATTGCAACTACTGAAGAAAAGTGGGTTCCCTCTGATGATTCATCAGTTGATGAAGAAGAGGAAAGAGATTGTTGTTTCATGGCTCTGGCAGACCAAGAGCATCTGGTGAAGGAAGATGTCACATCTGGAAGATGGGTGGACATTGTTATTAAAAAGGTTAGTGAATATGATCTTGAGACTGACCAAGAATTAAAATTGGACATTGCTGAAGCTCTTAATGCTGATTTAATTTTCGTTGAAACTGTTAGATCTGACATGTCAAAAGGTTTTGAAACAGATTTCACTGAACTTTCAATTTTACAATCAAAATTAAAAGAGCTCCAGGATATTGAGCAAGCTTTTCAAGCACAAGTTTTGGTAACTGAACAACTGGTCCAGGAAAAACATGACCTTGAAATAATTTTGCAAAAAGAAAAACAGGTCATTAAATCATGGCTAGAAACCAGAAAGCCATATGATGCTGGAATAAACCAATTTCCATCCCAAAAACGTGCATATTTGGATGGAAATACTCATGTTGCAGCATTAATACCAGTTATTGATCGGTTACCAGAAGAGGTCAAACCAAGCACCATTTATGATGAACCCTCTACCCCAAAAACTTCCTCAGTCTGCTTCGAAGGAACCTTCAGTTCCAAAGAAAAAGAATGTCTCCCTACCTAAGCCTAAAGTCCAGTCAACTGGAAAGGCTAAGGTGTCATCTGAAGAAACCATTTTGTTAAGGCTGGAGAGCCAGTTTCAACTACTGGCTCGTCAAGTTCAAAGTTGTAATGCAAGACTGAACAATTTTGAGGGTACTTCATCTGGCCCTAAACAAAATTCAAAACCTTTTTCAAAGAAAGATAAAAATGTTCCTCCAGTCGAGAAGAAAAAGAAAAAGGTTTCAAAACTATCTACTCCAATTGTATTTTCAGAGAAATCTATTATACAAGAAAGTGAACTCAACTAGATACCCCCAGGGACCTATAAGGGAGGGTCCAGTGAACCCATCAGTCGATGGGTTCCCAAACTAACTAATTAATCTGGTGGATGTGCAGGGCGATCGAAAGAAATATATTTGGTATCTTGACAGTGCTGCTGGCAGGACAATGACCGGATGTAAGACCCTGCTGGAGGAGTTCATAATTTCTGATGGACCCTCCATTACTTTTGGAAATGATGGTTGTGGAAAGACTGAGGGATATGGTGTTCTGAACAATGGACAAGTCAAATTCAGACGAGTTGCTTATGTGAATGGTTTGAAATATAACCTGATCAGTGTTAGTCAACTGTGTGATGATGGTTATCAAGTATTGTTCAATATTGCTCAGGGCATTGTATTCAACAAGGACTGGAAGGTAGTATTGATTGCTCCCAGAAGAGGGAATGTGTATGTGATAGATATGGAAAGCTCTCCTTCAGAGCAGTGTTTCTATACTCAAGCTGATGAAGACACAAACTGGTTATGCATAAAAGGTTATCCCATTTAAATTTCAAAAATATTAATAAGTTGTCTAGAAAACAACTGGCAGATGGGATACCTTCAATTTCCTTCAAAAAGGAAAGGCCATGTCCAGGATGTGAGATGGGGAAGCAGAAACGTGCCAGCTTCAAGACCAAGCAGAATTTTAGCATATCTGAACCACTTCATATGCTTCATATGGATCTTTTTGGTCCAGTGAATGTTCAGACTCGTGCTGGTAAAAGATACACCCTGGTGATTGTCGATGAATTTTCCAGATATTGCTGGGTTATCTTTCTCAGGTCTAAAAATGAAGCTGCTGCTGAAATCATCGCTCTTATTAAGCAAATTGAGCTCAAATATAAGCGAAAAGTGTGTCAGTTAAGAAGTGACAATGGAACAGAATTCCAGAATGCTACACTGGAGTCATTCTGTACTGACACTGGTATCTCCCAGAATTTCTCTTCAGCACGAACTCCAGAGCAAAATGGAGTTGTAGAAAGGAAAAATCGAACGCTGATAGAAGCTGCCAGGAGTATGCTTGCTGAATCTGGTCTCCCAACCAGTTTCTGGGCTGAAGCAGTTGCTACTGCTTGTCACACTCAGAACCGGTCTGTGTATATCAAAAGACACAAAAAGACAGCCTATGAAATATTAAGAAATAGAAAACCAAATATTGGTTATTTTCACGTTTTTGGATGTCTAGTTTACATCCTGAACGACTCCATTCAGTTAGGCAAATTTGATGCCAAAGCTGATGAAGGATATTTCTTAGGTTATTCTGCAATTCGCAAGGCCTTCAGAGTCTATAACAAGAGACTGGAGAAGGTTCATGAGTCCATACATGTCACATTTGATGAGTCAAATGCAGCAATCAATAAAAAGCCAACCCTTGATACTCCCCTAGTAACTCCAATTGTCTTCTGTGAATCTGATCCTATCAACTACAATAAAGATTCAGAAGACACAGTTTCCAGTCATCCTGATCTGGAACCTGTTCAGATTAAGAAACCCCCCCAGTAGTACTCCTTTCTATCCTTCAATAAGTTTCAAACTACCCTCTGAACTTATTATTGGATCAGATGTTCGTACTACTCCCCCAGTATCAGATTCAGTTGAAACTGAACCAGTTCTCCAGGAAATGCCTACAAATGAGGAATTTCATGATGCACATCGTGATCTTAATGACTCTGATGAAGATGTGGAGATAGTTTATGAAGAACCTTGGGTGCCAATTGATAATGATTCAACTGATGCACCCCAACTGAATTCTTGCACTGATATTGTTATACATAACAATCCTGGTCAATACTCTAGGTGGTCAAAAGCACATCCTATTGATCAAATCATAGGAGACTCCAGTAGAGGGGTTCAGACAGAAGAGCCTCCAGTGAACAATGTTTATACGTCAGCTTCTTATCACTGATTGAACCGAAGAAGATTGACGAGGCTATGGAAGATCCAAGCTGGGTGATAGCTATGCAAGAAGAGCTACACCAGTTTGAAAGGAATAAGGTTTGGAACCTGGTTCCTTTCCCAGTTGGCAAGAAAGAACCAATTAGAACCAGATGGGTCTTCAGGAACAAGGTAGATGAAGATGGCCATGTTGTCAGAAACAAGGCCAGATTGGTTGCACAGGGGTATTGCAAATCAGATGTTGATTTTGATGAATCATTTGCTCCAGTGGCTAGACTTGAAGCGATCAGAATATTCTTAGCATTTGCTGCTCATCATCAATTCAAGGTCTACCAGATGGACGTAAAGAGTGCATTTTTGAATGGAAAACTGGAAGAAGAAGTTTATGTCAGGCAACCACCAGGTTTCGTTGATGAAAAACATCCCCACTGGGTATATCGTCTGGACAAAGCACTTTATGGTCTCAGACAAGCTCCACGTGCCTGGTATGATACTCTGACTAAACACTTATTGAAAAATGGCTTTAAAAGAGGTGCAATTGACAATACCTTATTTATTCTTCGTGAAAGAGGTAATCTTCTGCTGGTACAAATTTATGTTGATGACATTATTTTTGGGTCTACTGATGAAAATATGTGCAAGAAATTTTCTAAAATTATGTCTTCAGAATATGAGATGAGTTTAATGGGTGAATTAACATTTTTTCTAGGTCTTCAGATTAAACAAACCAGTGATGTTATTTTTATTAATCAAGAAAAATATGTTAGAGATCTATTAAAGAAATATGATATGAACTCTTCACCATCTAAACCCACTCCAATTTCTGCACCACTGACACTGGACTCCGATCCAGATGGAAAACCAGTAAACACCACTGTCTATAGAGGCATGGTTGGTTCACTGATGTATTTAATTGCCAGTAGACCAGATATAATGTTTTCAACATGTTTATGTGCCAGATATCAGTCTAATCCAAAAGAATCTCATATGCTTGCTGTAAAGCGCATACTGAAATACCTTAAGGGTGTCCCAGTTTGGGTCTTTGGTATCCCAAAGGCTCAGGCATGGATCTAATGGGTTATTCAGATTCAGATCATGCAGGTTGTAAGATATACAGGAAATCCACTACTGGTGGATGTCATTTCCTTGGTGGCAAACTGGTCAGCTGGACCAGTAAGAAGCAAACTTCAGTTTCATTGTCCAACTGCTGAAGCTGAATATGTATCTGCAGCCAGTTGTTGTGCTCAGATACTCTGGATGAAAACCAGTTGCTTGATTATGGTATTAAGTATTCAAAGACACCAATCTTCTGTGATAATACCAGTGCCATTGCTATCTCAAACAATCCAGTCATGCACTCCAAGACAAAGCACATTGATATCAGGTATCATTTCATTCGTGATCATATTATGAAAAATGATATTGAAATCCATTTTATTCCCACTGACAAACAACTCGCTGACATTTTTACTAAACCTTTGGATGTAAAAACTTTTGAACATCTTGTTGGTGAGTTGGGAATGTTGAACCCTTAAATCTGGAACCTTGTTATGAACGCCTTTGTGACACTGGCAGGGTTCTTTGATTTCCAGATTTATAAATCTATACCAGCTTAGCTATCGAACGCCTTTGTGATACTATCTTTGCATTAATAGATTTATGGATCACCATTCCAGGGAAGACTCAGACCATATATTTTTGTCCTTAAATGTTTTTAATTTCAGGGGGAATTTATTTTCCCACTGGAAGAAATTTTTCTGGAAAATATCACTGGTACATTTCTGGAAGTCCTCCAGAGTACCATTAGTGCATACTTCACTGGCATAATCCACCAGTGATCCTGGAGTGTCCAGTCAACCTCCAGATGCACTAAAATGAGTCATGGTATGTCAGTCATAATATTTTAATACTTGGTCATTGTGTATGCCACGTAAGCAAACCTTTTGAATGGATAGTTACTGTTTTTATCCACGTGGCATAACATTTTTCAAACTTAATGATGGATATTTTACCTTGGGAAGATAAAAAGTGCAAGTTGGTTATTTTTGTGGGCTGTCAAACTGTCATACATTTATGTGTGATGGGATGCATTAAATGCGGATTTCAAAACCGATCAAAATTACTTTAAATTTCAAATTAACCGTTTTGAAAACCGATCAAAATTACTTTGAATAATTCAAATTAACCGTTTTGAATTCATTTACTCCCAAAATTCCTTCATTTACTCTCTTTTTCATTCAATTTCCAATCATCACTCTCTTTCATCATAAATTCATAAAATCTAACCCTAAAAAGCTGTAAATCATCATCATTTCTTTCTTTTCTGGGTTATTTGCTTGTATAAAATGGCTCCTCGACAATCAAACTCCAACAAAAATCTTCTTTCTGCTACTTATGCTCCTCCTGCTGCTGTTAAAAGAGCACCACATATTTCTTTAGAAGCATCGGCCATTCGAATAAACATGAATAATTGGATGGCAAAACTTTCTAGCACCCATGATCCTCAATCAATCATTGGGCGACTGAATGCCTTCTTTCTCAGTTGTCCACTTTATGGTGCCCTAACTCTCAACCCAGGGAATATGTACCACGAATACTTGTGTGAATTCTGGACACGC
>CM067172.1:130792506-130910076 GCA_034093135.1 Erigeron breviscapus
CTCAATACAAATCAATATAACCATGCCGTTGTATAAATGAAACCTTAATTGAACGTTTTTAAAGCTTGTAAATGCTTAGATTATTATGACTTGCAGCATTAAGATTTCACCTGTTACATGATCTCTCTCGCCTGACATGTCCTTGCATTCTGAATTCCAAACAGCTGCACCAAAAGCACATCTAAGCTATTCGAATGAAACAAAAATCAATGAAGGTTATAAAACTAAAATCACATATTGGCAAAAAAAATATAAAAAATTGACAGATCTAAATAAAAAAAGACTCAATATTAGAATTTACAATTTATAAAAAAAATCACTTACTTAAAATCAACTTATTCTACTATACATTAAACCTTAATTTGTTAAACACTACTTTCAACCACAGAAGATCATTAACTCTCTAATTTAATCATTCTGAAATTTGATTCATACAAAATATAGATACAAATTATGAGTAATATACATGTTATAGATTGATTATGAGTAGTTAAAAATTAGGGTTTTACCTGTTGGGGGAAAAAACCGCAACGACGATTGCAATCTTGACTTCGTGATGAGAAACTGAGATGGATGGATTTATAATCGTCGTTATATAGGGTTAAGTGTTTGGTTTGATAGCAAGAATATAAAATATAAGAAGAAGAAGCGGCTCATCAATATAAGAAAATTAATGAGGTTTATTAGGGGAGAAAAGAGAGATTTTTCGTTAAGCAAAGTTGTAGGATTAAAAATCAACTTAATGACACGTAGGATTTTTTCTGACTTGGCAAAAAAATAATAATATCACATATTCAAAAAACTATTCTCTTAGTTATATAGAGAGATAACTCAACCTTTTTTATTTTCAAAGTCACCAAGGTGATAAAAAGATACGCAATTAAAATAGTGATCGAGTTTAATAATCATCAGTCAACATAATGGATCTTTGTTCATAAAAAAATAAAATAATGGATCGGGGCTGACGGGCTGTGTGAGTTATACCTAACATCCTTTAACTTTTGTATATGCATGTATATATTATATTATTATAAATTAGGTGAAATCTTTATTTGAAAACTAAAAAATTGGCCAAAATACAAATGAGTTTTAACTGTGTCTTCTAAAAAGACAATGTGTTTTTATTGTGTAATCTAAAAACACAATGTGTTAAATTTAAAATTACAGTGTATTATTGATAGCGCGTGAAAATCAGAAAATTTTCAAACACATTATGATATGAACTTAACACAATGTGTCTTTTAAAAAAAGTTAAAAACACATTGTGTTAAATTCAGAACACGGTATGTTTTGGTCAGTTTTATTATTTTCATGAGAATTTTAGTTTTCAAATGATCACAACCCTATAAATTATATATTATTCGTATATACAACGAGCCAACGAGGTATATACATTGTTGATTTTTTTAAAAGTGGCATAAAGAAAAAATAATCTTGGTAATCATATTTTAGCTATACGTATTAACTTTTGTATTCAAAGAACTTTTACATATCGAAATTATAATAAAATCTCAATTACAATTTACAAATACATGTCGAAAGTGGAAAACAAAATATGTATTCTTTTGGCTTTTTTCATATGTTAGTCATTACGAATTCAAATATAAAATGAAAATGTGTGTTAAAAGGCCCAAAAATTGTACTCCTACTATCTTTTTGGTTATTTCTATACGAATCATTATCTTCATATTCCTTAATTCATAAAGGTAAAGTATATCATAAATGCTTATGTATCTTTTCAAAGATAAATAAATAGAGTTAGTTACATTGTTTTTTTTATATATTTAGCTTTACCTTCAAAGAAAACTTGGTTACTCTTAAAAACCCCTTATCTCAAACCTGGAAAGCATTGTGCTCATATATGGATTTGAACTTAAGGTCTTAAACTCTCAAGACTCTTTAAATATCAATTCATATATTGATGGTTGATAGCATTTATGTAATATTTAATTGTTTACTCATATATCCAAACATCAAAATTAACCAATGTTATGTCAAGTCCTTAAAATTATCAAGTCCATTCGTTGGTATTACTTATGTAATGTTTTATTGTTTATCTATAATAATCCCTTATAAAATAAAATCCATCCCCCTCCTAGGAATTAATAAGAAATAAGATATAAAAGTGCAACATATGGGACTAACTTAGTTGCCTATATTAGCACTCTTCCATGCCATATTCCGAAAAAATCTTCAAGTACTATACAACCCATTCAAATTATGCATACCAAAATCTATACGTGACTAAAAGAAACATAAGGCCACACATAACTTGAAGTGCTTAGCCTTGTAGAGACCCATGCTTTAGTCCAACGTTGCAATCATAGCATAGCCAACATAGTGCACACTGCGTGCCATATCTAGAATTTGATCTTGTTGGGAATCGGTCAATGTGGGTTGTTTTGGATCAGGATAGGGTCACACAAAATAGTATAAGCTGAAAAGGAAATCAATGGGTCAAACAGTTCAAAGTCTCACCCAAACCAAACCCTGTCCTTATTTATTTTTGGTAATAATCAACAAATTACAAACAGATGAAGGGAGAAGGTCAAATGGGTCACAACTCACCTCAAAGGCTGAAACGTATATATGATCATAAATAACCCGGTTGTATAGATAAAACTATTATTGACAAGATATAACTCTTTTAAACTTTCTTAAAACATAAATTATGACGAGAAATAAAGCGTTCAACAATAATGGACAAAGAACCATCCAGGTCAACCCAACCTAACGCGTTTTGATCAAACCCATTCTGACTTGCCAAACCTGCGTATTTTGCCACATCCATCTATAACAATACCCGTGGGTATGGGCTGCAGGCCATTGTTGTCCTTGAGCCTGTGTAGGTTGTGGCCATGTCTGAGGTTGGACACTGTAACCTCTCTAAGCCACTGGTTCTGTGACCCCTGGCAGCCACCCACCATTGATGGAGCAAATGAAATGCATACACAAGCTAAATAAGATCGATTTGTATTATCAGGACCAGGAGCTATAAACCTCCATAGAGATGCTAGATAACTCCTCTCTCTCAACATAACTTGCAGGATTTGTATTATCAGGACCAGGAGCTATTAACTTCACGACTAGCGAGTCTAGATGATCTATTTGTTTTGGAAGTGATTGAATTAATTCCATATAAATCAAAGCCTGCATCATCAGAGCACAAATAGAACCAGGTTAGACACAAGCAAAAAAAAAAACACACAAAAAACAGATTCAAGTACAACCCAGCAGAGATATAGCCCTCTAAGAGTGGTTTTGAGTCTAGAACCTCCCTTTTCATTTTCAATTACCATCTGAATTAGATTACCCAGAACCACATAATCTTACAAATTGCACATCCAGACACCGGCTAAGAAGTATATCAGATACCTTTACAAACACCTGGGTGTAACGAGCAAGCGCATTTTCAGCAATATCCATACTCCCACAGTCCCACTAGCTTCCATACACATAATGTAGCGTATACAGTACTCGGGATAGTTAGCACACTAAACATCTTCTATATAGCTTGACAACCTGACTCAAAAAATTAACATCACATATCCAGATAAATCATGAGTTTCCTATTAAACGAATCAAAGATATTGCAAAAAAGAGGGCATAGAACTATGGAAGAAACACAACAGAGAAACTCCAATGATGGAACAAGGAGGCCCCTCAAATTAGAAAAGAGGGGCCCTCCTTGCCTCGACAGACAAAAGATTAAGTAAGAACGCACCTGCATACATAACATTGCAACTATTAACAAATAGTTTACCACACACAACACATGATGAACCCAGAATCTCGACTCACAAAATAGGGAGTTTGAAGTACTTGGCCTCATAGAGACCCAAGCTTTAGTCCAACGTTGCAATCATAGCCAACATAAGTGTGCCATATTTTAGAATTTGATCTTGTTAGGTAGACCCTTCCCATGAAACATTCAACGATTTCCATTCATGGAAACCTTTTAAACCGAAGACCCAATTACCAATCACTGAATATACTAAAATTCAATGATGTTGTAGATCTGGGAATACAAGAATACCAACTTTTTGCATCGGTAAGGTACTATAAATTGAACGAGAGGTTTCAGCTTTTTGCCATGCTTTCCCGAAAATAGAAGAGATTCATTGCAATTTGATTTTCAAAGTGTCCAGCAGAATCAATTAGAACTTGGAATACCGATAGAATATGATTTCAACATAATAACAAACACAAAAGCAAGTAAAATATTGGTGTAATATGAGCCTAACCAAACCCTGTCCTTATTTATTATTGGTAATAATCAACAAATTACAAACAAATGAAAGGGAGAAGGTGTTTGATTGACCAAAACCCATCCACTTTGAACTCTTAAACGAACAAAGTACCCCCTCCCAACGCAGCCAGCCATGAATTGACCTGCTAGCAAGAAATGAAGTACTGTGTGTGGTTTAAACAAAGAATGTATACACAGAAAGAACAGGCTGTGGCCATTTATTTATTAATGACAAATATAAAGGTATGTTGAAGGTAAGGGGCAGTCGAGGGGAATCTGGATGGGATGTGTGTTACTACAACTTATAAACGTAAGTATATATCTAAATCCAAAGAGTGTAATTTGAATTACGGAATGGTATAATCTGAAAAACACACACACATATATATATATATATATATATATATATATATATATATATATATATATATATATAATAGAAGCCACTAATTAATTCAAACATCATCATCAAAGTTCAAGTTTGACAGGACACTTGCTAAATAAAACACATACATGCAACAGAGTACTACTTAATAACAATAACAATAATAATAAGCAAACTAGGTGCAGATGCCCATATTATATATCTGGAGTGAGTTTAATTGGTAGAAGGTGTGGAAGCTGCAGGCCATCCCATATATGGCCTATTCTCTTGAGCGAACCTCCTTTCTTTCGACTTCTGAATCTCAATCTTTTTAAGTTTCTGAACCTCCTTCTTATCCCAAACACGACACGTCTCCTTGTCCTTCTTCACGGTACTACTGATCCCCTCCTCCTTATAGCTCTTCCCCATGATCTCAGCATAGCCCCTTATAACCATCTTGTGGCCATTCCTGTTTTTAAGAGTATTCCCCTTGGCCTCATTAGCAAAAGTAGTCTTATCATTAGCATGAAGAGTCCTCATCATGATAATCAACTTCTCTTCATCAGCCTTAGTAATCGGCTTCAGGTCCGCCATGGCTTTAACCTTCTCCTCAATCTCCTCCTTGCTCATGTCTCCTTTTCTTTCGAGTTCTTCGTAAATCGTCCCCTTTTTCAAATCTTGGACTGTAAGCCTCTCGCTACGCAGAAAACCCCGGGCCCAGGATGCAGTTGAGCTCTCATACGGTGATGACCGTTTATCCTCCAAATCGTAGAATGATATCCCTTCCCTTATCAGCATACTCCTTAACATCACTATTTCTGAGAAATCGCACATTCTCGCTCCCTAGGGTTTGTTTAGCTTCAAATTGGGAATTCTAGATCTATTTTTGCCTACCCCAAATACCAACCTCTAAATATATAATATATAATATTTATATTTAGAGTTAATTGCAAGATTGGTCCCTGTGGTTTGTACATTTTAGTAAGGGGTCCTTTTTCGACAATCGTTGCAACGGGGCCCCTATTTTAAGAATTTTTTGCCAATTTTGATGGATCCGTTAAAGTTGGCCATCAAGTGTGCACGTGTCCAATTTATGTACTTTCCACCCAATAGGGACCCCCATTGCAAAAATAAAAAAACCACAGGGACCAATCTTGCAACTAAAACCTTAATATCTTTTTTGATTTAATTCAAAAGATTGTAACATACAATTATCTAATCGTTAGGTCTTTAATAGTAAATTTATGTACACTTTAAAATTTTAATAATAGAGATATACCTTATATAAATATTTTTTATTTTCGAAAACTGATTTATATATAAACTTTTGTTATTATATAAGCTTAAATAAATAAAAGATTGTATGTTTAGAATTTGATATTTATTAAAAAGAAAAAAGCAAATCTGATTGAATAATATAAATGTCATATATGGTATTTTAGTTATCTATTATCGTGTCAAATACACAGAAAGTCAGCAACATTTTTTGAAATAAATAAATTATTAAATAAATGCAAATAAAAAAACTTATAAATTCTAATTTACAAATATAAGAAAAAACAAACTAGTAATTTGATATTTGCCTTAAAAAACAAAATCTTTGATATATTCTTAAAACTAGATTATTTTTCCGCATAATATGTAACAACCCTTAATTTTCGACTAGGACAATTTACTTGGATTTATCTAGGTATCTATCCCTAGAGGTTTATTAAGAGAATTAACTGGCTCGAGATACTCGGCTGGAGTTTGGATATTTGATGCATAGTTAACAAAATATAAATTCACACCTAATAACTCTTTCTTTCTTTCTCATTAACAAATTCTCTGCACGCCTCATTCTCTTCATTCGATCATAATAATTCATCAATTTTAATAATAATACATCCTCTGGAAGTAGAAAATATACCCGAGAGGGAATAAAAGTACGTTGGTGATCGCGGTCGAGTGTTATTAAGGAGATAGCAATAGTAGCTGTTAGTTCGTGGGTGACTTTTCGAGATTGTTTCGGGTCTGTCGTGAAGCCTGTATCCGTCTTGGGAGGTAGAATCCATCAATCATGATATGTCGATTCTTTATATATTTGGTTTAGATATGTTTCGGGTTTATTACTATACGGTTTTTCAAGAACTAAAAATCCACTGTGGAATCTTGAATTAATAGATAGATCCCTTTAACTGAATCTATATGACATGCTAATGTAATTGTAGTAACCATAATCACACAACAGTTCTGGTTATTTTTAAGTCAGTCGCTACATAGAAAAACGAAAGTTCCGACAATGGCTTGAAACAGGGCGTTATGAGTTCGGGTATATGGACGTATAAGGTTACTGTGTTCTGGTTATTTTTTTTTGTACATCTAATCATATTACAACTACATATACTATTATATAGTCATACTAATGAAATTGATGATAAGCCTTAAAAATTGACACATATCAGGTGTATTCATGGTGAAAAGAAGAAAACGTAGGTACTACAGAAATAAGGAGCTGCATGCTTTATAGATAATTTGGCAAAGTAGTATGGTATTATTATAATTTATATATGATTACATGCTTAATTAATGTTATCTGTATAAAACTATTTTTATAAATATGTATTGTAAATTAAGTACCTGAACTTTTATTCAAACTATCAAGTTAATACATTTACGGTATTAGCACTGTCACTTAATCATGGGTTTTGCTATACTTGCTGACATATAAAAGAGTTATATAGCTGGTAAAATTAATTAAGATGGCAGTTTAAGACTTGTCAAATTGTAAATTAAACGTATGTAAGGTACATAAATGCAGCAACTAACTTTTCAACATAATCCTATATAAATGATATACATCTACTGTACGAAATAGAACTACATATGAAGCAGTAGTTTCGAGAGCTTAAAGAAGACAAACAGAAATAAATTAATTATATAAAAAGTTCTAAAGGTCATTTGAATTGTTAATGTAGATTCTGTTTGAGAACTTGGGGATCATATCGGCCTTAGAACTTTTGTAGCGTTATTGAGGTACGGATTCTTGTTATTTAAAACATCAAAATTATTATTTGAATTCCTTGTGCGTTCTATAATTGTACGTATCTCTTTGTTGATTCTTGTTATAGCTTTGCCTACAAATATTTCTTGTATGGCCTTATTTGATTCTATCAATTACTTGCTTCATTGGTCTGATCTATTTGATATGGCATCTTTGTTAGTGCTCTGTGTTATTATATCCTTAGCTTAGCACTATATTTGCTCATTTGCTGCCATGTTATATGTGCCTTTGATATTGTGACAACCTGAATTATTGGTTCCTTTGTTATGAGCTTCTTTGATTATCTACTCTGGGTATGCGGGTTATTAACCACCTATGGGGGTACCATAGGCACGTCGTTGTGGCACCGATGGCGCGACACTTCCGTAGCAGTGTGATTGGTTACGGCGTCTCCTCTTTGTTGGCGGTATAAGGGATTTAGGGGGCGTGACCCTAGTTTGTGTTTGTGATCTGGATTGTGATTGGGGTTGTGTGCCAACTCCCCATTCACCTTTGGTACATATGGATCTGCAGTCCTGTGTGCACCCTTTTGGCCAATACTTGTTGTATCTAACACACTTGATATGCATGCATTGGTAATTTTGGACCCGACTATTCATACCCCTTTGATCTCTTAGTTCATTTCAGCTCTCATTTCTTTCATATTCATTTGTAATACTTATTTGATTCGCATCATATAACTCATTGTTCATATACACTTTATATATTAGCATTTTCCTTTGTTCTATCCGCGTATCCGCGCACTGGGCATTAGGCTCAGCCGCATTTTCTTTCCATGCGGCAGGTAATCTGGAGGCTTAGGAATAAACGGTTCGGGGGCAAGTTTCCAACTAGTTGAAGAGGTGTTCGTTGAAGATTTATTTATTTCTTTTTAGTACTTTGAATAATACTATTTCACATCAGACCTTATGATGTAACTTTGAATTATATCATTTTGGGAATTGTTGAGACCTCGTTACTTATGAGTTTGGCATAAGATTATGTTCTTTTGTTATCATTGAGTAATATCCACTTCATTGGAAATGGGGTGTTACAGTAACCAAGTAAGTCAACAACTTAAATAATAATAATGTACATCAATAAAATTTACAAGTCAACTACATATATACATATACATACACGACATGTATATAGATACAACATTCAAATAAGTCCTACAATTACAACTATGTACATATAACTTAACCTATTTACAATTATAAACACTTATAAAAACCACCAATCAACACATAACTAACCCACTTACTCTTACACTCACATACATATATATGTTAGTATGTGATCACGTAAAATGAACGTATGTCCGGAAATGATTTAAGCCTACGGGGTCACACGTCTCGACACAAATGTAATTATAATTAATTAATATAGTTAATGTAATTTATTAATTAATTAGATCACGAAAATCTAACGGTCATCCGTTAAACGTTAAATAGTTAACGGTACTTAACTAACGGACTTAACGAAGGAGATGTTTATGTAACCATTAGCAAACCCTCTAGAATGTTCTCTAGAGGGCCGGCCAAGAATGTGAAAGGTTTCCAAAACTTGGTCACCAAGTTCATGTAAGGCTATATAATGGCTTATGGAAATTGTTTTCATTTAACACTCCATTCAAAGGTTACAAACTCTACATCTCCTTTTCTATTCTTCTCTTAATTTCGGCCCTCATAACCGAAATTACATACCCCTTTGGGGTTCTTGGTGGTTCGACCAAAGCAAGGAAAAAGGAGAAGCCAATCGTTGCTCGTTCGTGATCAAGTGCTAGCACGCATTCATTCGAGTGTTGTGTGTGCGACCGTAGAGGAATTTACTTCAAATCCTTTTAAAGTTTCTTACTTTATCATCTACATTAAGAGATATTCCTTAATCCTATTTCAAGGTTAATTATTTGATTACATGGTTTGATTTGCTTCCGTTGCGTACTCGTGAATAATGATATTTAGTTATATATTCCAACAGTGGTATCACGAGCCACCCATGTGATTTTTAATTACCTAAAATCAAAACTTGAAGGGGGGTTAAGGTTTCATATTTTTCGAATTTTTATGTAGTTATTTTGATTATTTTATTAATTAATTGGTTTAATTGTAATAAAATAATGAAATAAACAATAAAATTATTTCTTTTTGATAAAACCAAAAATTCGAAAATCTGGAAATAAAACTAAAATTTTTTTTTTTTTTTGGAAAACCAAAATTGCAAGTTTTGATTTATTGCATGATTAATGTGTTAATTGCATGCGTTTATGGATTACCTTTTTTTAATTGTTAAAAAGAAGTAATAATCATGAGTTTTTACATGCAATTGATTCATGATTATTACTTAGTTATAATGATAAAATTACTTGATCACTAGGTCTATTTAGGTGGATAATTAAAATAATTAATTGTTTGACAATGTGATAATTATTTGTTAATGTTGCTGCTTGACACCAGTCCACTAAAATGAACATATCTTTCGATCCGTAAGGAGTTAGAAGTCTTCCTTTGAACAGTAGATACTTGACTCATAGGGCTACAACTTTGTAGTTCTGTGCTAAGTCCAGTTCGGCCATCCTCTAAGCCTAAATGGGTCGTGAAGCTGCTGGATTTTTAAGATCAGCACCTTATGTGTTTATGTGATAAATTTTGGCTTTTGTAATCAAGTTTACTTGATTATGTGGTCCTTTTCCTTGAGAAAGGGGGGCCAATCTTAAACCATAGTGGCCTTACCGAGGATGGATACCTAATTGTTACGTGTTTATATTTAGTAAAAGTTTAGTTTTGCCCTTTAAGAAAATTGTGTGCAAAATTGTTTTTGGAAAATTAAACTTGACTAAATTACATTGAAATAATGATTTTGTTTATAAAATTGGTGCCCTAAAATCAAAAGATACACCGGCTCACCCATTTGAACAAACTCTAAGAGAGGTATAAGTCGGAGTGCGTTAGCCTCCTAAAAGGGCGGGTTTTTAATTGCGTTCATTGCAAACCTTTGTCCTTGCGCTTCTTTGTGCGTTCAAATGGAGCTACCGAGCTCTTTTGCATTTAAAGGCAATACAAATGAGTTTTATAAACATATTATGTTTAGAAGATATGCATGAATCTTCAAACATAACTTTTTGATCACACATCAAATTGATTGACCCAATAAACTTAAGTCATTTGCCATCCAACTTGTAAAGGACACTTGTGGCTGTTGTTTTACTCACTGGTACACAGTGGTGAAATGGCAGTTGCATGGCAAATCCCATTCACTGGTACACAGTGGTGGACAAATTTGCGGGTTCTTGGTTGGACGACTTAAAGCGAGTTAAGCGGTGAGACCTTGACCCGTGGCAAAAGATGGGACAAAACATGACTACAAATCACTTGATGAATCAAGTGTAATTTGTAGGTCCCATTCTTACTAGGAACTGCTATAAGCCCCAACTCGTTAGATGGTACTACTGAAGACACCTCTATGTCGATGGTGGAGTTACTTTGCAATATACTCGCTGAACTGGAGACGACCAGTTGCAGTTGATATATACCAAGTTCTAGATAGATTACTTATATAAAGACAATAAGTAAAGAACAATGCAATAATACAAATAACTTGTAAACAATCTTGATGAGACAATATGTATTTTTCAATGTGTAATTTATTTATTGATATTAAACAAATTACAAGGTTGATGCGGAACCAAGATAATACACGAATGTAAATATCCTAACAACCTATGAAATACAATTGATCTATACTCGGAATTTCTCTTCAACAATCGAAACACTTAAAGTTGTGAAATGTTCCTTTTAGCGATTGAGAGAATATTGCACAAGTTCACCAAGAATATTGCGGGTTTGCAAAGTGTGAAGTTTTCTCACGTTGTGATTTCACTTGCTTGAAAAACTTGATATTCTTGGTTGTGCAATGACTTGTATTTATAGGCAAAGTTAACATTGGAATGTTAACTTTGGCCGTACAAATGTGGTTGGAGCATTTAAGGAATATCATTTAATTCCTTAAAAGGCAGTGTAAAGTCGCGTGTAAAAGTGACTTTACATAACCACCTTTATGTACCTTTTAGTACTTAAATAATAAGATAATGCTTATTATCCGGATAAAGGTACATAAAGTATACAAGTCAATTCCTCGTAATCAGTGTAAAGCTTTGTAAGGGCTTTCCACTGATGGTCTCCAGTTTGTAACTGACTAGAATGTCAACTGGGCTTCGCTGCCATTGCCATTCTCTTTCTTCCATTTGTTGTCTTCGACTTCAACTGGAATGTTTCTTCAACTTGGTCAGTTCACAACTGGAGGAGGTCTTCAGTTGCGTTAACTGTACGGTGCAACTGGACTTCAATATATTTCTCGACAAATCCTTTTGGTCACCAGTTTACTGGTCACCAGATGCAACTGGTGAGCGAGTCAGTGTCAACTGGTGACTGGCCAGTTCCAGGTGAACTGGTCCTAACAAATTCCCCCTATTTGTCTAGAAATATAGTCTAAGTCTTTTCTAGTTCTTGTATCTGTGCAAGTGTGAACTATAGAGACTTGTTTGATTAAATTCTATCTAAGTTTCTAAGGCATTTTTATAGATCAATAAATGCCTTAGGTTTGTCTTTTAGTTTTGTTAGATTTTAATCTTTTATCACCTTGTGGTTACAAACTGGTAACTTCTTCTATACAAGGGAAGAACTTTACATAAGTTACAGAATGTAAAACAAATTACAAGAAGATAAAAATGAAGAAAGAACTTAAACAGATGGCCCTTCGCCAGTTCTCCTTCTTTTGGCAACTGTAGAAATGGGCTGTTTGTCTTCAGGATCAACATTCAGTCTCTCTTCAATATTTTCCTTAAACTTGAGCAGACTTTGAAGAACAAACATCCATCCTCTTTCGACCTTATTCTTTTGTTGCTTGGCCTCCAACAGTTTTGCCATTTCCACCAGTTCCGAATAACCATATGAGAGTACATCAGGATTCTCAGTTTGCCTCATGGGTCCATCAAGGTGTTGAACCCCAATAGTGAAATGTTTGGTACCTGGTTTAATTGAGACTTTCATTTCAGTAATCTTACCAGGGTGATATCTCCGCTGTTGCACTTCAGATAAGTACTCTCTAGCTTCAGATTCATTGGCCAGTTTGATCTGGCCAGTGCTCATACTATGCACTGCAGCTTTGATATCTTCACTTGATGGTTCAGTTGTTTCCACCCAGGTTCTAAGGTCAGCATCTCTTGGCAACATCTTAGGTTTACCTTTGGACTTGGGTGGATTCAACACCTGTTTGACCACTTTCTTAACATGTTCAGCCCTTTTGAGAATTCCTTCAGTTCTCACTTCCTTTGCCTTATCCACTGTGATATTTAAACACCTGGCATCATACTCAGCCTCATCCTCCCTATAATGTTTGTCAAGCTCAATCTCCAGTTGTTCTTTCAGTGCATTAATAATTCTTGGATCAGCCTTGACTTTGGCATACTCTGCAAGTGTCATGCCCAGGAGATGCCCATCACTTATATCAAGGAGAGTTGGGGCTAAAGTATTTCTATCTTTTGCTTGATTAACCCTCATTTGTTTCTTTCTTTCCTTGATTGCATCTCCAAGCCTTGCCAGTTGCCTACTAACATCTTCTGAAACTGGAGGAAGCTGATCAATGTTACCAGTTTCTAACACACTGGCTTCAGTACCAGTTGTTTTTGCTTGTTCACCAGTGGCCGGCATCACTTCCTTTCCTTTATCTTTGATCTCCCTATCAACAACATCTTCAAACTGTTCAATGACCTGCTGCTGGTCATCACCTTCATCTGACCCAACAACAGTCCTTTCTACCAGTTGTCTTGCACTAACTGGACCTGGCAGTCTTGGTCCAGGTGCAAGGATATTCCTCCTTTCCTTTTCCCCCTTGGCAGCATCGAAACCTGCACGAATCGCTGCCCAGTCTTCATTACTGGAGGGCAAACGGGCTAGAGGCTGCCACGATTGCATATCCTTGCACTCTCTAAACACAGTGCAAATCATTCTAAAGGATCTCCACAAGTGGTTAATCTCTTGAGACTGGACCAAAACATTGGCTGCAGTTTGGTCCTGTCCAGTCTTCAAGTCTTTCAACAATTTTGAGTCTTCATCTAGACCTTTAACCACTTGTTCCTTTACTTCAGCATCTTTTCTTTTCAAATTCTCCACTTCAGTTGCCAGTTTATTAAGTGATGAAGTGTGAGAAGCCAACTGGGTGTTTATTGCATTAACTGCACCCCTTAACTGCCTAACTTCAAGTGCCAGAGGCTCCAGATTAATCTGAGGAGGTGAGAGCTTGGAAAATTCAGCCATAACCTTCTTAACCAATTCATCTTCTCGACTGGCCAGTTTCTCATCAATCATCTGGCCAACAGAAGAGGCTACCTGCTGTCCAATTTCACTTACATTAAGGCCAGGTCTTTCAAACAACTCCTTGACCTGCCTTTCTATCTCCTTAAGATCAACCTCTGATGATCGAACAGTGTTACTCAAGAGGTTGGAGATAGATGCATTGACATTGGAATGGGTTAAGTCAAAAGCTTCCTTCAAGGATGTGGACAAATTGTTACAGCTTGAGACTAACTCATTCAACTTTCTAAATACCAAGTCTTCATTAGCAGCAAACTTATTGATTCCCAGATCAACAACCTTTGAATTTGTAATTGTTTCCTTGTTGAATCTGGAAAGGGACTTGGCATTTTGCTCGATTGTCTTATGAACACCCTCCACCCGTTTGATCAGGTTTTGGATGTCGGTTGAGAATGAGACAAATTGAGCTTCCAGTGACAAAGGAGAAGTTGTCACTGGACCAGTAGCAGGCTGCACCAGTTCAACTGGAGGGGGCAAAACAAAGGAAGCCTCTCCAGTTGTTCCAGTGGCAGAAAAAGGAAAAATTGGGGGTGAAAAAGAACGCTGAGGAGATTCAATGTGTTGGTCAGGCTGAGAATGCTCAGGTATGACCAACGGCGACGGTGTTGAGTGAGTTCTTTGTGGGGAAATATTTGTAAGCGTATCTGGGTAGGAAACTGAAACGTGGTGTTCTAGGGGTTGATCAGAGAAAGAAGGGAGTTGAGCATGTACAGATGCATCAACCATTTCTTGATCATCTTGTGTTCCTTCTGAATCCGAAGATTCAAGATGGAACTCATCCTCATTTATGCCTAGATCCATAAATGATAGGGATGGCTGAACATCAAGTTCAGGCTCCTGATGACCAGTTCCAGTTACCTGGATGGTTTCATCAGTTTGAGGATCAGATGCCGAAACATCTTCACCAGGGATAGACGTGATAGGAATGGCTTCAGTTATGGTTGTTCTATCCTCAACCACAACTTGAGACGAACTGGAGGGTCCCTCATTATTTTGAGGCCCGCCCAGTTGTCTTTCTGATTCACTTTCCAAAGGTGCATCAGTTTTAGCAAATGCCAGCCGCATCTGCTCTGGAATCTCGACCTCTCCAGCTTCAGAAACAAGAGAGTCTAAATTCCTCAACAAATCTGGCCTCGTGAACGGAGAGTCTGTATTTCTGTACTCTTCTTCGCCCAGAATTTGCTTAAAACATAAGGAGAGAAATCTGGAAAAGGGGATACACACACCCCTGGAGCCTTTCAGCTTTTGCACTAGACTCCTATACAATATGTCAGCAAAATCCACCCTCAACCCCTTCCATAAACAGTAAGCCATCTCTGCTTGTGAAGAGTTGATCTGGTCAAGACCACCTGAACTCCCACCAAGACTTTCAACCAGATGTACAAAGAAATACCTCCATGAAGGTGTAAGACCCTTCATGGTCATAGCACCCTTGGTCTTCAACACACCATCATTGTCCAAGCACTCCTTATGACCCATCTCAAGGAGTACTTGACGAAAATTAACATTAGGGGCTAAGACAACTGGAGACTCACCCTCTCTCCAGTAATTGAGGTGAAGAGCATCCCTCAATACTTCTACATCCAAGGTACACTTGATTGTTCCATCCTTTAACGTGAAACTGATGGAGGAACAATCGGAAGAAAGTGTGGCAGTGAACCAGAACTCACACAAGTAATCATGATACATCTTGCGTGGGTTCCTGGTGAATAAGGGTCCTATTGGAGAATCCTTCAAAAACTTTCTGATTCTACCAATAAGGGTATTAGACCCTTGAGAACCTTGTAGGCTAGCCAATGGATTATTAGGGTTTAATTTTAGGGCTGCACTATAAGGAGCACCAGGTGCCTGGGGGACATCTGGTGAGGGATTGTATGGAACAGTCAAGAGATTTACATCTCTTGAACGGGATGATTTAGGAGCCATTGAATGAAATTGAAATTTAGGAATTAGGGTTTAATTTTGGAAGCAAAGAGAAGATGAAACAATGTTTATGATTGGAAGTAAATGAAGAGAGTAAATGAAGAGAATGAAAAAGAGAGTAAATGAGTTATGAAGTAAATAAGGGTATTTATAAGGGGATTCAAGATCCCAATGTAAAACCAAAAATCATACTTTATTAAACCAAAACGTTTTGAAGATATTTTGCAATAAAATATAATTTTCCATGTAAGCATTAAATGTTACCATGTCAGCATTAAATGCTACGACGGCTTACTTTACCCATGACCCCACTCACTTTTTGTTATCCCAACAAAAACAGTTGTCAAGTACTAAAATTGGTTCCAAACACGTCAGATCACGATATCAAGTGGTTTAAAACACTCGAGTATCATCACGTGTCACACAAATTGACCAAGCATTTGTAATGTTATAAAAATTAGACAAAGACTGAACCTGGTAACTGGAGGATCAATCCAGTACCAGTTCCAACTGAAGGGTTCTCCAGTTGCATTTTCAAACAAAAACGAATTTTAGTCAGAAAATTATTTTGAGTCTTTCCCCCTAAAATGATGATCCAGATATCAATTAGTGCCAAGATAGTATCACAAAGGCGTTCGATAGCCTGGCGAGCAAAGATAATCTGGACCTCCTCAACTGGAGAACTTCATCAGTGTCACTGACGCGTTCAATAACAAAGAAAGCTCCAGTTAAGGGTTTAGCATTCCCAGTTCGCTGATGAGAAGTTTAAAAGTTTTCTCATCGAGAGGTTTAGTAAAAACATCAGCTAACTGTTTGTCAGTGGGGATGAAATGAATTTCAATATCACCTTTCATAACATGATCACGAATGAAATGATACCTGATGTCAATATGCTTTGTTTTGGAGTGCATCACTGGGTTGTGAGAGATAGCAATTGCACTGGTGTTGTCACAAAAGATTGGGGTCTTAGTAAACTTTTGACCATAATCTAGTAACTGGTTCTTGATCCAGAGAATCTGGGCACAACAACTGGCCGCAGAAATGTACTCTGCCTCAGCAGTGGACATAGAGACTGAAGTCTGCTTCTTGCTGGTCCAACTTACCAGTTTTCCTCCAAGGAAATGACAACCACCAGTTGTGGATTTTCTATCAATCTTGCAACCTGCATGATCGGAATCTGAATAACCCATTAGATCTAATCCTGAACCTTTGGGGTACCAAAGTCCAAGATTAGGACACCCTTTTAGGTATCTAAAGATACGCTTTACAGCGTGCAAATGTGATTCTTTAGGGTTAGCCTGAAACCTGGCACATAAGCATGTTGCAAACATTATATCTGGTCGACTGGCAGTCAAGTACATTAGAGAACCAACCATACCTCTATAGTCAGTTATGTTAACTTGTTTGCCAGTTGGGTCAGAGTCCAAATTCAATGGTGCTGCAATAGGTGTGTTTTTCGATGGGATTGAATCATATTTGTATTTTCTTAACAAATCTCTGACATATTTTCCTTGGTTTATGAAAATTCCATTTTCAGTTTGCTTAATCTGAAGACCTAAGAAAAATGTTAATTCACCCATTAAACTCATCTCATATTCAGATGACATGATTTTAGAAAATTTGTTACACATTGCATCATCAGTTGAACCAAAAATAATGTCATCAACATAAATTTGTACCAATAAGATATTACCTCTTTCTTTCAAGATAAACAAGGTATTATCTATTGCACCTCTTTGAAAGCCATTTTTGAGAAGATGTTTAGTTAGAGTGTCATACCAGGCTCTTGGGGCTTGTCTAAGACCATACAATGCTTTGTTCAGTCTGTAGACCCAATGTGGATGCTTCTCATTGAAGAAACCTGGAGGCTGCTTAACATAAACTTCTTCTTCCAATGTTCCATTTAGGAACGCACTTTTGACATCCATCTGGAAGACCTTGAACTGCAGATGGGCTGCATAAGCCAGAAATATTCGTATGGCTTGAAGTCTTGCAACTGGAGCAAAAGTCTCATCAAAGTCAACGCCCTCTGCTTGACAATAACCCTGGGCAACTAGTCTGGCCTTGTTTCTTACAACATGACCATCTTCATCCATTTTGTTTCGGTAGACCCATCTGGTACCAATAGGTTCTTTCTTTAACCCTGGTGGACAAGGAACAAGCTCCCAAACATTGTTCCTTTCGAACTGGAGGAGCTCTTCTTGCATAGCTTCCACCCAGCTTGGGTCTGCCATAGCCTCGTCAATCTTCTTTGGTTCAATTAAAGATAAGAAGGTGACGTTTAAGTATTGCTCACTGGTGGCTCTTCTAGTCTGAACCCCACTAGTTGGATTACCCACAATTTGTTCAATTGGGTGGGCTTTAGTCCATCTAGTGTATTGACTAGGCTGATGGACTACAATATCAGTGCAAGTCACCTGGCGATCCTCTTCAGTTGCATTAGCATCTGGAGAAGGATCAGTCCAAACAACTTCTACATCCTCATCAGAGTCAATGAGGTCTCGATTAACATCATGAAATTCCTTAGTTAAAGGTATTTCTTGAAGAACTGGAGAGGTAGGAGTTTGAACTGGTGCTGATATTGGAGCGGCACGTACATCAGATCCAATCACCAACTCTTGTGGCAAGTTGAAATTGATGGAAGGATAAAATGATGTGTCACTGGTGCTTTTCTTCTTTTTAACTGGTTCCAGTTTGTTATAACTGGAAACATCATCTGGTGAAACAACTGACCGATGAATTGGAATGACTGGAGAAATATCAAGGCTTGGTCTCTTGTTGATTGCTTCAGTTGATTCATCGAATGTGACATGAATTGTCTCATGAACCTTTTGGAGTCTATAATTATAAACTCTAAAGGCTTTTCGAATATCTGAATAGCCTAAAAATACTCCTTCATCAGCTTTTGCATCAAACTTTCCAAGCTGACTGGAATCGTTCAGTATATAAACTGGACAACCAAATACATGGAAATATCCAATATTTGGTTTTCGATTCCTGAGCACTTCGTAGGCAGTCTTCTTATGTCTCTTGATGTAGACAGACCTGTTTTGGGTGTGGCAAGCAGTTGCAACTGCCTCAGCCCAAAAACTGGTGGGAAGACCAGATTCAGATAGCATACTCCTGGCCGCTTCTATCAGTGTACGATTCTTCCTTTCCACAACTCCATTTTGCTCTGGAGAGTGAACTGATGAGAAGTTTTGAGAGATGCCAGTGTCATTGCAAAATGTTTCAAGTACTTTATTTTGGAATTCAGTACCATTATCACTTCGCAACTGACAAACTTTTCGAGTGTACTTGAGCTCAATTCTTTTGATGAGTGAGATGATTTCAGCAGGTGCATCACTTTTGGATCTGATGAATACCACCCAGCAGTATCTGGTGAATTCATCAACCACAACTAGAGTGTACTTCTTTCCAGCTCTAGTTTGAACATTCACTGGACCAAAAAGATCCATATGTAGCATGTGAAGAGGTTCAGTGATGCTAAAATTTTGCCTAGTCTTGAAACTGGCTCTTTTCTGCTTGCCCATCTCACAACCTGGACATGGCTTTTCCTTATTGAAGGAAATCTGGGGTATCCCATCAACCAGTTGTTTGCGAGACAACTTGTTGATATTTTTGAAATTAAGGTGGGATAACCTTTTATGCCATAACCAGTTGGTGTCCTCATCAGCTTTGGTATAGAAACATTGCTCTTTTGGAGCTGGTTCCATATCCATATGTAGCATGTGAAGAGGTTCAGTGATGCTAAAATTTTGCCTAGTCTTGAAACTGGCTCTTTTCTGCTTGCCCATCTCACAACCTGGACATGGCTTTTCCTTATTGAAGGAAATCTGGGGTATCCCATCAACCAGTTGTTTGCGAGACAACTTGTTGATATTTTTGAAATTAAGGTGGGATAACCTTTTATGCCATAACCAGTTGGTGTCCTCATCAGCTTTGGTATAGAAACATTGCTCTTTTGGAGCTGGTTCCATATCCATGATGTACACATTTCCTTTTCTTGGTGCAATCATCACCACTTTCCAATCCTTGTTAAATATGGTGCCTTGTGCAATATCGAACAATACTCTGAAGCCATCATCGCAAAGTTGACTGACACTGATCAGGTTGTATTTCAAACCATTCACAAATGCAACCTTTTTGAATTTGACTTGTCCATTATCGAGCACACCATATCCTTCAGTCTTTCCAGATTGATCGTTACCAAACGTCACTGTCGGTCCATCTTGGACAGTGAACTCTTCCAGTAGGGGCTTACATCCGGTCATTGTCCGGCCAGCTGCGCTGTCCAGATACCAGATATTCTTCTTTCGATCGCCCTACACACATCAAAATCATTAGTTCTTTTTGTGAACCCATCTTTTCTTGATGGGTCCACTGGACTTCTCTATAGAAGCCACAGTTGATTGTTGATGTTTTAAACTGGAGGTTGCATCTGGACCTATTTCACCAGATCCAGATGCAGAAGTAAAAACGATTGGTATTTGATACTTACTCACCTTAACTTTACCAGATTTTGTTCCAGATGGAACATTCTTTTGCTTAGGTTTAGAAAGGGAGTTTTTAATATTTTGTTTTAAAACTGGAGGTGGTGAACCTCCTTCCAGATTGTTAATCCGGGCAATACAACTCTGAACCTGCCGAGACAAAAGTTGGAGTTGTCTCTCCAGATTAACCAAAATATCATTTAGGTCAGGCAGTTGAACCTTGGACCTTGGTTCAACTGGAGATTTAGTCTGTCGGGTCTTGGGCTCCTTAGACTTATGAGGTAAAGGCTAGTTACCAGTGGCCTTTTTGATTGGAGCTTTAGCCTGTTTGGCTCCAGTTTTAACCTCAATGGGGGTGGTCTCTTTGGTTTCAGTTTCAACAGCTTCAGGTTGATCATAAGGTGTTTCAACCTGGAGAGCTGGAGGCAATGCATGAAGATCTGGTATAAGAGCTGCCATCTCCAGATCTTCAGATTTCCATGCATTTTTCTGGGCATCAATAGTTCTTGAAAATGCATCATAGTTTTTGCCAGATGCTTTTACCCATGACTTGATAATCTTTTGTGCTTTTTCAAAATCAGAGAATAATTTTTGATTATCAAGTTATAAAGCCTCAATCTTTAAAACTGACTCCTTGAGAGCCAACTGGACACTTTGCAAATCATTCAGTTGTGGTTTGACATTGTTCAGTTCAATTAAGATAGTGTCAAGATACCTTTCACTATCAGCTCTAACAGTTTCTACAAATGCCAAATCACCACTTAATGATTCAGCTAGGTCCAGTTTTAATTCAGGGTCAACCTGGTGATCATAATCACATACCTTTTTCAGTATGATGTCCACCCATCTTCCAGAGATGACATCTTCTTTCACCACATGCTGCTGTTGTTGATCTTCCAAGGCCATAAAACACATGTCCCTTTCCTCTTCTTCATCATCAGATGAGTCATCAGAGTACTCCCATTTTCCTTCAGTTTGTGCAATTAAGCACTGATCCTTTTTCTTTTCCATGGATAGGAGGGCAATCTGGGCCTTAAGCTTCTTGTATTTAGCTTTGTAGCTATCATCAGGCCGATTGAAATTAGGGACAGAGGGGCCAGTTTGGTTATTCAACTGACTAGATCTGCATTCCTTCATAAAATGACCTTTCTTGCCACACTTATAGCATGTAAGATTGGTTTTATCCAGAGAGCTGGAGCTGGAAGCATTGTTGGGGCCATTAAATCTTTTAGATTTATGCTTAAACCTATTAAAGGTTTTAGCAATCATGGCGACCAGATCATCATCGTCAGTTTCATCATAAGCATCACTGTTTTCAGTGGTCAGCCCAGAATTCAAGAAACTGTTCAACATCTCCTTCATCGAGTGTGCCTGGACACTCTCAGCAGACATTAAAGCAGCACAAAGTCGCTCAGTTACACCAGCAACCTTGGGAATCTGGGCATGGTTCATGGCATCTTGCTCAGCCACCAGCCTTGCAGCATTGTTATCTTTAGTGAATCTGAAGGCTCCATAGAGCGATGCAAGAGTATGGCTGTGCAAGGTTTTACCTTGTCTCAAGACAAGAACCATGTTCTCCCATTTGGAAGGAAGAATATCACAAAACTTCTCAAGAAGAATATCCTTATCCTTCTCTACACCCAAACCTCTCAACTGATTGATGAGGCTAGAAAATCTGGTGTATGTACCAGTTAAACTTTCATTGGGCAAGGCAAAGAAGGATTCATACTTCTTGTTCAAGGCAACTTTTCTGGTGACAATAGTGTCATCACCTCCTTCAAATTGAATCACTAATTCATCCCACATAGACTTGGCACTGGGAAACAACACAAGTGTTGGAATTAGGTCTTCAGGGACAGCCCCAAGGATCATGTTTTTCAGTCTGGTGTCCAAGTCCACCAGTCTGCGATCCTCATCAGACCAATGGTCTTCTGGCTTTTCCCTAGAACCTCTTCTTCCAGTTGGATCAAGAAGAGGACTGACCCCAATAGACATAGGTATGTATGGTCCATCCTTAAGGATTTTCAACATATACCTTTCAATCCCACCAAAATGCAACAGCATTCTAGCTTTCCATGTACCAAAAGTCTCACTGTTTCCATCGAATTTGGGAACAGGAGTGTTAGAATAGTGTACATGGACATGGTTTGGGGCAGTAGGAGGAGGAGGATTGGTGTTAACATTTTGAAAAGGTTGGGCATTATTGTTCAAAGGGTTTTCACCTGAACCAGAACCATCTCCACCTTCAGCAGTAGACATCTAAGCAGATCTAGGCAAGTATATTAGCCTTCTGCTCTGATACCACTTATAAGCCCCAACTCGTAAGATGGTACTACTGAAGACACCTCTATGTCGATGGTGGAGTTACTTTGCAATATACTCGCTGAACTGGAGACGACCAGTTGCAGTTGATATATACCAAGTTCTAGATAGATTACTTATATAAAGACAATAAGTAAAGAACAATGCAATAATACAAATAACTTGTAAACAATCTTGATGAGACAATATGTATTTTTCAATGTGTAATTTATTTATTGATATTAAACAAATTACAAGGTTGATGCGGAACCAAGATAATACACGAATGTAAATATCCTAACAACCTATGAAATACAATTGATCTATACTCGGAATTTCTCTTCAACAATCGAAACACTTAAAGTTGTGAAATGTTCCTTTTAGCGATTGAGAGAATATTGCACAAGTTCACCAAGAATATTGCGGGTTTGCAAAGTGTGAAGTTTTCTCACGTTGTGATTTCACTTGCTTGAAAAACTTGATATTCTTGGTTGTGCAATGACTTGTATTTATAGGCAAAGTTAACATTGGAATGTTAACTTTGGCCGTACAAATGTGGTTGGAGCATTTAAGGAATAACATTTAATTCCTTAAAAGGCAGTGTAAAGTCGCGTGTAAAAGTGACTTTACATAACCACCTTTATGTACCTTTTAGTACTTAAATAATAAGATAATGCTTATTATCCGGATAAAGGTACATAAAGTATACAAGTCAATTCCTCGTAATCAGTGTAAAGCTTTGTAAGGGCTTTCCACTGATGGTCTCCAGTTTGTAACTGACTAGAATGTCAACTGGGCTTCGCTGCCATTGCCATTCTCTTTCTTCCATTTGTTGTCTTCGACTTCAACTGGAATGTTTCTTCAACTTGGTCAGTTCACAACTGGAGGAGGTCTTCAGTTGCGTTAACTGTACGGTGCAACTGGACTTCAATATATTTCTCGACAAATCCTTTTGGTCACCAGTTTACTGGTCACCAGATGCAACTGGTGAGCGAGTCAGTGTCAACTGGTGACTGGCCAGTTCCAGGTGAACTGGTCCTAACAACTGCACATGTAATGCAATTACTGCTCGTCACTTACCTTTTGAGTACAATCATTTCTAGCAGATCAACTGATGAAATGATTGTATGTCAATTGGATCCTAGCCTTAATGAAATTAATTGTTTATTTGATAAACATTGGGTAATTGATTTCTTAAGGATTTATTATCGAAAATACTGATTTTTGAACTTAATCTGTTTTGTAGATGGCAATGAATCCTTCCACAAACACCAATGCTTTTCGGCAAATGTTTGAAAGAGAAAAGCTTAATGGATCAAATTTCATTGACTGGTATCGTCAACTGAGAATTGTTCTAAGAGTTGAGGAATGCATGGATGTCATTGAAAGGCAATGGCCAACCGAACCAAGTGCTGAATCCACAACAGCTGAAAAAGCTGAATATAGGATTCAGTACACTAGATTCAATGAAGTTTGTTGTTTGATGCTTGCGAGCATGTCTCCCGAGCTTCAAAAACAATTCGAGCTTTACACTCCATATGATATGATCACAGAACTTAAATCCTTGTATGAAAAACAAGCTGGAGTGGAACTGTTCGACTTAGTCGTGGAACTCCATGACATGAAACTTGAATCTGGTAAATCGGTTAGCAGTCATGTGCTCAAGATGAAGAGAATTTTTGACAAATTGGATTTGATGGAATACGCTTATCATAAAGAGGTAAAAGTTGGCATGATTCTCAAATCCCTTACAAAGGAATATGAGGGTTTTGTGCAAAACTATACCATGCACTCTATGGAAAAAAGCGTCAATGAACTTCATGCTATGCTCATTGAATATGAGAATACGATTCCAAAGAAGGCCAATGACCCAAATGTCCTTATGATAAAGGGGGGTCGGATCCAGAAAGCTAAGAAATCGCACCAAGCTAAAGGCAAGTTTGATGGTAAAGGCAAGGGTAAGCAAGCTGCTAATCCCCCCAAACCAAAGAAAACCCCTCCGGCTAAGAAAGAACATCCGGCTAAAGACCAGACCTGTCATCATTGTAATGAAGTCGGGCACTGGAAGAGGAACTGTCCCAAGTATCTTGCCGAGTTGAATGTGAAGAAGAAGCAAGCTAGCAATGCTAGTGCTTCACGTATCTTCACTATTGAACTATTTTCCTTTACTAAGCGTAAATCATGGGTTTATGACACTGGCTGTGGAACTCATATCTGTAATGAATTACAGGCACTTAGGAAAATGAGGAAGCTGAAGCCCGGAGCTTTGCAGCTGTTCGTAGGCAATGGTCTACCAGCACCTGTTGAAGCTATTGGAGAATATCATTTAGTTCTTCCTTCCGGTTTAATTATTGTTTTGGACAATTGTCATTATTCACCCTCTATTACTAGAGGTGTAGTTTTAGTTTCAGTGTTAAAACACAACGGATTCATTAATGTTTTTAATGATAATGGTATTTCAGTTTCTAAAAATAATGTTCATTATTTGATGCTATTGATAATAATGGTATTTATGAAATTGATATGCGTGGTTGTGATTCACTAAATGATAATTCAATGTATAATGTTAGCAAAAGAGCCAAGACTAACTTGGACTCTACCTATCTTTGGCACTGTCGTCTTGCACACATTGGCAAAAATCGCATTGAAAGACTTCAACGTGAAGGAATCTTACAATTAAATGATGAATCATTTGATAAATGCGAGTCATGTGTTTCCGGCAAAATGACAAGAAAACCTTTTTCGCATAAACCGGAGAGGGCTAAAGATCTTCTTGGACTCATTCATACCGATGTTTGCGGCCCATTTAGACATGTGTCAAGAAAAGGAGCTAGCTACTTCATAACGTTCACGGATGATTTCAGTCGTTATGGTTATGTTTACTTGCTTAAACATAAACATGAAGTGTTTGAAACATTCAAAGAATTTAAAAATGAAGTAGAAAATCAACTCGGCAAAACCATCAAGATTCTTCGTTCGGATCGAGGTGGTGAATACTTAAGCCAAGAGTTTAAGGATTATCTGAAAGCGTGTGGAATTGTCCAACAGCTTACTCCTCCATACACTCCTCAACATAATGGAGTGTCTGAAAGGAGAAATCGAACCTTGCTAGACATGGTGAGATCTATGATGACCCTTACGACTCTCCCATTTTCGTTTTGGGATTATGCTCTAGAGACTGCTATACGCATTCTCAATATGGTTCCAACCAAGAAGGTTGACAAGACACCATATGAATTATGGCATGGAAATGTTCCTAATCTGTCTTACTTAAGAGTCTGGGGATGTGAGGCACTTGTGAAGCGCGATACGCCTGACAAACTTGAACCCAGAACTACTAAGTGCATCTTTGTCGGATACCTTAAGAAAACGATGGGTTACGACTTCTATGATCCAGTCAAAAACACTGTTCGCGTTGCTCGATACGCTGAATTCTTTGAAAAGAAATTAGCTCAAGAGAACAGTGGGAGGGTTGTAGAACTTGATGAGACTCAAGAGGAAGATGTGTCACCTTCTGAAGCTCCTAGCTATCATCAACTTGGGGGGAAAATGTTCAAAGTGATGAACCTCAAGTCGATGATAATGAAGCGATTCCACTTCGTAGGTCCGAAAGGACAAGACGTCCTACTGACAGATTATGTCTGATGGTAGAAGAAGATGTTTTAGGAGATCTCGATGAGCCTCCGAATTTCAAAGCTGCATTATCAGATCCGGAATCTGACAAATGGCTTGAAGTTACGAAGGTGGAAATGAAATCCATGAAAGACAATCAAGTCTGGTGCTTGGTTGATCTTCCACAAAATGCTCAAACTGTTGGGTGCAAGTGGATCTTCAAGAAGAAGACGGACATGGATGGAAATGTACACACCTATAAAGCTCGTCTCGTGGCGAAAGGTTATACTCAAAGTTTTGGAGTTGACTATGATGAGACCTTTTCTCCAGTTGCGGACATTAGAGCTATTAGGATACTCTTAGCCATAGCTGCATACTATGACTTTGAGATATGGCAAATGGATATTAAGACTGCCTTTCTAAATGGTTACTTGGATGAAGAAGTCTATATGGATCAACCTGAAGGTTTTATTGATCCAAAACATCCCAACAAAGTATGCAAGCTTCAAAGGTCCATTTATGGACTAAAGCAAGCATCACAAAGTTGGAACAAGCGGTTTGATGAAGAAATCAAAAAGTTTGGTTTCGTTCAAAATCCCGATGAGCCATGTGTATATCGCAAAGCTAGTGGGAGTAATGTTACTTTCCTTGTCTTGTATGTTGATGACATATTGATCATAGGAAAACACATTCTAATGTTACAAGATGTTAAATCCCATCTTGGAAAGTGTTTTGCCATGAAAGATTTAGGAGAAGCGGCATTTATTCTTGGAATCAAGATCTACCGAGATAGATCAAAGCGATTAATTGGACTAAGTCAAAGTGCTTATATTGATAAGGTCTTGAAGCGATTCAAGATAGAGAGTTCTAAGCGTGGGTTTACACCTATGCAAGAAGGACTTAGTTTATCTGTCAAACAGGGTGCTAATACACCTAATGAGGTGGAGCGTATGCAAAGAGTTCCTTATGCTTCGGCTGTGGGATCTATTATGTATACGGTTAGATGCACTAGACCTGATGTGGCGTTCGCGCAAAACATGGTTAGCCGATATCAACAGAATCCAGGTGAAAGTCACTGGACTGCTGTTAAGAGCATTCTGAAGTACCTACGGGCTACTAAAGATATGTTTTTGGTGTATGGAGGAAATCCAGACTTAGAGCTCAAAGTGACCGGATACTGTGATGCTGGATTTCAAACTGATAGAGATGACATGAAGTCTCAGTCAGGATTTGTCTTCGTTCTTAACGGAGGTGCTGTGGATTGGAAAAGCAGCAAGCAAAAAACAGTTGCCATGTCTGCAACAGAGTCTGAGTACATTGCCGCCTCAGAAGCTGCAATGGAAGCAGTCTGGATAAGGAAGTTCATTAGCGGGCTTGACGTGATCCCCTCGAGTAACTTACCCACTGATATGTACTGTGACAACACTGGTGCATTAATCATTGCCAACGATCCCGGAGCTCAGAAAGGTGCCAGACATTATGCTAGAAGATATCACTATGTTCGTGAGCAGATCGAACTAGGAGAGATCAATTTACTCAAAGTTCACACATATTTTAACTTAGCTGATCCTTTCACAAAAGCTTTGGCTAGGCCCAAGCTTGAAAGGCATGCCGAGGGCATGGGACTTAAGTTAGCTAGTTATTTCATGTAAATCTGTTGTTTCGGTATTTGGATAAGGGATGTTAAACAATTTATATTTTTCATAATGAAATAAAGTACTTGATATGTTTGATTTCATTTAATATTTATTGTATCCTATATTTGCATGTTTAATCCTTGAATATTTTATTAATATTCTAAATTGTCCATTGTCGATTAATTATATGGGAATATAATTAAACTAAGACAAATCTGAGCGATTGGTTATATTCTTTGAATATATAATGGCTGGTCCCACCAAACTCACATGGTATCCATATGATGCATATCGGACTAACCCACTAACGAATTTATCACTTTGTGGATCGGCGTCATTAAGTGAAATTCGTAAATGGTTACTTTATTGAACCTTTGACTTGAGATACAAGCAGGTCAGCATGTATGGATTGCACTTACTTGATATAGTTCTAACTCTCCTGAATAAGGGAGTACATAAAGGGCTATTTTCAGAAAGTGTATTGAAGTATGATGACTGACACGTGTAGTCAATACAGGATTTGTTCCTCCAACTGATAGTTGGAGAATGATACCACTGGCCCCTCATTGGGACTATTTAAGATGTTTACATGGCCATGTCCAAATGAATCCAGATGTGTCTCGATTATATTTGGTAATCTTAAGTAGTGATGAAATGAGAAACAGAATCGTTAAATCATGAAATGACAATGATCCATATTCATGTTTAACACGGTATCTGAACAAAGGGATAATAAATGCCTCAACCATTTAAATATACTTTAAGAAACTATACTTAAATATTTCTGGGAGCATTGGCGTGTTGCTAGACGCTAACCAATGTTATTACCTTCATTTGTTACGAGCTCAAGTGGGAGCTGTTAGTATGTGATCACGTAAAATGAACGTATGTCCGGAAATGATTTAAGCCTACGGGGTCACACGTCTCGACACAAATGTAATTATAATTAATTAATATAGTTAATGTAATTTATTAATTAATTAGATCACGAAAATCTAACGGTCGTCCGTTAAACATTAAATAGTTAACGATACTTAACTAACGGACTTAACGAAGGAGATGTTTATGTAACCATTAGCAAACCCTCTAGAATGTTCTCTAGAGGGCCGGCCAAGAATGTGAAAGGTTTCCAAAACTTGGTCACCAAGTTCATGTAAGGCTATATAATGGCTTATGGAAATTGTTTTCATTTAACACTCCATTCAAAGGTTACAAACTCTACATCTCCTTTTCTATTCTTCTCTTAATTTCGGCCCTCATAACCGAAATTACATACCCCTTTGGGGTTCTTGGTGGTTTCGACCAAAGCAAGGAAAAAGGAGAAGCCAATCGTTGCTCGTTCGTGATCAAGTGCTAGCACTGTCACACCCCGTTGTAGCGGAAATACAGGGTTAACAAACAATTGCGTACTAATCAGAAGGTAAATAGAGATTACATCCATTAATCCAAATACAAGTTTATTACAAGTATAATCGTTCGGATGTGGACCCCAATACACGGATACAAACTATCCTCAATTGGAAATGGGCCCACTTAATACAATAATAACATTTGGACAGTCTAGTACAATTAGGACTAATAATACGATAGTCCTCAGAAGTCTGACGCTAATTGTACGTCCAAAGTTCAAAAGATGGCTTCTAAAATGCCATATACGCTTCCAATACTTACTGTTGGTTCCCTGAAAAGCATGAAATTTGAGAGGATCAACTATCGAAATAGTTGGTGAGTTTACAGTATGTTTGACCAAATGTTTATTCGTCATTGTGAGCACACAACTGACATATAGTTATAAAAGACCGAACAGTCAGTATATCTAAATCTGACAACACTTTTATAACAAGACAGCCAGTATATCTAAATCTGGACACATCCTATATCACAATTTTAATAAGATAGTCAGTATATCTAGATCTGAACTCATCTTATATCACGTCAATCAGTATATCTAGATCTGATGACAGCATATGCCTCGCACAGGATTTCCCTTCAACAATGGGGTGCGGACCACAACCAAGACAGTCGAGATATCTAGATCTGACAATACGACTAATAGGGGAAACATTTTAGTTTGTCAAACACAAGAAACCATTTAATCAGCCATCACACGGCAATTCAACGTCATTTCATTCAACATTTAATAAATGACACGTATACACATTTTCGACAGCCCAACATGGCAAATTTAAGTCAAATGATTTAAGCATCCATATCACATGGCATACACAAAAACAATCATTTATTTAATAAATAGTGTATACAATAGTACATGCTTTTCAGGCCCAAAGTAAAAGGAAAAGGGCGCCATAAACTCACCTTAGCGATCTAAGTGCTAAAAGGTGCAAATGTAGCTCGAGAAGATCCACCGTCAATTCTCCACGTTATCCAAAACCTATGATATAATTACCAATAGTGAGGATCCAAGCTCACAACGACAAGTATCCTACGTACAACTACTTAGCTATCAACCCTAGAATGCCTTAACCGAGAATGTGTTATAAACCTTCATTTTATATGAGTCAAAATATTAATGTCATTGACACTGTTATTAAAAGGTAGTCCAAAGTACCAATTCGTACAAACGAAGTTCAAGTGTCCAAGATGTCAAAAACTGAAACGTCAAACAGTTCCAGAAATCGCGGCGCGACCTAGGGTCCTCGCGGCGCGACCCTGCTATGTTCCTCGCGGCGCGACCTGGAGGGCTCGCGGCGCGAGTCACAGCCTCAAAAAGGTTCTGCTTCAAATTTTGCTAGCCTCGCGGCGCGAGTTCTGACCTGGAAGAGTAAAAAGTGCAGTTTCTGACCATTTGCCGTAACCAAATCGTTTTCAACTCAATTCTTTTCATTTCGAAGTCTATATACATGTTCAAAAGACCTGGAAACATACCATTTCGCCAATCATTTCGCCATTTTAATCATTTTGATTTCAAGACCAAATTTCTAAATCAAAACTTCATTTAATCAACCAAAACCTAATTTCATATAACATTCAAAGGCTTCTAATTCAAACTACAAACTGAAATAAACCCTTAAATGAATTTAAATCAAATCAAAAGTTTGGAGAAAAAGTTACTTACCAAAATTTGGTGTTCTTGAGAAATAGGAAGAAAATGATGAATATGATGATGATAAACCCTTGAAACTAAGAGATGATTACTTCTCTTGCCAAAAATCAGATTCTTGATGATGATATGATAGATATTTGGGAGGATTTGAAAGTATTTTGGTGATTTGTGTGTGTTTTGTGTGTGTGTGGTCGACAGGAGAAAAGGAGGAAGGAGGGAAGGGTTTTGGTGGTTTATTCCCTGCCTTTCAAAACTAATTCAGCCCATGTGGCTTCATTTTGGATATTTCTAATACCCTTAATTTGGTAAAATGCTTACGATTAAATACCGTTTGACCTAAAGGTCAAAATTTAAAGTAAAGGTTTTTTTCCCTCGTCTCATTTTAGTTAAGACAAGCCAATAAAATTTAATCAAAGTAAACTTAAAAAAAAATATTAAGTTTAAACAGTCTATTTACTGTGTTCAATACAGAAATTTTAAATCTTCATTTAAAGTTATTTTAAGGCTCGGCATTCGTCTAAATAGCTAATAGTCTACGTCATCAGGATACGTCTAATTGAACTATATCAAATGTTCAATTATCTAATAATTTCCACGTCATAATCTCTAAATTAGACGAAATTATAATAATGATCGAGATTAAGACTAACCCGTTGCTAATAAATTACGAGTTGTCACAAGCACGCATACATTCGAGTGTTGTGTGTGCGACCGTAGTGAGATTTACTTCAAATCCTTTTAAAGTTTCTTACTTTATCATCTACATTAAGAGGTATTCCTTAATCCTATTTCAACCTCCTAAAGGTCTGATCGGCAGCAGCAAATGGAGGCAGAAAACAACCCCAATATCTCTACTTTCTTTTGATTCTTGATCATCAATAGGTACCCAACATGTTCCTTTGTTTGTTCTTCATCTTTTCCTTCATTTTGTAGCTCATATTCCCTTCTTTTCAAGCTTGCTACAGCCAACAAACAACTCTTGGGCAGCCATCAAGAACAAGACCCAACAACACTCTTGATCTTCTTGTTTTGATCTTCAAAGGTTGTTAACTTCAACTCTCTTGAATCTCACCTTACTAATCCTTGATTTCTTGGACTAAAAACACATAGATCTATGCATGCATGCACATTTAAAATATTGATTTGAAAGAAATAATTAAGAATGCAAGAGATAATAATGGATTTAATGTAAAAGTGTTAGATCATCACATGCATGTTAAGATTTGCACTAGTTTTGGTTGATTTTGATTTGGGATTTGAGATGGATGAATGATGACTTTGAATTTGATAAGAAATCTGGAAATACACTAATGAAATGTTAATGGATGATTTAGGATGAATAAAATTCATTGGGGTTGCAAAAATAAGTGGTTGGGTAATTTAAGAAAGTAAACATGCTTTTATGTTACCAAGAAACTTCACAGATTCTGTAATTGAAATTGGAGCATGTAAAAATGGTTTCAAATGGACGAACTGGGTGAAACTCTTAAAATATGAAATGAAGCCTTATGAGTCCACTTTCACCTCCCACTGGAATCAGATTAAAAAACGAAGTAAAACTCAAGTTATGGATTTTTAAGTACACGGTGGTCAAACTAATTTTTATTCTTAAAAATGGGTCATGTTCATAGATTTTTATTTTTCAATCGGTAAAGATTCAAGACTTTTCACTTTATGGGGATCATATTTTTGATGTATTGAGAATCTAAAATAAAATCAAGGGATTTTTCAAAGCTTGGTTAGACCTTGAACTTTTATAAAACTTTTGGTTGCGCAAACAGCTATGATAGTGTGTAGTCAAGTTCATGGAATTTTTATAAATAGTAAACGATGACTAAAAATTTACCAAAAATTCATAAAAATCACTAACATACTGAATATTCTGTAGTAAAAATATATTGATCCAAATAAATCACCTTGACCACAATTCACTAGTCAATATTTCATGAAAACAAGTGTTAAAACTAGAAAAATTCCAACTAGAAGCTCTTCACAACAAAATCACTAAATTGCAACTTTAATCCACGCCAACAATCTTGGAACAAAAATATATCCTAAACCTACTGTGAATATGTCAAATAAAAGTTATAAAACTTAACATGGTTGTTAAATAGCAAAGACAAGCCTACAAATCACTATTTCGGTTCATATAAGCACTAACCGAAAGCTCTAAATTGCACATTTCACACCACCACCACTATCATGACTTGGGATACCAAAATATGATAAATATTCTGTAAATAATGAAATAAGGATGAAAATTCATTTTAAAGCACTTGAATTGCTTGAGAAATGAGGCTACAATCACTATATCGGTAAACGATTTTTAAGCATAAAGACCTCTAAATGAGCTAGACACAAGAGAGGTTGAATTGATATGAATTACCATGGTAAAATTTACCCAAAAGGTCTGGGATTCTTAGCCAAAAGGTTATGTGGTGATTTCTAAGAATTTCTATTAATTATTGAATTTAATGATAATTAAAAAGGAAAATAAATAAATAAATAAATTATATAAATCATGAAATTGGTTAAATCATCATAACCAATGATGGGAATGACTAAAACCTACTGGAATAAAGTTATTATAAGTCAAGGAACAAATGCTATATTTTAGAAGTTAAAATAAGTAAGTATCACTAATTAATTACTATTATTAAATTAATGGATAAATTACATAAATAAATGTATAAATCATAATATTATAAGTTAAAATGCATAAAAATCAGAATACAACCCAAATATAATTATCCATAAATTATAAAGGCAAATGTGGTACTTAAAAGTATTTTTAAGAAAATTATTTAATTAATAAATCAAGAAAATGAATAAATAATTAATTAAATAATATTAAATTAAATAAATGAATTCAAGATATTATATACTTATAAACACCAAATATATGGAGGTAATAAACACCATAATGATCGAGTGATACAAAAGATACAATTGAAACCACAACAAATGTAAACCAAGAATTAATCGTATAAACAAAGGTGGCATTTCTAAGTGATGGCTTAAGATAGGAACTTATGAGTATTAGTCCTCTCGTAGGAAGAGTCTTGGCTTGAAATATGATTGAAGAACATGACGGATACATAATCAAGGAAGCAATAGATGGGAAGTACCCATTTTGGATATGTGGATATAATGTGTGGCATATCAAGGTGAGTCATAGCCCCCTTTCAAACTCTTTTATATGTTTTACTTACGGGGTGAAAAGCATGATTAAATAAAATGACTTTCTTTTTATGAAAATGTTATATTAAACGAATGAGGTTTTTATGGAATGTTATTGTATGTTCAATATGTTATGAGAAATATGATGAGCTTGAATTCTGTCAAACCTTGGTCCCCAGTTGTAACACCCCAGAGATTTAAGGTAAAAAGAATTTAACCCTTTCTATAGTTTCGACATTAAATTAATTTCCTAGTATTTTATTTTTAGAAATGGGGTTAATTTAGTTGGAACTTTAGCGGATAGCGGGTATTTTATTACCCAAAAAGTGAATGGGGCGTGGCAGCCCCATAGTGTGCCAGCCACCCTTTGTTGATGATTCACCATTTTCCTCAACTCCCACCTATTCTTCTCATTTCTTCTTCATTTCTTTCCATTTCCTTTCATGCATTCCTTCACACATTTCTTCAAAACAAAGAGTAACCCTCTCAAGTTCAAGAATAGAAATCATAATAATAATAACAATCACCACCAAGTAATCTTCATTCAAGAAATTAAAGTTAGGGATTGTAAGTGGGGTGGTGGTGGCCGTTTTTAAGAGAAAGGGAGAAAGAAGGATTCTCAAACTAAAAGTCTTGCATTGGATTATTGTTGTTGAGGTATTGAATTCCCCTAATTTAGTTTTTATCCTTCTTTCAAAATTAGGGTTCATGGATGAACCAAATTTGGGGGTTTTTGCTAGAAATTGATTTGTGGCTAATTTTCCCAATTCCTTAGTTAACCTAGTTGTCATTGAGTTATGTGTTGAGTTTGATTATGAAATTGATAAGCTTATGTGATAATGTTGGTTTATGAGAAAAGATGAGTTTTTACAAGTAATTGAAATGTTGATGAAATGGTAGGTTGAACTACCTATGATATGGTGGAAGTAAAATGGAGACTCAATGACAAATGGGTTGGGTTTTGGGTTTAGAGAGACTAGTGTTTGAGTATGGCTAGGTTAAGCTAGTCAAGTTGTGATTATAAGCTTATGCATTTTATGACATGATTATAGGTTGAAGCTTGTTTGTGCTTAATCGTTTTAGCTTTGTTGATCTATTTGCGGAGGAGGTGAGTATATTTGCATACCTTTATGTTTACGTTGGGTCAATTGGCCACATCATGTTGTAATGTGTTTCTCATGTGTGGTAATTGATTTGGCTAGACCCGGGTGGGGTCAATTGTTATGAGGCCTAAGAACCTCCGGGGCCTAAGAACCCCTATTGTTGTTGAGAAAAGGCCTAAGAACCTTCTCGGGGCCTAAGAACCCCGATATTCTCTAATGGATCCATATATGTTGTTTATTGTGCAAAGGTGAGCATGTAGGTATGGCACGACGGTGTCATGGGTTACATGTAATAGTCCTTTGTGCGTTGCCCTCCTTCGTATTCGTAAATGTATGCAAGTATATTCGCTAAGCCTTTGCTTATATTTCAGTTGTTTACCATTTTATAGGTAGTTCCGGAAGAAGGAACTAGTGTTGTTGAATTGAAAGCCTTGGTTTAGAGCTTGAAGTGTTTTTTGGAAGACTTGAAGGTATTAGGTCATTCGTGGAAGAATGACACTTTTTGGTTTAGAGGCTTAGAAATTCCCTCCTCATGGCTCTTGGTACATTTTGATTTGATGGTCACACTTTTGTTAAAAATTATGTAAACGATCAGGTGTAAAGCTTTTGGGAAGTTTGTGAATTTGTGTATTTGGTCGAAAATAGTGTCAAATTGGGTAAATGACCCATTTGATGGTGTTCATGGGTTTTGAAACAAGTTGATGTTGTATTATATGTTTAAAAGGCGTCCATGAAGTTGATGTCAATCTCTGGAATGTGTTCTAAGATGTTGTTTTGAAATTTGAAGGTTACAAGTTTGTTCAAGTGTTGAAATGGTCTTAGGTTTGCTGTGCGGCTGCTCACTGCGGCGCAGTGGGGGTGGTTTTGCCCACTGCGGCGCAGTGGAATCCCACGGCCATAATAGTTTTTCCTCCCACTGCGGCGCAGTGGGAGAGTGTAAAACCCACTGCGGCGCAGTGGGGCTTTTCTGGACTTGAGTCCGAGATTTCCCACTGCGGCGCAGTGGGAGAGTTCTCCACCCACTGCGGCGCAGTGGGGTATATATATAAAAAAAAAAAAAAAAAATCTTGTGTTTTCGGTTTATCGAGTTCAGTTCTTTCAAGTTGGTATCAAAGCCGAGGTTTAAGGGATTTAGGTATTCCCTTGTATAGAGAGTGCCTAGACTTAAACCTTAGTTGAGACTCGACCTTAGGTAACCGAAACTTTTTATGGGACTGAAATATGTGTTTGATAATGTTAGATTATCTATTTGTTAGTATTTAAAGCACAATAAGAAGCCGGCCTTATTGCGGTTGAAATACTAATAAATTTATAAACTAGCGGCATCAAACCTTAGGACGGTGTAGTATCTAGTTATAAGTTTTGGCTCCTAGTCATAGAGTTAGATAGGTTGCGTGATTAAATTCGTTTTATCTACTCTTATTGAAGTATGGCTGACGATCATAATGAGGAAGAAGAGCACCACAAACAGAACGAAGAAGAAGAACCTTTATTTGCCGAAGGTAGCATGGATATCTCGGATCAAATAGGGAGAGCATTAGAGAAATATACACCCCTACTACTTAAGAAATTGAACGAGACTATGGAAGGGGCTGTGAATGATCACATAGCCCAAATGATCAGAGAGGAAGTGGCTTTGAATGTGCAACTAGAGTTTGAGAAGAGGGATGGCAAGGGTAAGGACAAAAAGAATGTAGAAGAGAAAGAAGTAGAAGTGACGGGAGAAAGGGGTTACAAGAAGAAGTTCACCTTTCGAGACTTTGAAGTGTGTCACCCACCGGAGTATCACGGTGATCGTGATCCCATCGTTTGTACACGATGGATATCGGAGATTGAAGGGGCATTCCGCACTAGTCAATGCCCCTCGCACCTGAAGGTCATTTTTGCGGTTGGTATGCTAAGGAATAGTGGAAAGAGATGGTGGGATAGTTTGTTGGCAATAAAGAAGGAAGCATTAGATCATGTGGAATGGCCCGAATTCAAGACAATGTTTTTCAAGGAGTTTAGATCAGAAGCTGAAGTGACCAAGTTGAGAAGTGAATTTCTCAGTGATCGTCAAGGTAGTATGAGTTTGAACGAATTTCGAACCCACTTCTTGGACAAGGCTCAATTTTGTCCAGAATTTCTTGAGAACGACCAATTGTTGAAGGAGCAATTTTATATGAAGTTGAAGAAGAGCTTGAGGGAAAGGATAAGCCTACGTCAAATGGAGTCTTTTTCCATGTTGGCGGATGTGGCTAGAGACCATGAAATTGAACAATCAAGAATAGATGATGATGGTGAGTTGAAGAGGAAGTATGAGGGGACCAACTCTCCGAACAAACGGTTTAGACGAGAGGGTAGTTCCGGCAACCACTCTACTAGCAAGAATATCCCTTGGTGCCGACCGTGCAAGAGGAATCATTGGGGGGGTATGTAAGGTGGCGGGGAAAGGTTGTTTTACTTGTGGGAAACCGGGGCATTCAAGCCAGGAGTGCAAGTCCAAGCCACAAAAGGCCATCATATGCTACAAGTGCTTTGAGGAGGGCCACATGAGAAGCTCATGCCCTAAGTTGACCCAAGAGGAGAGACTCGAGGAAAAGAGGAGGGAAGCGGAAAGGAAAAGCGCCCAAATTCATGGGAACCAACGAGGAAGGTCCTTTCAACTCACCGTGGATCAAGCAAGGAACACGAATGATGTCGTCACAGGTACATTCCTTGTTTATAATGTGCCTATGCGAATTCTCTTTGATTCGGGGGCGAATAGATCATTCGTTGCAACTAGAGTAATTCATGTTATTCCCGTGTCAAAGTCGTGTCTAGAAAATACTTTGCAAGTTGAGGTTGGTAATGGTAGAATGGAATTAGTGAAGGAGGTGTATAGGGGATGTGAAATTAAAATTTCTTCGGAACTCTTTCAAGCCAATTTAATTCCTTTTCCGATGGGAGAATTTGATATAATTTTGGGTATGGATTGGTTAAGCTCTTGTAACGCCAAGATCGCGTGTGATGAAAAGGCGATATATTTGAAGACTTCTAAAGGCGAAGACTTGGTGGTGTATGGTGATAGGAAGGAACGTTCTATTTCCGTATGTACCTTTGCTCGTGCCAAACGTTACATTTCTCATGGATGTCATGCTTATCTTGCTCATATCGTTGATGTTGAAAAGAAACCTCTATCTATCGAAGACATCCCTATTGTTAATGAATTCGCCGATGTTTTTCCCGAAGATTTGCCGGGCATTCCTCCCGAACGGCAAGTTGAGTTTTCCATTGATCTCATTCCGGGGGCTAACCCCATTGCAAAAACTCCTTACCGTTTGGCTCCATCGGAAATGCAAGAGATGATGAAGCAACTACAAGAATTACTTGATAAGGGTTTTATCCGACCTAGTAACTCTCCATGGGGCGCACCGGTACTTTTTGTCAAGAAGAAGGATGGAAGCATGCGTATGTGTATCGACTATCGAGAGCTCAACAAAGTCACCGTAAAGAACAAGTATCCTTTGCCTAGAATCGACGACTTATTCGATCAACTTCAAGGAGCGTCATATTTCTCAAAAATAGATCTTCGTTCGGGTTACCATCAACTCAAAGTACGTGGTGAAGACATTCCTAAAACCGCCTTCCGTACTCGTTATGGTCATTTTGAGTTTGTTGTCATGCCTTTTGGTCTTACAAATGCTCCCGCGGCTTTCATGGATCTCATGAACCGTGTTTGTCGCCCTATGCTTGATAAATCCGTAATCGTATTCATTGATGATATTCTTATTTACTCTAAAAGCTCAACCGATCATGGAGTTCATGTACGTGAGGTGTTGGAAGCATTACGCAAGGAGAAGCTCTATGCCAAATTCTCTAAATGCGAATTTTGGTTAAGAGAAGTGCAATTTCTTGGACATGTTGTTAATAGTGAGGGAATTATGGTGGATCCGGCCAAGATTAATGCGGTGATGAAGTGGGAGCAACCAAAGAATCCGTCGGAGATTAGGAGTTTTCTTGGTCTAGCGGGCTATTACCGTCGATTTATTCAAGACTTCTCTAAAATAGCTTCCCCATTGACCAAGTTGACTCGAAAGAATATCAAGTTCGAATGGAAAAGCGAGCAAGAGTTGGCTTTTCAACAACTTCGAGAAAGGCTAAGTCAAGCACCGGTCCTTGTTTTACCGGAGGGACTTGAAGATATGGTGGTATATTGTGATGCATCGTCTAATGGCCTAGGTTGTGTTCTTATGCAACGGGGTAAAGTCATCGCCTACGCTTCAAGGCAATTGAAAGAACATGAAAAACGATACCCTACTCATGATTTGGAGCTAGCGGTGGTGGTATTTGCTTTGAAGATTTGGCGCCATTATCTCTATGGAGTCAAGTTTACTATCTATTCCGATCATAAAAGCCTCAAATACTTCTTTGAGCAAAGAGACCTCAACAATCGCCAACGAAGATGGCTAGATCTTTTGAAAGATTATGATTGCGAGATTTTGTATCATCCCGGGAAGGCTAATGTGGTAGCGGACGCCTTGAGTCGGAAGAGTTCTCATCATGCCTTAGTCGTTTCACCCCTTTGGGTTTTGATCACCAATGACTTCTTTGATCAAATTAGGGAAGCTCAAGAGAGGGCCTTGCAACGAGATCCTAAGAAGGAAAGAATACAAGGTCAAATTCAATATTTCACTAAGGATTCTCGTGACCTTACCGTACGTTTTGGGAGGGTTTGGATCCCATTTTCTTGTGAGTTGAAACAAGTTCTTCTTGATGAGGCTCACAAATCCAAGTACTCCATCCACCCCGGTGCTACAAAGATGTACCATGACTTGAAAGTAGAATATTGGTGGCCCGGAATGAAACGTGATGTGGTGAAATATGTTGAAAAGTGTTTGACGTGTGCACAAGTGAAGGCGGAACATCAAAAGCCCTATGGTATGATGCAACCGTTGGAAATTCCCAAATGGAAGTGGGAAGATATTACTATGGATTTTGTCACCAAGTTGCCCAAAACGCCTAGAAATCAATTTGATACAATTTGGGTAATAGTGGATAGATTGACTAAAAGTGCCTTATTTCTTCCCATTCGTGAAGCATCTTCATCCGAGGTATTGGCAAAGATTTATGTAAAGGAAGTTGTAGCAAGACATGGTGTGCCCGTCTCCATTGTTTCGGATAGGGACACTCGATTCACTTCTCACTTTTGGCGGAAATTTCATGAAGATATGGGTACCAAGCTCAAGCTTAGCACCGCCTATCACCCACAAACGGATGGGCAAAGTGAGAGAACCATTCAAACGCTTGAAGACATGCTTCGGGCATGTATAATCGATTTTGGAGGCACTTGGGATCTTCACTTGCCTTTGGTGGAATTCTCCTACAACAATAGCTACCATTCTAGCATCCAAATGCCGCCCTATGAAATGTTGTATGGGAGGAAATGTCGATCTCCAATTTGTTGGGGAGAAGTAGGTCAAAGAGAAATAGGTGGCACGGAAGTAGTGTTAAAGACCATCGAAAAGATAGATGTGATCAAAGAGAGGCTAAAAGCGGCTCAAGATCGACAAAAGTCTTATGCGGATAAAAGAAGGAGGCCGATTGAATTCTGTGAAGGTGACCGTGTCTTGTTGAAAGTCTCCCCATGGAAAGGTGTTCTACGCTTTCGGAAGCGGGGAAAGTTAAGTCCTCGTTTCATCGGCCCGTTTAAAATTTTGGCTAAGGTTGGCAAGGTTGCTTACCGTTTGGAACTACCAGAAGAGTTATCGGGAATTCACCCTACTTTTCACGTGTCACATCTTAGAAAATGCCTTGCCGATGAGTCTTCTTATGTGCCATTAAATGAAATAGAGGTTGATAACAAGTTGAACTACATTGAAGAGCCGATTGCCATAGTTGAAGAAGAACTTAGAAGGGTACAAAATAAGACGGTGAGGACTTATAAGATTTTGTGGAAGCATGGTAAGATGTCCGATTGTACGTGGGAGTCCGAGCGTGACGTCCTAGTTTACTATCCGTCTTTGCATATGGCTTGGATCACGAGGCCGTGATCCGTTCCAAGTGGGGGAGAGTTGTAACACCCCAGAGATTTAAGGTAAAAAGAATTTAACCCTTTCTATAGTTTCGACATTAAATTAATTTCCTAGTATTTTATTTTTAGAAATGGGGTTAATTTAGTTGGAACTTTAGCGGATAGCGGGTATTTTATTACCCAAAAAGTGAATGGGGCGTGGCAGCCCCATAGTGTGCCAGCCACCCTTTGTTGATGATTCACCATTTTCCTCAACTCCCACCTATTCTTCTCATTTCTTCTTCATTTCTTTCCATTTCCTTTCATGCATTCCTTCACACATTTCTTCAAAACAAAGAGTAACCCTCTCAAGTTCAAGAATAGAAATCATAATAATAATAACAATCACCACCAAGTAATCTTCATTCAAGAAATTAAAGTTAGGGATTGTAAGTGGGGTGGTGGTGGCCGTTTTTAAGAGAAAGGGAGAAAGAAGGATTCTCAAACTAAAAGTCTTGCATTGGATTGTTGTTGTTGAGGTATTGAATTCCCCTAATTAGTTTTTATCCTTCTTTCAAAATTAGGGTTCATGGATGAACCAAATTTGGGGGTTTTTGCTAGAAATTGATTTGTGGCTAATTTTCCCAATTCCTTAGTTAACCTAGTTGTCATTGAGTTATGTGTTGAGTTTGATTATGAAATTGATAAGCTTATGTGATAATGTTGGTTTATGAGAAAAGATGAGTTTTTACAAGTAATTGAAATGTTGATGAAATGGTAGGTTGAACTACCTATGATATGGTGGAAGTAAAATGGAGACTCAATGACAAATGGGTTGGGTTTTGGGTTTAGAGAGACTAGTGTTTGAGTATGGCTAGGTTAAGCTAGTCAAGTTGTGATTATAAGCTTATGCATTTTATGACATGATTATAGGTTGAAGCTTGTTTGTGCTTAATCGTTTTAGCTTTGTTGATCTATTTGCGGAGGAGGTGAGTATATTTGCATACCTTTATGTTTACGTTGGGTCAATTGGCCACATCATGTTGTAATGTGTTTCTCATGTGTGGTAATTGATTTGGCTAGACCCGGGTGGGGTCAATTGTTATGAGGCCTAAGAACCTCCGGGGCCTAAGAACCCCTATTGTTGTTGAGAAAAGGCCTAAGAACCTTCTCGGGGCCTAAGAACCCCGATATTCTCTAATGGATCCATATATGTTGTTTATTGTGCAAAGGTGAGCATGTAGGTATGGCACGACGGTGTCATGGGTTACATGTAATAGTCCTTTGTGCGTTGCCCTCCTTCGTATTCGTAAATGTATGCAAGTATATTCGCTAAGCCTTTGCTTATATTTCAGTTGTTTACCATTTTATAGGTAGTTCCGGAAGAAGGAACTAGTGTTGTTGAATTGAAAGCCTTGGTTTAGAGCTTGAAGTGTTTTTGGAAGACTTGAAGGTATTAGGTCATTCGTGGAAGAATGACACTTTTTGGTTTAGAGGCTTAGAAATTCCCTCCTCATGGCTCTTGGTACATTTTGATTTGATGGTCACACTTTTGTTAAAAATTATGTAAACGATCAGGTGTAAAGCTTTTGGGAAGTTTGTGAATTTGTGTATTTGGTCGAAAATAGTGTCAAATTGGGTAAATGACCCATTTGATGGTGTTCATGGGTTTTGAAACAAGTTGATGTTGTATTATATGTTTAAAAGGCGTCCATGAAGTTGATGTCAATCTCTGGAATGTGTTCTAAGATGTTGTTTTGAAATTTGAAGGTTACAAGTTTGTTCAAGTGTTGAAATGGTCTTAGGTTTGCTGTGCGGCTGCTCACTGCGGCGCAGTGGGGGTGGTTTTGCCCACTGCGGCGCAGTGGAATCCCACGGCCATAATAGTTTTTCCTCCCACTGCGGCGCAGTGGGAGAGTGTAAAACCCACTGCGGCGCAGTGGGGCTTTTCTGGACTTGAGTCCGAGATTTCCCACTGCGGCGCAGTGGGAGAGTTCTCCACCCACTGCGGCGCAGTGGGGTATATATATAAAAAAAAAAAAAAAAAAATCTTGTGTTTTCGGTTTATCGAGTTCAGTTCTTTCACCAGTCAACACTACTATTAACTCCGAAAGGGGAGGCCTGTAGTTAGAGGGTTGCGCAACTAGGATTTACGTCCCCCTCACTCACTAAGATGGCGGCGGGATGATTGGCATGCCTACGTGGCCGCCTTCATCGCCGGCCGGCCTAGGGGTGCTCTAATCTACTTATATTATGTGGTCGTCTCTATGGCACGACCCACTCATTATTATTGCACATGATTGACAGCATGTGCCTAGCATTATTGTATTGGACACACTTTGATTATTATTATCGGACGGTAGATCGGTCTTAGTAGTGGCTCAAGACAAACTCATCAAAATTATACCTTTGGCCAAGTGTTATTGATATTATTTATGGTTGGTTATTATGGATTGAACATACGGTTTGGGTATTGGACCTTATATGGAATCTTGAAAGTTGTTGAAATTGGCGATATTGAAATTTTGATGACCGAATGGTTTTGGTGTGATGTATGATTAATTGAGGTATATATTTTTCTCTCACTAATGAATTTGACAAATGAGAACTTTATAAATTTATCATGGATTTTCAACGCTTTGAAATAACATTGTGGTATTTGGAAAACTTGATAATATGATATGAGAATTTTGTCGGTCATGTGGTTTGGGTATATCGATATCTAATAATATATTTTCTAAGAATCGAAATGGTTATGCAACGAGATTTACTTAAAAACCTATGCACTCACCAACTACGTTTTCGTAGTTGACACTTTTTCTTCACGCTTTTCAGGAATTAGCGTAAGCCTTGAGGAATTATATGCATCATGATTATTTGCATTGCACTTTGGAGTCAAAGATCAAACCTTGTGATGGGCAATGGAATCCGCCTTGATCATTGTAGTAAATCGTTTCATGTATTTGTTATTTGTCTCGTGGACTTGATATCCAAGTACGGTGGACGCATTGTACTTGGGGATTGGTTCACATGCTTTTGCATTTGTAAAATTCTTTTATCAAATAAAGCTATGATGAATGTTATTTATAATCCTTTGTTTTGAATACTCGACTTTCTGTACAATTCATTGTTCCGCCCTAGTTGGGGTGTTACATAATACGCGGGATAAACATGTTATATTTTTATAATAACATATCTAATATTTATAAAAAAGTACATGTTAAACATGTTGAATACAATTGTTATTTGAAAATGTTTTTATTGTATATGATTTGGAAGATATGTTTTTTATATCTTTATATAATTATGATTTAAAATTAAAACAATCTTCATATAGTGTAATACTTCAGTTGTCTCAATGTAGAATGTTTTAATTTGTTTTTTTCGTTTTCCTTTTCAACTTTGATGGTAAAATTGTGTAATTTATATTATATTTAATTAAAATTATATCAACGTAAATACATTTAAAGCTCCATCCATTCATATATTTTAATGAAATACTTTAATAACACAAACAAAACGATTAAATTAAAAAATATCCCAAATCTCAAACTACTATATTTAAAATTTGAGGGGGTGAGGATAATGTAATTCTCAAAAAACATATTAGCTTTATATTAATACATTTCAAGTATCAATTTACTAATTATATACTAAAACATGTACCTATTCTAATAAAGAAACATGACATTTACGATGAGTTTTACTTTACAATTGACAAAGTCATTTAAAATTATCTCGATTGTTCAAAATAAGTGTTCATAATAAAAAAGATACACACTTATTGAAATATATAGTCATTATATGTAACAACCGTCTTAGAAATGTTCTAAATGAGTTCTTTAGAAAGTACTTTTGCCATTTGAACGGCTAGACAGTTCAATTTATTTAGGTTCTTGATGTACTTTAGACCTAAATTATGTGCTTATATGAAGGTCAATTTGATCTTAAATCATGATTTATATGACGAATTTATGATTACGCTCAACAAAATACTAAAGTGCAGTACGTAAACGTTCGTGTTTATAAAAGTTCTAGTTCAAAAAGTTCGCAAATAGTCCTTGCACTTAATGAGTTCATTTAATATGGGAAGGGTATAAATAGGAAGGTTGGAAAACCCTAGTGAGAGAAACAACCACTGTTCATCTTCTTCCTTTTTCACTTCTCTCACTAAAAACACTCTGGCAGCCATAAAACACACAAAAATTCATCTTTTGATTTTGGATTGTTAAATCAAAATCGTTTGTACTTTTAGCATCCTTGTGATAATCAAAACATATTTCTGGAATCAAATCTCAGGTAACAACAACGAATTATGAGTTTTTGACCAAATTAAAAGTGTACTTTTCAAGTCTATGTTCTTGATGATTTGGTCCAGTTCTTGAATGAAAATCGTGTTAAAAGTTAATGGGTTTGTGTCTAAATGTGTTTAACAACATATGTATGAACAAATTTGGGTCATAACGTGCTTTAATTTACAAATCCATTTTTGAAAAATGAAGAAAGTATGTTCTTGAGTGCCATAACTTGTCCAGGTGCTATTTGATCTTGAAAAGCCTTAAAAGTGATATAAATTGTTGTTATTATGCAAATAAGTACTAGTGCTACGTTCTAACACGTCTTAAAATCGGCCTAGACCTTTGTATGATGTTCATGTTCTGCTCAGCCGTTTTCGGCCCTGGAACGATCCTGGCTGGGACGATCTTGTCCCAAGATCGTCCTAGGCAGACCGTCTTGGTGCCTTGTGCTCGTTCGTGATGTTGTGTTGTGTGGTGTTGTAGTGTACTTATTGGGTAACTAATCCTTTGGATTGGTTTGCTCAAACACTTGTTCTTGAACTAGAAACGACCTTGATCTTGCCCCTGGAAATGAAACGATCCTGACCAAGACGACCTCGACCAGGACCGTTTCACCCTGGAGATCAATTCTTTTGCTAAGTACTTGGAGCCAAGACGATCCTGGGAGGATCGTCCCAGACCCTTGAACCTTAAGACGATCCTGGGAGGATCGTCCCAGACCATTGGAACCTAAGACGATCTTGTTCAATGTACTTAAAACGACCTTGTACTAGAAACATATGAAACGATCTTGAGCTTGGAACTTAAAACGATCTTGTACCTGAAATGACTTAAAACGATCTTGTACCTGAAATGACTAAGACGATCTTAAACTGGAAGTGCTAAGACGATCTTGACTTCGAACCTAAGACGATCTAAACGCTGGGACGGTCTTGTGCTTGAACCAGCTAGGACGGCCTTGAAGTGCAACCAGGACGATCTTGATCCCTGGTCAGCTAAAACGACCCCGAACCAGAAACAGTGGGACGATCTTGCAAGTCCAGTGGGACGATCTTGCAGTCCAAAACCCTAGACGATCTTGTACTTGTTCTATAACATACCACACTTGATCATTAATCACCAAACCAGTTCATAACACCATCAATCACATTCAAGGCTACTTACTGACGATACAGCTAGGTCATGATTCGACCTAAGACAACGTACAAAGTGCAAACCCTAATTAAGTATAATTAGGACGTGTTCTTTCTTGATTATCAAAGTGCGAGTTCTACGAACGATTAAACCAAGTTCTAAAGGCTAAAGTTCATTATTAAAGACACATTCAACTCATTAACACGATAAGTACTTATGTGTGAGTTCTAAGACGTTCAGTTCGAGTCCAGTTCATGTACTTAAAGTTCATTTAAACTCTTTTTGGGTCAAAACGTTCAAAGATCTTCAAGGGACCAAATCATCAGTTCATCAAGGACATTTCAGTAATTAATTAGTCATTTGAACTAATATGTGTGCATATCTATGAACAATAACTTGTACTTAGGCATCCATCAAGTCGTACTTGGATTTCGATAGATATAACTTATCTATCTCTGTGCTTGTTCTCTGTGCTTATACTGCTGTGCTTGTACCAGATCACTGTGAGTTCACTAATCCCCCTTTCGTACATTTTGTTCAAGTTCTTTATCGGGGACTGAAAAGCATGAAAACTATTTTGTACTTGTACATATGTTCTTGAACTATTTTACGTACTATTTTATGAACTTACGAAGTACTTATGTTATGATTCCTAATTATTTAAAAGAGTATTTAAGTCTTGAATGGGCAGGATCTTAAATACATTTATACTGTTTAAGGGAGTATTTAAGTCTTGAATGGGCAGGATCTTAAATACCTCCATACTACTATATTGATCTTTAACATATTCTAGTTCGTACTTGTACTTGTTCAGTTCTTATTCACTGCTATCAATTCATATCCCACAGTTCAGGGATTGAACCGTAGATAATTATGGACAGCGCTGTTTAGGGTAGGCCCACTCTCATTCTCCGCAGTTCGGGAGGATGCATATTATCTGTTCTTGTTCTGATTTAGATCTTCGTGAAGTACTTGATTATTATGTGCATAAGTTCACTACAGTTCAGTTCTGGCCAATCGGGTTAGCAGTGATAATACATTTAATGTTCATTATATGTTCTTGTACTGTTCTTACGATCATAAAGTACTTTTGTTATACGTACAGACCTTATGACTTGTTCTTACTCTACATATTATTATATGTATACGTACTAGTACTTTAAGTGAATCTCACCAACTACTTTTGTAGTTGACCTTTGAACTTACATGCTTTTCAGGCTAGGCTAGTAGATCTCTTAGCATAGGAGTCTTCCTCCTTAAGGCTCATCTCTTTTGGGCGAAGGATCCGTACGTTCAAGACCGGAAGCTGTGAAGATCTTCCTTTGCTTATTCAGTTCAGACTCCTGTACTTAAAGACAATTGTTCTGTCTTAAGAATATTGATTATTCTGAGTTCATTTTATGTTCTGTAATAACTATCGTACTTCTGTTCTTTATTGATGTTATTGGCTGTGTTGGAACTCGTACTATGCGTTTTTGTGCTTGTCTGTGCATCCCGTATATTCCGCTTTAGCGGGGTGTCACAGTTGGTATCAGAGACCTGGTTATAGTGAACACCGAGCTCTTCTTAAGGAAAACTCGAGCTATAACTTGAATCCACTCTGAGGTGATCCCTGGTATGACCGGTTTGAGTAATACGTACTTTTTGTCCTAATTAGATGTAACCTGATCAACTACATCTAATTACGAATAAAGTACCTAGCACTCAAAGTGTGTTATTAAAGGCATCATCCGTCCCTTAGAACTCTGTTAAGAACTTAGTACAATCTCGTTCTTCGATCATATCAGTTCTAGTTCACTCGTTCTCTTAAGACATACGTTCTAGTACTTCGATTATAGGCCTTAGAGCTTATACGACTATAGGTCCTTATCGTGCGACCGACGACTGTTCTTGTTCATATATTGTGCTAACGACGATCATTGTAAATGTACTACGTGCTTGGAGCTATAGACTTGTGCGAAACGTAATCGAGTTCATATTTCTATCTTAATAGGGGCATAAGGAAGAATGCCGCCTAAACGTGGACGAAGACCTAAGACTGCACCAGCCGTTGAACCACCTATCCAACCTGGTGTTGATGCGAACGTCAACTTTACCTTGGAAGACGTAGCGAACCTCATCACTGACCGCATGAATGCGATGATGCCAAATCTTGCTACTCAAGTTGCTCAGATGCTGGAAATTCCACAAACTGAAGGCACTAGAACTGCTAGAGCAACTCAGAATAGGAGGACTCAAGAAGAACCCGAACAGAATCAGGAAGTAAACAATGATTCCGATGAAGCTAGCCAGATCAACACTCGAGCTACTGCTGAAGGCAGAGTCAGCCAAAGCAGAGGGTGTTCATTCAAGACTTTCACTCAGTGCAAACCCCCAGTCTACACAGGGGAAAAGGGTGCTGCCGAACTATTGATGTGGTTTGAAAACATGGAAGAAGCCCTGTACCACACTCAAACCTCTGAAGATAAGATGGTGGAGCATGCGACCAGTCAATTCGATGGTGCTGCTAGGTCCTGGTGGACGGGCATTGTTACTACTATTGGCAGGAAGTCCGCTTATGCTTACACATGGGAAGAACTTCAGAAGATGATGAGAACTGAATTCTGTACCAAAGATGCCTTGCAAGAGTTGGAACAAGAGTTTTGGGATTTGAAGATGGAAGGTTTGGAGATCGAGAAGTACATTTTGAGGTTTAATGAACTTGCTAGACTTGTGCCACACTTAGCTTCTACTGAGGAAAAGAAGATTGATCGCTTTATTTGGGGCTTGATTCCTGAGATCCGCCGTGACCTCACCAGTAAGGGCCCCAAGACCATGTCCAGAGCCACTGTACTGGCTAAGACCTTGACCAAAGATATTATCCGGTCAGGAGGTTTGACTGAGAATGCTGATAAGGGGAAGAGGAAGGCTGAAGAAGTGGTGGAAAAGAAGGTTGAACCCCCAAGTAAGAAGGGGAAGATCTTGAAGAACTATGCGGTGACCGCAGTGCCTGAACCAACAAGGTATTCTGGAGCTTATCCAAAGTGTACCCGTTGTAACCTTCATCACACTGGTGCTTGTCCTGTCTGCTATAAGTGCCAAGGAATTGGGCATATGGCTAAGTACTGCAATGCTGTTTCAGCGAACTTGATCAGAACTAATCCTCCACCGGTGAACAGGAACCCGCCAATCAGAAATGCCAGACCTCCGCTACCACCTACCGCACCAGTTCAGAGGAACCAGAACCAGAACGCCCAAGTTCAGCGTGTTGCTTATCCACGCGGGCCAAGAAACCAGAACCAACAGATCAACCAGCAACAGCAAAACCAACCAGGCCCTGCTAACGCCCGTGTTTTTGCTCTGAACGCTGAGGAAGCTCGTCAGAACCCTCGGGTTGTGACAGGTACTTTTCTTCTGAACGATCATTATGCTTCTGTACTATTTGACTCCGGTGCCGAACGTAGCTTCGTTGCATTAGACTTTAAAGCTAAGACTAACATGATATCTGGCAAACAAAATGACAAATATGTGGTAGAATATGCAAATGGCCAAAAGTACGACACTAACGAAATTGCTCTAGATTGCCCTTTGACGTTAGTAGACAAGAACTTTACAATTGATTTAATCCCTGTCAAGATTAGTAGCTTCGACATTATCGTGGGAATGGATTGGCTATCCAAACACCATGCGACCATTTGTTGCCACGAGAAATCAGTTCATATACCGCTACCGAACGGCGAGATCTTGATCGTACAAGGCGATAAGTCCACGAACGAACTTAAAATCGTCTCAGCAATGAAATTCCGTAAGTACTTGGACAAGAAAGATCATCTTGTGTACCTAGCTCATGTCATTGATAAAAGTGCTAAAGAACCTAAAGTTCAAGACATTCCCATTGTTCGGGACTTCCCAGATGTCTTTCCTGACGACTTACCAGGCATTCCACCTGTTAGACAAGTCGAGTTCAATATTGATATAGTTCCCGGTGCAGCACCAGTCGCTAAAGCACCGTACCGTTTAGCTCCTCCTGAAATGCAAGAACTGTCCAATCAATTACAGGAACTTTTGAGCAAAGGCTTTATTCGTCCTAGTTCATCTCCTTGGGGAGCACCTATTTTATTTGTCAAAAAGAAAGATGGCTCCATGAGAATGTGCATAGACTATCGTGAACTGAACAAATTAACCGTTAAGAACCGGTATCCCCTACCTCGCATAGACGATCTGTTTGATCAATTGCAAGGTGCTTCGTACTTCTCTAAGATCGATCTACGTTCAGGTTATCACCAGATTCGTGTTCAGGATGGTGACGTTCCAAAGACAGCTTTTCGTACTCGTTATGGCCACTACGAATTTCTCGTTATGCCATTTGGTCTGACTAATGCTCCAGCAATTTTTATGGACTTAATGAACCGTGTCTGTCGTCCGTTCTTGGATAAATTTGTTATTGTATTCATTGACGACATACTCGTGTACTCTCGGAACAAGACTGATCATGAACAACATTTACGTTCTATTCTTCAACTTCTTCGAGAAGAAGAGTTGTACGCTAAGTTCTCTAAGTGCGAGTTCTGGCTTCGCCAAGTACAGTTCCTCGGCCACGTCGTAAACGAACAAGGCATTCATGTCGACCCGGCCAAAGTTGAAGCCATCAAAAAGTGGGAAGCTCCGAAAGCTCCTACCGAAGTTCGTAGCTTTCTTGGACTAGCGGGATATTATCGTCGTTTTATCGAGAACTTTTCTAAGATCGCACTACCTTTGACTCAACTGACTCAAAAGACCAAAGACTTTATTTGGGGTGAACAACAAGAACGAGCGTTCCAAACCCTAAAAGACAGACTGTGTGAAGCACCTGTTCTAGCTCTACCAGAAGGCACCGAAGACTTCGTTGTGTACTGTGACGCTTCACATCAGGGACTAGGCTGCGTACTGATGCAAAGAGGCAGAGTGATCGCCTACGCATCCAGACAACTCAAGGTACATGAGAAGAATTACACCACCCATGATCTAGAACTTGGAGCAGTCGTTTTTGCATTAAAAATTTGGAGGCACTACTTGTACGGAACTAAATGTACTATCTTCACTGACCATAAGAGCTTGCAACATGTATACAACCAAAAAGAACTGAACATGAGACAGAGACGTTGGGTGGAGTTACTAAGTGATTACGATTGTGAAATCAAGTACCATCCTGGAAAGGCGAATGTAGTGGCTGACGCCCTAAGCAGAAAGGAACGAGTCAAAATCTTATCTATCAAAGAGGCAGATCGTACAGACTTAAGGCAACGCGTGATCGCAGGTCAAGAGATCGGATTAGCATCAAAAGATAATATAAAGGCGGAACGGTTAGGCCCAATCGCTCAAGAACTCGAAGTTGATCATGAAGGGGTCAGGAAGTTCAAAAACCGAGTTTGGATCCCTGCAGCTACTGGTGTTAGAGAGATCATCATGCAGGAAGCCCACAGCTCAAGGTACTCGATTCATCCGGGCGCAGACAAGATGTACAAGAACTTAAAGCAAGACTACTGGTGGCCTGGGATGAAGAGAGAGATCTTTGAGTACGTCAGTAGATGTCTGACATGTTCTAAAGTTAAGATCGAACATCAGAAACCTTCCGGTTTATTGAAACAATTAGAAGTCCCGGTGTGGAAGTGGGAAGATATTACCATGGACTTCATCATGAAACTGCCTCGTACAAAGGACAACCATAACTCTATTTGGGTTATCGTAGACAGACTAACGAAATCAGCTCGTTTCCTTCCAATTCGTGATGACTACTCACTGGAGAGACTTGCTGAGATCTACATAGACGATATTGTGACCAAGTACGGTGTCCCTTTATCAATAGTGTCTGATCGAGATCCTCGCTTCACATCTGACTTTTGGCAGTCACTTCAAGAAGTGTTAGGTACTAGACTTAACTTGAGCACCGCTTATCACCCACAGACGGACGGGCAAAGCGAACGTACTATTCAGACCTTGGAGGACATGCTCCGTTCTTGTGCATTAGAGTTCAGAGGAAGTTGGGATAAACATCTTCCATTGATCGAGTTCTCGTACAATAATAGCTATCACACTAGCATTCAGTGTGCACCGTTCGAAGCCTTATATGGGCGTAAGTGCAGATCACCACTTTGCTGGCTAGACGCCGGTGAAAGAAGCTGGATGAAGCTCCCAGTCGTACAGTTCACTATAGACAAAATAGCTGTTATCAAAGAAAAGCTTAAGGCTGCCCAAGACAGACAGAAGTCCTACGCTGACAAACGCCGTAAACCCTTAGAGTTCCAGGTAGGCGATAAAGTTCTATTAAAAGTTTCCCCATGGAAAGGTACTGCCCGTTTTGGCAAGAAAGGCAAATTGGCGCCTCGGTACATCGGACCTTATAAGATCATTAAACGGATTGGACCAGTTGCGTACAAACTGGAACTACCCCTAGAACTTGGCAATGTTCATGACACATTTCACGTGTCCAATTTAAAGAAGTGCTTGGCTGACGACCCGGACGTCATTCCTATTAAGGATGTTCATATCGACGAAGGGCTTGAGTTCACTGAAAAGCCCATTGAGATCATTGATAGAGATGCTAAACAGACTAGACAGAGCAGAGTACCACTAGTTCGTGTACGTTGGAGTGCTAGACATGGATATAATGACACTTGGGAACGCGAGGACTTCATTAAGAAGAAGTACCCTCATCTTTTTGATCGGCAAGACTCTTAATTTCGAGGACGAAATCCTCTAAGTAGGGGAGAATGTAACAACCGTCTTAGAAATGTTCTAAATGAGTTCTTTAGAAAGTACTTTTGCCATTTGAACGGCTAGACAGTTCAATTTATTTAGGTTCTTGATGTACTTTAGACCTAAATTATGTGCTTATATGAAGGTCAATTTGATCTTAAATCATGATTTATATGACGAATTTATGATTACGCTCAACAAAATACTAAAGTGCAGTACGTAAACGTTCGTGTTTATAAAAGTTCTAGTTCAAAAAGTTCGCAAATAGTCCTTGCACTTAATGAGTTCATTTAATATGGGAAGGGTATAAATAGGAAGGTTGGAAAACCCTAGTGAGAGAAACAACCACTGTTCATCTTCTTCCTTTTTCACTTCTCTCACTAAAAACACTCTGGCAGCCATAAAACACACAAAAATTCATCTTTTGATTTTGGATTGTTAAATCAAAATCGTTTGTACTTTTAGCATCCTTGTGATAATCAAAACATATTTCTGGAATCAAATCTCAGGTAACAACAACGAATTATGAGTTTTTGACCAAATTAAAAGTGTACTTTTCAAGTCTATGTTCTTGATGATTTGGTCCAGTTCTTGAATGAAAATCGTGTTAAAAGTTAATGGGTTTGTGTCTAAATGTGTTTAACAACATATGTATGAACAAATTTGGGTCATAACGTGCTTTAATTTACAAATCCATTTTTGAAAAATGAAGAAAGTATGTTCTTGAGTGCCATAACTTGTCCAGGTGCTATTTGATCTTGAAAAGCCTTAAAAGTGATATAAATTGTTGTTATTATGCAAATAAGTACTAGTGCTACGTTCTAACACGTCTTAAAATCGGCCTAGACCTTTGTATGATGTTCATGTTCTGCTCAGCCGTTTTCGGCCCTGGAACGATCCTGGCTGGGACGATCTTGTCCCAAGATCGTCCTAGGCAGACGATCTTGGCTGGGACGATCTTGTCCCAAGATCGTCCTAGGCAGACCGTCTTGGTGCCTTGTGCTCGTTCGTGATGTTGTGTTGTGTGGTGTTGTAGTGTACTTATTGGGTAACTAATCCTTTGGATTGGTTTGCTCAAACACTTGTTCTTGAACTAGAAACGACCTTGATCTTGCCCCTGGAAATGAAACGATCCTGACCAAGACGACCTCGACCAGGACCGTTTCACCCTGGAGATCAATTCTTTTGCTAAGTACTTGGAGCCAAGACGATCCTGGGAGGATCGTCCCAGACCCTTGAACCTTAAGACGATCCTGGGAGGATCGTCCCAGACCATTGGAACCTAAGACGATCTTGTTCAATGTACTTAAAACGACCTTGTACTAGAAACATATGAAACGATCTTGAGCTTGGAACTTAAAACGATCTTGTACCTGAAATGACTTAAAACGATCTTGTACCTGAAATGACTAAGACGATCTTAAACTGGAAGTGCTAAGACGATCTTGACTTCGAACCTAAGACGATCTAAACGCTGGGACGGTCTTGTGCTTGAACCAGCTAGGACGGCCTTGAAGTGCAACCAGGACGATCTTGATCCCTGGTCAGCTAAAACGACCCCGAACCAGAAACAGTGGGACGATCTTGCAAGTCCAGTGGGACGATCTTGCAAGTCCAGTGGGACGATCTTGCAGTCCAAAACCCTAGACGATCTTGTACTTGTTCTATAACATACCACACTTGATCATTAATCACCAAACCAGTTCATAACACCATCAATCACATTCAAGGCTACTTACTGACGATACAGCTAGGTCATGATTCGACCTAAGACAACGTACAAAGTGCAAACCCTAATTAAGTATAATTAGGACGTGTTCTTTCTTGATTATCAAAGTGCGAGTTCTACGAACGATTAAACCAAGTTCTAAAGGTTAAAGTTCATTATTAAAGACACATTCAACTCATTAACACGATAAGTACTTATGTGTGAGTTCTAAGACGTTCAGTTCGAGTCCAGTTCATGTACTTAAAGTTCATTTAAACTCTTTTTGGGTCAAAACGTTCAAAGATCTTCAAGGGACCAAATCATCAGTTCATCAAGGACATTTCAGTAATTAATTAGTCATTTGAACTAATATGTGTGCATATCTATGAACAATAACTTGTACTTAGGCATCCATCAAGTCGTACTTGGATTTCGATAGATATAACTTATCTATCTCTGTGCTTGTTCTCTGTGCTTATACTGCTGTGCTTGTACCAGATCACTGTGAGTTCACTAATCCCCCTTTCGTACATTTTGTTCAAGTTCTTTATCGGGGACTGAAAAGCATGAAAACTATTTTGTACTTGTACATATGTTCTTGAACTATTTTACGTACTATTTTATGAACTTACGAAGTACTTATGTTATGATTCCTAATTATTTAAAAGAGTATTTAAGTCTTGAATGGGCAGGATCTTAAATACATTTATACTGTTTAAGGGAGTATTTAAGTCTTGAATGGGCAGGATCTTAAATACCTCCATACTACTATATTGATCTTTAACATATTCTAGTTCGTACTTGTACTTGTTCAGTTCTTATTCACTGCTATCAATTCATATCCCACAGTTCAGGGATTGAACCGTAGATAATTATGGACAGCGCTGTTTAGGGTAGGCCCACCCTCATTCTCCGCAGTTCGGGAGGATGCATATTATCTGTTCTTGTTCTGATTTAGATCTTCGTGAAGTACTTGATTATTATGTGCATAAGTTCACTACAGTTCAGTTCTGGCCAATCGGGTTAGTAGTGATAATACATTTAAAGTTCATTATATGTTCTTGTACTGTTCTTACGATCATAAAGTACTTTTGTTATACGTACAGACCTTATGACTTGTTCTTACTCTACATATTATTATATGTATACGTACTAGTACTTTAAGTGAATCTCACCAACTACTTTTGTAGTTGACCTTTGAACTTACATGCTTTTCAGGCTAGGCTAGTAGATCTCTTAGCATAGGAGTCTTCCTCCTTAAGGCTCATCTCTTTTGGGCGAAGGATCCGTACGTTCAAGACCGGAAGCTGTGAAGATCTTCCTTTGCTTATTCAGTTCAGACTCCTGTACTTAAAGACAATTGTTCTGTCTTAAGAATATTGATTATTCTGAGTTCATTTTATGTTCTGTAATAACTATCGTACTTCTGTTCTTTATTGATGTTATTGGCTGTGTTGGAACTCGTACTATGCGTTTTTGTGCTTGTCTGTGCATCCCGTATATTCCGCTTTAGCGGGGTGTCACATTATAAGTTGTTATTTTACTGTTATTGTTATATGATGATTCGTTTAACATCGTTCATTTGTGTTGCTTGTGTAATTAACACCATCTATATGGTTATTTGGATACCACGTGTTAAATAATAGCATATACATTCATTGTTATTTAACTGTGGTTACCATATTATGATTGTCCAACTGTGGTTTTAGAAAGTGTTAAAAAGGTCAATGTAAAATAATACATAAATGTTACCGTATAAAACAAAAGTAATGTTTCACGATATTATCATCAAATCTTTACATGTCATGTGTATAACAATTAATTATATTATGGATAACGAACACTTAATATGATAAATAATAATAATAATAATATTAAATAAATTAAAGATATCACTTCCTTTTATAAAAGAATAATGTTTTGCCAATATAAGAAACTTAAAAAACTAAAATTTTAAATAATATAAGTGGAAAAGCCAAATAACAAATTCACATTCGAAGGAGGTAACACGTGGTCGTCTGCAATTAAGTAGCTTCAAATGTTTTTTAATTTTTAATTTTAATTTTTTTTTTACCAATTACATTGTACCAAGTATATTTAGGAGTTGGGTATTGTAAAACAAGTATTAAAGTAAAACAAATAAGACAAGATCTTGACTCTTAGATCATGGTTAAATTGATGCACGATAACTTTCATGATGCACGATGATCTTTAATGAAGAGAAACTTATTTGTTTTACTTTAATACTTGTTTTATTTTACCTAAAACCAGTATATGTATTTATTTATGATAAACATTATTCAAAAAGGAAGTTTTAGCTTTTACGTATACTATGTTATTTACGGTTTAGGATTTAAATACGTGTAACACCCGACGTTTAAAAATATGGGTTTTCAAAAAAATCTTTCACCTAACGGTGTTAAATTGCGGAAGTAAAGACTGTAGAAGTCAAAACCGATAAAAATATTTCGGTTTCTGCATTTAGTTGGTGTTACATGCCATATTAAACAATAGTTCAAATGAAAAAACCCAACGGTTGCCCAACATAAAACAACCGTCTACATAGTACTTCATTAAATCTGCATAATATCAAAATGTAAATGACGTCTAATGAGGTGTAGCATCTATGGGTAGCTAAAGTCTTCATCAAGCATTCTACCCAATTCCTTACTCTCCATTCTACGTCTTCCTCGGCTATGCTAACCTGAGGGAACAACCACATTAAAGAAACAAGTGTTAGCTATAGGAATAGCTAAGTAAGATCACACTTAATTTAAAAGCATTTGTCCAATTAAAACATTTATTCATTATTAGACAAACTCATTAGGCACAACACACAACACACATAACTGCATATCAACTTCATATCAATTAGGATAATCATCCTAAATGTGCCTATCCTGCATTAGTTCACACGTTGTCACACATATCTTCGTTATCTGCATATAAGTGTGCCCTGCATCACACCCGACTAGATGGTCAACCAACAGGCTAATCATCGTACGTCATTAAGGAATGGCAAGCCAATCCAAGAGTAATCCGTATGTGGAGGTTGGTCAAACCCCTCGTATTACTCGCCCTGCATTATAAAGACCCTGTTGCAAGGAGCCACCCAAGCAACAACTACGTCAATGCACTTAGCCGGGCTAGGGCAAGTACGGGTTAAGTTTAACACTTTCCTACATCAAAGTTTAACGAGCTCGACCCTGCATTATTTAGTTTAGGTGACTGCATTACCTAAACAATTACTACGTTTACTGCTTTTACGTTTTGGGCCCTTAAACGTGCAAGTGACATGGCAACCTACTAAGTCTAGTGAGCTAGGTGTACAAGCCATGTAAGCATGCATATATCACACATCAACTTCATTTCTACATTTCATGCATAAAGAGATACTTCGTAATACTACATAAACTGCATAACTATATACTACATTAAGCAATACTTCATTTCACTACATTAGGGTCTGCATTTCAGGTCTCATGGTCAACTACATAACCCATAATACCTCCCATGTAACCCCATATGCCCTCATGCAATATAAAGATACCAAGTGGAAGTAATTATGATTTGAAACCAGCTTTTAGTTGAATCCCCCAGCGTGTCAAAGTAGTGTATCTTACCTCGGCGTAGTCCACAACAATCAACAACTAGTTACAATGCAAGTAACTATGCGCGTCTACCTATAATTAGTGAACAAGCATTAGACAACTACATTCTCACGTTACTAAGGTCATAAACTAGACCCCACACACTTTAAAGACTCACTTTAGTTTCAGGTCTAATCTACGTGTCAAACGACGTTACGATTCAAAACATAACATTTTCTGAAAACTGAGGAGTTGCGCCGCAACCTAGAGTTGCGCCGCAGCTCAGGCCTTTTGTTGCGCCGCAATGCCCAACATTGCGCCGCAACTTATCTTACTGTAAACCAGTTGCGCCGCAACTCGTTGCGATCCTGCACCACTTTGATCGATTTCATCCCAAACCAGATCCAAACCATTCCAAATCAATTTTCAGACCTTTGTACATCAAGATCCTTCATATTGAAATCATTACAAAGCATTACAACCATCAATTACACCATATATGGCTTTAATCCATCAAAACCACTTTTAATCTTCATTAAACAATTCTCTCATTATCCAATAATTAATCCTAATGACTCATAATATCAAAAGGACCTGAAAACCATAACATAATACCTTCTTTACCTGTAGATCACTAAAGGGATGCAAATCACTTGACAAAACACACTCGAATCACGCGTAGGAAAGCTTTTCGGCTTGAAATTGATGAGAGGAGGCTAAGGGAGGGCTTAGGGCTTGTTTAGAGAATATGATGGCTGCAAATGACAACCCTAATGACACCCCTAACTTCATTAACCCGTTTTTGACTTTCCACATATGTCAAAATTAGTCCCTAGGCTTCCTAATGCTTCATTATTGGTCACAAACCACTCTATGGACCATATATAACATTAATACTTCTTTAGATGCCACTACATAGGCGTTTAACTACATTAAATTCACACAAATCCTGCATTAAACATTTTAGGCTTTCAAACCTCACACACAATTACATTTTAACTACATATAAACATTAAATCTAAAATAGACTTAACGACACACATAATGTTGACTTAACGGCATTAGTCAACTGTTAAATAAAAAGTTGAGGATGTTACAGTGTTGGGAGAGTTTCAGAGGTGGTGGTAGTGGTGGTGGTGGTGGGGGGGTTTTTTTGTCTAATCATATAAAGTGAAAGTATTAATATTGTCATTTAACAAAGATGAAATAATTAAATTTGATCTAATGGTTCTAAATTAAAGATGGAATTCATCCAAGGGTTCTTATTTGTTTATGAATGAATTTAGGACCTTGCTATATATATATTGATAGATGTAAATATAAGTTATTATGTAAATTGGAGTTTAATCATCAATTGAAGTATTTAAAAGTTTTAGAATTTTTAGTGAAAATATGTTTTAGTAATTTAACTATAAATAATCATGAAAAGCTAAAAAGTGTTAAAATTTATATTTAAGTTAATTATTTAATAAGATTTATTCTTTTATGGAAAAGTTAAAGAGTATTAATTAGTGATGAATTTTTAAAAATTGTAAGTTAATTAAACTTTTTCTCAACTATTAATATAATTAATAATTAAAAGTTTTTTAGTTCCATATTTTTTTATTTATAATTTTAATTATGATACATGTAAATTTAATTTTTAAGTTAACTAAGATTTTTAAATTGTTTAAAAGTGGTTAGGCCAATAGCCTTTTATTATATACTAGTGTTCAGGCCCGTCCAATGGACGGGTAGTCTCAAAATATATTAATCAAAGCTAAAAAATTGGAATTCAAATATATTAAATAGATATACCGAAATCAACTTGGAAATTTGCTAGCTGAATAGCCACTCCATCGGTCAAAATACTCATAAAATTTTCCGCCAATTCACCATTGACCGAGCCATTTATGGTAGTGCCTTACAAATAGCAAAAAAAACATGGAAAAAACTGGTAAGTTCTCTTAGTGTGTTTCTATGTATTTAATTCAATTTTAAAAAATAAACCCCAAACAAATTAAGCATAAGAATCGAATAAACATCTTTGCATACAGAATCCTACAGGAAAATTATTCAAAAAGGAAATCGAAGACATTCCAAACGTCGATCAAATGATTTTATCGGCTAATGCAAGAAAGATAAGGAAACAAATTCTTGATCAAAAAAGGAATCGAGCCAAAAACCTTGCAAAGCCATCTCCTGTTGTCTTAAATCCTAAACATAACGTGGATCAAAGGGTTTATCTAAAGGTATTATTTAAAATTGATATCATGCTTTTCATAAGATCCGAAGTATATCTGTCATACACAAACTAAAATGATGAATTGTTCCACCATGCTAAATAATCATACTAAAACATTCAACACCATCTCAATATGTAGCATTTTTCCCTGATAGAATAACAGCGGCTAAAAAATTACACCATTAATGAGCTACTTTCAAAACAGAATCAAAATAATCAAAGTCAATATATTAAAGTAATCAGAAACCTACTCATAGCAAAATTCGACTTTTTATCTAAAAGCTTATAGAAAGATATAATCGTAAATCTTAAGTATACACCATTAATGAGCTACTTTCAAAACAGAATCAAAATAATCAAAGTCAATATATTAAAGTAATCAGAAACCTACTCATAGCAAATTTAGACTTTATATCTAAAAGGTTATAGAAAGATATAATCGTAAATCTAAGAGTTAATATAGGTTACAAATACAAAATTTAATATATAATATTTAGATTAGTTAAGTCATATATCACAACTTAATCAATACGAAAGCTAAAGAAGAAACATACGAAAATTAACTCCATATAAATATTGATTCCAGTTTACCCCTTTTTTTCAACTTTAGTTAAATAAATTTTTTACAGTTTCTTATATTCTAAAAGTGTAAACTATATAATTTGAAAAATACATACCAATTCATCAACAAATACCATCTCGAAAGTTTTGATTTTTTTCAGGTTGTTCCACTCCGAAACAGTCCATACATGCACAACACGAAATCATAAATGATGGTTAACATGTGTTGGCTTAAGATCTTCAAGATTAACTAATGTGGTCATATTTTTTGTTGTTGAAGAAGAAGCCATAACGAACTTATAATGGACAACAAACTAAATTAAAAGAAATAATAATAACAATAATATAAGAATTCAATGTTAAAAAATAATAATAATGATTAATTATGTGCAAAGTATATAAAAAGAAAACCCTTTTTGTAGTTGATCGTAACTTCTTTTTTTGTTGTCGTACGTGAGTTATATTATAGATTACAATAAAACCGAAAAGTGTAAATTAATTATTTTTAAATTGGGTGAAATTGTAAATTGGTGATGGAAAACCAAAAAGTGTAAATTAATTATTTTTAAGTGTAAATTGGTGATGGAAAACCAAAAAGTATAATTAATTATTTTTAAATTGGGTTAAAGTGTAAATTGGTGATGGAAAACCAAAAAGTATAATTAATTATTTTTAAATTGGGTTAAAGTGTAAATTGGTGATGGAAACCAAAAAGTGTAAATTAATTATTTTAGATTGGGGTTAAAGTGTAAATTGGTGATGGAAAACCAAAAAGTGTAAATTAATTTAGATTAATATTAAAAAATTAGAGGATTAATAAGGAAGGATTAAGCTCTAGGAGGGGGATTAGGGGTGCCAAGTGTATCCCCAACTCCCTCTTTTAGTTATATTATAGATAAAGAAAAGTTAATTGCAAGATTGGTCCCAGTAGTTTTTCCATTTTAGCAATGAGGGTCCTTATGGTGTGGGAGGTACATAAATACCCCCACACGTGCTGCACACGTGCACACTTGACAGCCAACTTTAACGGATCCGTCAAAGTTGGACTAATTTTGCAAAAATTTCTCAAAATAGGGACCCTCATTGCAACGATTATTGAAAAGGGACCCCATGTTAAAATGTACAAACCACAGGAACCAATCTTGCAATTAAATCTTATATTTATACTCCCTCCGTCCCATATTAATTGTCCTATTTTGACTGATCAAGTCTTTTGCTTATGACTTTGACCGTAAATATTTTTGTTTGTGTTATATATTAGTTTATGAAAGTTATATCAATGAAAAGTAAATTTAAAACTCAATCAATTCATATATGTTATATCAAGTGTTATATAACATAAACAAAAATATTTACGGTCAAAGTTGAAAGAAAAAGACTCAAAATGTCAAACTTGGACACTTAATATGGGACGGAGAGGGTATTTATTTATGTACACACATATCTATATATAGTGAAACTACATTTTCAGTCCCTATCGTAAGTTATTACACACTTTTGCTCCAAAAACAAACAAATATAAAAAATGAAAAACCTTGCCCTCTAGGTCCAACACCTCAAAACAACCCTTACCACATGGACCAAAAGTGTAATATAATATAATATAATATTTGATTATATTTGAGATAACAACATATAAACAATCGACAAAACAGAAATTCTTGGAAATTAACCCATAACAAAAAAAAGCTAAAAACCAACTTATATATATATATATAACAAGTGCTCAGCTCGTTCAATGGACGAGTAGTCTCAAAATGTATTAATCAAAACTAAAAAAATTGGAATTCAAGTATAGTAAATAGATACCGAATAGAATTAAAATATATAAAAATTATACATAAAATGATTGAAATAAGACAACTTGGAAATTTGCTAGCTGAATAGCCACTCGAACGGTCAAAATACTCCTAAAATTTTCTGTCCATTCACCATTGACCGAGCCATGTGTGGTCGTGCCTTGCAAATAGTATAAAAAACACTGGTCAAATAATAACAATCATAATAACATTATGAAAGCAAAAGTTAGCAGTTACTTCTGTAAGCTTAATATTAGTCAAATTTTATATTTAACCTCAAAACCTTTGCCTCCACATGAAGAGACACAATATTACTTAATCTCACAACATCCTTAGCTATAAAACCATGATTACAAAGAACTCAAGATATGTCAAGTAATGATAGGTTCTGACATAAAAGCATACTACAATTTAGTTATCACATACCCAAAGAATTAAAAACATAAAGACAAACCATAAAATTGATTCTTGGTAAACCAAAACAAATTTCAAGGAAAACGTTCATAATACTTTTATCCCCCAAGCTAAATCAGCTCATGATCGTAAAAATTCATTACCAATTCATAACGTATACATAATACATATATTACGCAATGATTTCATTAATCAATACGAAAGCTAAAGAAGAAACATATGAAAATTAACTCCACATAAATATTGATTTCAGATTACCTTTTTTTTTTGCAACTTTAGTTAAATAAAAAATTTGCAGTTTTTTTATATCTAAACTTACTACAAACACAAACAACAATTTTATACTAAACAATTTAGAGTTAAGCTCAACAAAAAGAGAAACAAAATGTTCAACAAAAAGTGTACAGTATATAATTTGAAATATACATACCAATTCATGAACAAAGACCATCTCGAACGTTTTGATTTTCTTCGGGTTGTTCCACTCCAAAACAGTTCATACATGAACAACACGGAGTCGTAGATGATGGTTAACATGTGTTGGCTTAAAATCTTCAAGATGAACTAATGTGGTCTTATTTTTGTTGTTGAAGAAGAAGCCATAGTGAACCTATAATAGACAACAAAATAAATTAAAAAAGATAAAAATAACAATAACATAAGAATTCAATGTTAAATAATAATACTAATAACGATTAAATATGAACAAAGTATATAAATAAAAAACCCCTTTGGTAGTCGCCATGAGTTAGAATTCAAGAACATCTCAATTTTGTTTTAGTTTATTGGTAGATATGTATAGGTGATAGAAATCATTAGAAGATATAAATAAGAAACTTAAATGGGAGAGAAGTAGGATACGGGCATATATTTTTTTTGAACGACCTATACGAATTAAAATTCGTAAACTTGATTGTGAATCAATCTAGATGTTCAAAAACTCTCATGGGAGAGGAATGTATAGGATAGAACATATTTCATAGTTATAGCTTCAATGTGGTAAATATCAAGTCCGTGTGTCTTTGTTTATTTCCTTTAATTACTAAATACCACATATTTTTATTGCAAGTAAAAAGTAGTTCAGTATCATTTTCTGAAAACACACTCCAACGTAAAAGACAATATACCCAATTCTATAAAAGACAGGGTGTGGTGGGATGTAGATAGTGTTATAAATATAAGGGTCAAGTTATAACTCATTTATTCTGCAGGGTGTAAAAGGTAACTTTCTTTCTTTTACCCTCTTTTGTTAGTTTGTTATATGTGCAGGGGCTATTGTGAAAATTGAAGATTAGGGTTATATAAATAACTCTTTATCTCTCATTCCTTATTATTCAGTCTGTCTCTATATTTTTTGTATCGTATTCTCTCTATATTTTGTTCTTATTGTTTATCAACATTGAGTTGATATTTGTTTTTATCATTGAGTCTGTATTCTGATTATCATTTGTATTTAGGATCACACACGTTTGTGGATGATCCCAGTCCTTTAGAATCGCACACGATTGTGGACGATTCATCTTTGTGTCTGTATTAGATCTTTAGGTATTCGATTAAATAAAAGTCTGAGTTGATTCGGTGTTGTTGGTGTTTGATCTCAAATTATTACATGGTATCAGAGACAGGTTTAATAAAATCTAGGGTTTCAGATCTATTTCTCAGATCTATTATCCTGGATTTAGGGTTTTGATATTTTGGGGATTTTTTAAGATCTAGGTTTTGATAATTAGGGTTTTCCATTAAAACCCTATTTTATTTGAAGATCGTGGTTGCTGCTTCCGCTAAGTATCATTTGTGATACTTTCTTCTACATCAACTCCTTCTTCTTTTTATAGCACTGTAAGTCTTCTTTTCCATTATCTGGTGGATTGCCTTGATTCGATATACAGGATATTACGGCTGCCTTGACCCTCTTCTTAAGAAGTGTGGAATCCTGGTAGTAGTTCTATCTGCAAACTATATTGAGTCTTGTGTTGGTCTACAAAACTCCAGATAATTTGCTTGGTTTATTTTGTGCTATTTGTTTTAGTATTGTCTTTTGTGTGTATTTGAATATTATATGCTTTCTTGTTTACAATGGGTGATGTTGCTACTGTTAATAGTCTTGATATTGGTAGTCCTTTGTATCTGCATGCTAATGATACTACTGGTGTGCCTATTGTGTCTATAAAACTAACTGGTACTGAAAATTATCGTATATGGGCTAGTGCTATAAAACTTGCTTTACAAACTAAAAATAAACTTGGTTTTATTGATGGTTCTGTGGTTAAAACTGCTTATGCTACTAGTCCAGTTTTGTCTCAGCAATGGGATAGGTGTAATGCTGTTGTCTTGTCTTGGCTGTTAAGTTCTGTATCTCAAGATGTATATTTGGGTCTTATTTTCTCTGAAAATGCTACTACTGTATGGAATGAGTTAAAAGAAACTTATGATAAACTTGATGGTTCAATTGTGTATAATTTGATGTATAAAATTAACACTATTAAACAGAATGGTATCTCATTATCTGAACACTATCATAAGCTTAACTCCTTATGGAGAGAATTTGATTCTGTGACTAAATTGCCTGCTTGTACTTGTGATGCTAGAGAAGAACTTGGTACACATGATAAATTGATAAAACTGATGCAATTTTTGATGAGTCTTGATGATGTGTATCAACCCATTAGAAGTACTATATTGACCAAAGACCCTTTACCTGATGTTAAAGCTGCTTTTGCTATCTTGTCTAGGGAGGAATCACATAGAGGAATTAATATGTCTGCAAATACTGATAATAAACCTCAGATAACTTCTTTTGCTGCAAAAACTTTTGATTCAAAAAGAAAATTTCCAAATAATAAGGGTCCTAATCCTAATCTTGTATGCAAACATTGTAATATGATTGGTCATACCATAGAAAGATGTTATGAGATTGTTGGATATCCTCCTGGTTTTAAGAAACACCCTAATCCTATTAGACAAAATCATGGTTATAAACAAGGTTTTAATGCTAATTGTGATGCTAAAATGTTATCTGGTCATTCTGGTCATGCTTCTACTTCTTCTTCTGTTCAATCTGCTTTTTTTCCTGCTATGTCTTTCACTAATGATCAAGTGCAGAAAATTATATCTCTAATCAGTGACAAGGGTAATTCTTCTACTGCACAAGCTAATATGTCAGGTAAATCTCAATTTTTTAATAACAGTTGTGTGTTTAATTCAAACTTTTCAAAGTTTTTTTGTGCAAATATAAGTAAAACAATGAAAAGACTGTTATTAGCTTGGATAATTGATTCTGGTGCTAATCAGTATATGACTACTTCTGCTGATAATATGTTTGATGTAGTGGATGTTTCTGATTTAAATTTGACTGTTGGACACCCAAATGGGACTTTAGCTAAAATAACACATATTGGTAGATTAACAAATAATGTAGTCTTGTATGATGTTCTTGTTGTTCCAAATTACTGTGTAAGTCTTATGTCTGTTCATAAACTTGTTAGAGACAGCAAGATGTTTGTTGGTTTTGATGAAACAAATTGTTATATTCAGGATTTGAAAAGAAAGACTGTCTTGGGGACTGGTAGTGAGTCTAATGGTCTGTAATTGTTTGATGAACCTAAGTCTGTGATTGGTAAGTGCAATATGTCATTACCTGTTTGTTTTCATGCTTCAAAGTCTTTGTGGCATAGTAGATTAGGTCACCCTGCTGACCCTGTTCTTGCCATATTAAAAGATGACTTAAATCTGGAAAAAAATTCTTATATTTCACCATGTGATGTTTGCCATAAAGCTAAACAAACCAGAGAACCTTTTCCACTAAGTGATCACAAGTCTGTTCAGTTAGGTGATCTTATTCATCTTGATTTATGGGGTCCTTATAAAGTTGTTAGCAGAGAAGGGTTTAAATATTTTTTAACAATTGTTGATGATTTTTCAAGAGCTGTGATGTGCTAAATCGAGTTTAAAAATTTAAACTAGAAGTACCTCGAAACTCACTACTACACACTATCGGGCAGTGGACCCGATCGTATGCAATAAAGTTAAAAAGTAAGTCCAGGTTCGTTCACGGGGATTGGTTTGAATCAATTGTCTAATAAAGTAGTTTGGAAAATAGGGTGTTGCTTTAAATCTCTCTTTGACAATTAAATTAAAATAACTTTAAAGACAAAACGCATAAAAGTAAAGGTAAAGCTTCAAACAATAATAGTAAAGATCATCCACCTTGACTTCGCTAGACTTCATACATGATTGCATTCAATTAAGATCAAATTCATTGAGAGTTGACAAGATAATCGTGGAAGGATAAAATGCTCGCGTGGTACCACCAACCGCTCGCAAATCACCCAAACATCTAAGTTGCTAGTTTAATTACCCAAGCCGGTACCACCAATGCCTAGACAACCTTACCCACAATTAGTTTGCTTGATCAACAAATTACCAATTGTGCCTATGTGAAAATAACGTGGTACCACCAACCGTTACAAAACACGTTGACAAAATGATTCCTTTTATTAAATGACATTCACTATCATACCATGAACTAGTGATAATTGCTCATAGACAAGCAACCGTTTGAAAATCACATATGTATTCAACTAGTACCACTAACGAAGAACACACATGCCACCAATATCATAATAATAAATATAAAGGAATTAAATCATCAAGATCTCGACACAACGATAATTGAAATCAACTCTTTGAATTAAAACATTAAGCAATCACTTCATTTGTCTAGTTTCATCAAGGTGGATGATTGATTAGCCACTCATGATTAAATTGAAATTACAATCAAAATAAAGGAAGAACATGATGTACCAATCGTTTGAGAAATAGAAATTGCAAGACAATAAAATAGATACGATCTAGATGGGTGCACGTGAATCTTCAATGAATCGGAAGATGATGAAATCTTGATTTGATCCTTGATGGAATTCCTTGTAGTGCAGCTCCTAGAAAGAAAACTTGATCCCTGGGAAATTAGGTTTTGTTTTCTATTTATACCCCCTGAAATCTGATGCAAAAATGGGTCAAAAACCCTTCAGCCCCGTACTCTTACTGCGGCGCAGTGGGCGAGTGATGCCCCCACTGTGGCGCAGTCCAATATCACTGGTCTAATTGTGCCTTTCCACTTAGCCGACTGCGGCGCAGTGGGCACATGCACTCCCCACTGCGGCGCAGTCGTATTCCACTGGATTTGGTCTTCGATTTCAACAAGGCTGACTGCGGCGCAGTGGGCACATGCACTCCCCACTGCGGCGCAGTCGTATTCCACTGGATTTGGTCTTCGATTTCAACAAGGCTGACTGCGGCGCAGTGGGCCTTGGGCACCCCCACTGCGGCGCAGTCTGAATCTGCTGGTCCAAATAACACTTTTTTTCACTATGAACTTGCTGAACTTTTTTCTATCTTTCCACATGAACAACTCTCGAACTCACAAATCAACATCTTGGCTTCTGAAATCATCCAAACTTGCACCAAATGGACACGTAACCTGTTTAGAGCCTGAAACACTAACAAACAACATAAACGCGCCAAATGCACACAAAATCGACTTAAAACACTTAATAAAATGGCCAATAATGATGTGGGCGATGGGTATAAATTGGTCACATCAAATCCCCCCACACTTGAGCATTGCTTGTCCTCAAGCAAATCCGGAATTAAAGCAAAAGTAATCCTTGGCAATGAAGCTAAATAAACAATTACGAGTATCAAAAAGAAGCAACACCAAGTATGTCAAAGACAAAGAAGTTGGGTGAAGCAGTTTTAATCTTAAATGAAAACCCGAAATGTTTGACAATATCTGAACAATCCACAAGCCTCAATAACACGACTAAGCACAAGTGAAACAATGAACCTATCAATATCATTCTACTCCAACAAACTTACTTTTGGGGTTGAATATATAAAGAATTACTCATAGCACGGTCGAGATGCATATCTTACCATAGGCTTGAACAAGGATCATAGCTCCACAGACGTGGCGTAAGCACCAAGTACATCATCAAAATAGGCATATAAGATGGTTGTATAGTTAGGCTAAGGTATATGTAATGGATATTTACAATGAGTAAGGGAGTGTAGGTTATAAATGGAAGGAAACAATCAAAAGTATAAGGTATGTATAAAATATGTACAAAATAGTCTAATCAAAACCCGTACCATTGATTCCCAATAACCCATAAATTGCTAATCCGCTAAGACACCTCAAAAATACCAAACAAACTCGACACCAATGTGGTGTATCAACTTCAAACAACTTAAAATCAACCAAGCCCTCCATTCTTAACGATACAACACAACTCTAGACATATAAAAATGAGAAGTACCCACTAGTAACCCAAGTTTGTTTTTTGTTTTTTACTCTACTAGTAGGCACCCTCTTACAATGATGATCATGTCTAAAACACTTACTTCCTTTTGAACAATCCAACACATTCCCATAGACCAAAAATATTCCACCGACACCCCATTGAAGCTCTCCCAAACCGTCCAAACAAACCAATGACAATCAATGGCCCCCCAGATTAGACTATCGGTATAGTAAGGTATAATTAGGTAAAGTTTACATAAATGAGTGGATATATACAATGGAAAAGGCTAAGTTAAAAGGATGTATAAGAAAGGTTTACAAAGAAAGGAAGGATGTATATGTAAGTGAGTATAAGTATAGTAAGGGTATGAATATACAAAAGGAAAAGTGAAAATAAATAAAGAAAGAAAAGTATGGGTCAAACCTATATGCCAATTCGTCATCCGATGTACTTTTATCACAAAAGTGATCTCACTGCGGTCTCGTCACGATCACAAGGCCAAGTTCTAGTTCAACACATCACCGGCACACTCAAATCAAAGAAAAGAACCCGGAAATGGAATAAATTAACCTCAAATTCGCACATCTTAGTGCAGAGTTCGAAATGGAACCCTTACTCCCGAATAAATCCAAGAGCCTAAGAGAGGGACAAATTACAAGGCAATCAAACCAAAACCGTAAACACCTAGCACATCTATAAATGAACAATGAATCTCACAACTTTAGGTGTTTGGGAAATTTTGAGTATGCAAGTGATGTTATTAATCCACAAGGATAAGCCCAATAACCGTTCAGAACACATTTTGCCGATTTAAATTTTACCAAGGAAAATTTTGTAGTAAAATTGCTCATTAAATTATTATGAATTAAGTGACAAAAGCAATTTACCACAAGGATAAGCTCAACACAAGTTTCAAAACCATATCAACTTCTATCATCCCGCCAAATTGAAACAACCAATTCTCAAACATGCACATCATAGTTCAAAGTTCAAAATAGAACCCTTACTCTTGGATAAAAACCCAAAAGCCTACGAGAGGGACACATCCACAAGAACGGCTAAAATCTCAATGGCAAAACAACAAAAGAGATAAACCCGGTAGCTTAAACCTATTTGCCACCCCCCCACACTTAAGATGGACAATGCCCTCAATGTCCATATTCGGTCAAACAAGGTAAATAGGGGTAAGCAACATAGAATAATCAGAACACATACCGGAGTAAGGACATCCCGTTTTGAAACAAGTTAGTCGACCCCGTGTCACAAATGGCGCTTCCGAAAAAGGAAGAACACTTTGCTTGGCGGGAGAAACAAGTTGTACCAAAACAGAAAGTGCGAGAGTTGTGTGTGCATCAAACCTACCAAACACAAATATAGCGGCGCTGAACTTACTGCCAGCATATGCACACCATCACACAATCACAATTTGATGCCACAGAGTAAAGATGAGAAGAGAATCCAATGGGTTATCCCCCCACACTTGTGTTGCACAATAGCCATCAAATTGAGAAATCCTGCTTCATTCGCACCACAAATCAACCACATATCCAAACATATCAAAGTACTACTGTTTTTATGCAGAAAAATAAGAAACGAAAAACAAAACAAAAGAAAAGAAAAGACAATGTATAAAGTACAGTCATCCTGAATACCAATCATCATCACAAATCATAAAATGACTCCATCCCATGGAGCCAGATGGGAATCATAATCATCATCACTGCGACTGTCCATGATAGCCATAGGGAAGACCAGAAGTATCAAAAAGATCGGTGATCCAATTGCGCTCCCCTTCTTGACCTGAACCAGAGGTGCCAACATCTCCTCCAGTCGGTCCACCACCAAAGCCTGAGCCAGAACCTGCAACAAAACCAGGAACAAAAGAAGATGATCCACCTGCATCATACCCACTCTGAAAAGCTCCGGATCCACCAGCATCATGACCACCCTGAAAAGTACCAAACTGCACCGGCCCACGAGGAGATCCTCCCAAGTCATGGGGCCGTGGTGACATGCCCCCCGGAGAAGTGGGAAAGAATGACTGACCACCCTGGCGGTAAGCTGGAACATGAATAGGCGGTGGGCTAAAGTCAGGAACCGGATTAGGTCTTTCAAACTCCCGATTATGATACTGTGCATCCCACATCGGCTGATAATAATCCAAAGTATAATTAGTGTGGGCCTGCTGTGATCCAATCCAAGTCATATCCTGATCCATACGCCGCTGATAATCATCAAAAGTCTGGCGGCTAGCCCGCTGCCCATCAAAAATCTGCTGCAGCTGGGATCCTATCTCTGTTAAATCAATACTTGGACGGCCTCTCCTCCTCTGAGGCTCCTGAGGGGCATCTCCCATCTCAACATCAGCATCCTCCAAATCTGGAGGTGGTTCCTCAATAACACCGGTATCATCCAACAATCTAGCCGGTTGGCTCCCCTGCTTCTTCTTGACAATCTTACCCCGAATCAACTCCTTAACATTGAAATCCTCTTGGTTGACTTGTGGAGACAAATGGGTCTGGCACTCCTCGGAATCAAAAACACCCATCCTCTTGTAAATACGGGTGATAAAGTGCCCCAAAACCAACTCTGCATCAGAATGATTACACATCCTATCAAGTACAACCATCGGGGCCAGTGCAAACTTCCTAGGAGCCCCTTCAGAAAACAACTTAATCAACCATAAATCTAGCTGGTACGCCTTGTCCCAATGTGTGGATCTCTGAACCAAGAACGTAACGATCATCCTATGCAACAACCTCAACCTAACACTCTGAATTTTTGACACACTAACTGACCCACCAGTCGGCCAAGCTTCTCCTCCAGAAATCCGAGTCCAATATTGTGAAATGGACTCACCATCCCCCAAATCACCCTTGACATAAAAACCCTGCTTTAAAAGTTGCCTGAATTCCTGGTTATCCAACTCCTGCCTAGAATACATACCGGTATAAAACCCAAACTCAGCTATAGACAGCTTTCTCTGCTGTCCCCCACACAAAAACCAAACAACTCTTTCTCCAAAAATATCCTTGATTTTATGCAATTCCTTAGTCAGTTTCAAAGTAGAATAAAATTCAAGGCACAACTCACGGTAAACGGGTTCCCTGTTCAGAAAAATTTGTTGCCACATATCACTGCGAACTACCCTATCACCAACCCTTGCTTCTATACTGAACCATCTGCCAATATCACCCTGAACCCCAAAAAACTGAGCATCAGAATGAGCGAGATACCTGGGTGGGCACACAACATGCTTGTGAAGCGTGTAAAGCCTGTTCAGATAATTGTTCTTGTGGGGTTGCCTAACCCCGTCAAACTCTAGCCATGCATGCCTCTCGTTCATTGCACCCGGCCAATGATTTAGAGGAGGTACCTCCGGTTCTTTCCTAGCCGACTTAGCTGGGACTTCGGCAGTCCCGCTAGATTGTCCCACTTCAGTTTGCTTTCTCTTATCAGTAGCGGACTGCAATCACAGACATTAAAGCAAACAAACATGAGCTATAAAGAATACAAAACTTGAACCTCATTAAACTTCAAACACAATTGCTGAACAGAACAATCCCACTGCCGCGCAGTGGGACTGTGTGGTCCTAACTGCGGCGCAGTGGGGTAATAATCACGTGCAAGTCAGAAGACAACCACTGCGGCGCAGTGACTAACCCACACCACCACTGCGGCGCAGTGGCTCAAATATTCTGGGCAAGAAATATGGTGTTCATCACAATTTCCAGCCAAAGGGGTAGATTCATACCATCAATCAACTTTATTTCAACAATTTAACAACACCTAGGCCATCATTAACCTCCCCCCACACTTGTTCATCAAAAAGCCCCAATTCTTCAAAACCCTAGCTTTTATTTTATCTCAAAATCGGATGAACAAGTGTTAGACTCAAAAAATTAAACACCACATTAGCATCAATAGCCCATAACTAACATAACCCACTAATTAATTTGAAAATTAAAACCCTAAAAATTAAAAGAACCAAAAATATAGAAATAAATAAATAAAAGAGTCAAGAAAACTTACTCCTCTTCCCATGATGGTGAAAGATAAGTGATGATCTAAGAGAAAAGAAGAAGAAAATGCAAGATGGGTGAAATGAGGAGCAATGGGAGGTGTTTGGAAAGCTTAGATCGGTATTGAGAGATAAGGGGAAAAGAAGATAAAATTTTTGTGGTAAATAGTAACTCCCCCTTTTGAAAGACTATAAAAAACGCTCCTGGTTGACCAGTCAATAGACCCACTACGGCGCAGTGGGCATCAGCCTCCCCCACTGCGGCGCAGTGGGGCGATTTTCGCACCCAAGGACAGAACAATTCAACTGCGGCGCAGTGGCCAAAACACACCCCCACTGCGGCGCAGTGGGGATTCTCTGTCCGAATTTCCCATTTTTCCTGCACCTGCACTTTCTTGACAATACAACATCAAATCTAACTAACAAAATGCAATAAAATAACACGGGTTGCCTCCCGAGAAGCGCTTAATTTATTTACGAGTCATTAGCTAGACTCGACTACCTTTCAAGCTTCAAATTCAAAAATGGGGATCTCCTCGATTATCCCCTCCACTTGTTCTTCTTCCAAGTACAACTTAAGTCTATGACCATTTACAATGAAAGAACTGTCTCCATTTCTCTTAAACAATTCAACATAACCCGACGGATAAACATGCTTGATAACAAAAGGGCCAATCCACCTAGAAGTTAGCTTAGGTTGCTTGATCTTAAACTTTGACAAAAACAACAAAACCTTAGCTCCAATCTTAAATTCATTTCTACGGATCCTTTTGTCATGCCATACCTTGGTTCGCTCCTTGTAAAGTCTAGAATTCTCATATGCACCTAACCTAAGCTCATCTAGCTCATGAAGTTGCAACATTCTAAGTTCACTAGCTTCCATCATATCCAAGTTCAAATTCCTCAACGCCCAATACGCCTTATGCTCTATCTCAATAGGTAAATGACAATTCTTACCATAGAGCAACCGGTATGGCGTGGTGCCAATCGGCGTCTTATAAGCCGTCCTAAACGCCCACAAGGCGTCATCCAACTTCTTTGACCAAACCTTAGGGTTATCTCCCACAGTTTTCTCCAAAATTCTTTTCAAAGCCCTATTGGTGTTTTCTACTTGTCCACTAGTTTGTGGATGATAGGAGTAGAAAAGTAATGCACAACACCATATCTTTTCATGACCTTAGCTAATTGATGATTTGCAAAGTGGGTTCCTCGGTCACTAATTAAGGCTCTAGGGCAACCAAATCGACAAATAATTGTTTAAGGAAATCAATGACTACCCTCGCGTCATTCGTGGGCAAAGCCTTGGCTTCGGCCCATTTAGACACGTAGTCAACAGCGACAAGAATATATTGGAACTTATTAGACGGTGAGAATGGTCCCATGAAGTCTATACCCCAAATATCAAATACCTCACATACCTGAATGCTTTGTTGAGGCATCTCATCCCGCTTAGTGATGCTTCCTTGTCTTTGACAAATGTCACAAGTTTCCACCAAAGTTTGAGCCTCCTTGAAAATTGTAGGCCAATAGAAACCTGCATCAAACACTTTCTTACCAGTGACTGAAGGACCGTAATGACCTCCAGTTGGACCAAAGTGACAAGCATCAAGAATCTCCCGAGTCTCAGCTCCAGCTACACATCTCCTCACCATACCATCTGCACAAACACGAAACAAGTATGGGCTATCCCAAAAATAGTACTTAGCATCTGAAATGAGCTTCTTCTTCTGTTGGTGCGTGAAATCATTTGGTATCTCACCTGCAACCAAATAATTAGCAATATCTGCAAACCAAGGAGCATCATCAGAATTAGATATAAACATTAAAGATTCATCGGGGAAGTGATCATTGATCCCCCCTTCACGAAGTTCCTCCCGGTGAGGATCCTCTAAACGACTCAAATGGTCGGCAGCCAAATTTCCAGCCCCTTTTTTATCCTTGATTTCTATATCAAATTCTTGCAACAAAAGAATCCAACGGATAAGCCTGGGTTTAGCATCTTGTTTCGAGAACAAGTACTTAAGGGCTGAATGGTCAGTAAAAACTATGGTCTTACTTAAAACAAGGTATGATCTAAACTTATCGAATGCGAAGACCACTGCAAGCAACTCCTTTTCTGTGGTGGTGTAATTTTGCTGGGCGGGGTTCAAAGTTTTGCTAGCAAAGTAAATGGGCTTGAAATGCTTATCAACCCTTTGCCCAAGCACGGCTCCCACAGCAAAATCACTTGCATCACACATCAATTCAAAGGGTAATTCCCAATCCGGCCCAACCATGATAGGAGAATTAGTCAACTTTTCCTTCAAAACCTGAAAAGCACTTAAACAAGCATCATCAAATACAAAAGGGACGTCCTTCTCCAACAAGTGGGTCATAGGACGAGTAATCTTAGAAAAATCCTTAATGAAACGGCGGTAAAAACCGGCATGTCCAAGAAAACTCCTTACCCCTTTCACATTGGAAGGCGGGGGTAATTTGGTTATAACATTTATTTTAGCCCTATCAACTTCAATCCCGGCCTTAGACACTTTATGACCTAAAACAATACCTTCGGTCACCATGAAATGACATTTCTCCCAATTCAAAACAAGTTGTGCCCTCTCGCACCTTTCCAACATCCTATCCAAATTATGCAAGCAAGTATGAAAAGAGTCCCCAAAAACCGAGAAATCATCTATGAAGACCTCCATGGAGGTTTCAAGCATGTCCTGGAAAATAGCTATCATGCACCTTTGAAAGGTGCCCGGGGCATTACACAAACCAAACGGCATTCGCCGGTAAGCAAAAGTGCCAAATGGGCACGTGAAAGTGGTCTTTTCTTGATCCTTTGGATCAATGGGTATTTGAAAGTACCCGGAAAACCCATCTAAGAAACAAAAATACTCATTACCTGCAAGTCTTTCTAACATCTGATCAATGAAAGGCAGGGGAAAGTGATCCTTACGGGTGGCATCATTAAGCTTACGGTAATCAATACAAACCCGCCAACCCGTTATAGTCCTAGTGGCCAAGAGTTCCTTATTCTCATTTTCAACAACTGTCATGCCCCCCTTTTTGGGCACACAATGAACAGGACTAACCCAAGAACTATCAGCAATAGGGAAAATGATCCCTGCATCTAACAACTTAATGACTTCATTCTTAACAACCTCTTTCATGTTAGGATTTAGCCTCTTGTCTCTGGACAACGGGCTTAACATCATCAACAAAATCAATCTTATGCTGGCAAAAGTTAGGACTAATACCTGGAATATCGGTGGTCTTCCAAGCAAAAGCCCGCTTATGGGCTCGAAGCACAGACAAAAGACAATCCTTCTCGTCACTCGAGAGTGAGGACGAGATAACCACGGGTAAAGAAGATTCACCTGACAAATAAGCATACTCCAAATGGGTAGGTAATGGCTTAAGCTTCAAATCGGTGGGTGGTACATCAACAGAATTTGGTACCCTCGAACTTCCATCCGCAACCACCTCCTCAAAACTCTCATCCTCAGGAAGTGTCTCATCCAAGCTAAGTGCCATAACCTCTGCAAACAAATCATCATCAGAAATATCTCCCGATCCTAAATTTGCAATCTCCTCATCTCCAATATCTGTCTCCATCAATTCCTGAAATTCTCGGTCTAAAGCATCATCAATCACATCAATCCTGAAACAAGACTCATCATTAGAATAAGAATGCTTAATAGACCTCTCAACATTAAAAACAATTCTATCCGTACCCACACCCAAAGAAATTTCCTTATCCTTCACACGGATGATAGCATCCGCGGTATTAAGGAATGGTCGTCCAAGAATAAGGGGTACTGTGCATCCTCCTCCATCTCGAGGATAACAAAGTCAACTAGGAAAACAATATGGCCCACTTTGACTCTAATATTTTCAGCAATCCCCATGGGATACTGAAATGAATGGTCAGCTAGTCTAATACTCATGCGAGTCGGGCGAAGGATTCCTAAAGCCAACTTACTCCAAACCGAGTAAGGCATCAAATTAATGCTAGCACCTAAATCAGCCAAGGCCTTACAAATAATGGTTCTAATAGAGCAAGTAATAAGGAAACTCCCTGGATCTTCAAGCTTAGGCGGAATGCGGTTCTGCAAGATAGCAGAACACTCGGCATTGAAAAAAGTAGCTTTTGCCTCCTCCAACTTTCCTTTATCCGTCACAAGTTCCTTAATGAACTTGGCATAATGAGGCATCCCCTGTATCAAATCAACTAAAGGCACATTAATATGAACATTTGAAATCATTTGAACAAACTTGTTATATTGTTCCTTTAACTTTGCCTTCCTGAACCGCTGTGGAAATGGAACCTTTGGCTTATATGCTTTAACCTCGGGAACCACATCCGGTTTTGGTGGAGTGACCGGAGTCTTCAGGTCGGAATCTCCTCCATCAATCTCTTCATCAACTTCATCATCATACTCCCTTTGAATCCTGCCATCTGAAACAACAACATCAGGTATAGTAGGAGGGTCATAGGATTTACCTGTACGAGTGGTGATGGCCTTGGCTTCCTCATTACGGGCTTGAGGTGGAGTGTACTTCTGCCCCAAATTTTGTCCCTGATTTGGCCCCATGCTAAACTGAGGCTTAGGATTCTGTTGAGTATTGCTAGGTAAAGTACCTGGAGGCCTAGAAAGGGCAGCCATCCTACTCTCAAGATCCTTAAAGTTAACACATTGATTCTTCATATTTATCTCAACCTTGCCATCTATCCTATCCAACCTCTCATTCAATGCCTTAGTATCATCCCGAATCATCTGAATGCTAGTGTTAGTTTCAGCCTGATTACTAACCAACTGTTTCATCATCTCCCTCAACTCGGCATTTGGATCGGCATTAGAGGAAGAAGATCATGATCCTTGTCCTTGTTGAGTTTGTTGTTGTGGCTGACTCTGAAAATTATCCCTTTGCCACCTATTTCCTGAAAAACGAGAATTATTAGTAGAAAAAGAAGAGTTATAAGAAGGATTACCTGAAGGACGGTTCTGGAAACCGGTATTGCGTTGGTAGCTCCCTTGTGGTTGATTCTGAATGTAACTCACATCTTCGGGTGCCCGATTTGGGCACTCATCAGAATAATGCATATCACCACAATGATCACATCCATCGGCTACTACCTTAACATCCCTTTCAATTGCTCCAAACCGATTCTCTTGCATAGCAAATCCCTTTTCCATGCGCTCAGATGGCGCTCTAATCTCTCCAATCATCCCAGAATCATGACTAGCTTCAACCTTTGCAACTCTACCTTGGCTAGTACCTTTCTTTAACCTTCTCTCATTCTTCAAGAATCTATCATCATCCATATTCGCATTGTCCTTTGCCATGGACTCCAAAATTTCAAAACCTTCATTTGGTGTGATCTTATTGAAACCACCCCCAAAAGCATATCCTAATTCACGCTTAGACTTCTTATCTAGACCATCAAAGAAAAGCTCAACAAATTGCTCCTTAGTCATGTTATGGCCCGGACAATTCCTCAACATCTCCTTAAAACGGATCCATGCATCCACCACATCTTCATCTTCATCTTGGTCAAAGGACCTAATCAAATTCTCCAACTTCCTTTGAGTTCTAAGTGAATAAAACTCACCAATGAAAGCTTGCTTGAGTTGGTCCCAAGTTGTTATGGAATTTTCCGGAAGATCATTAAACCAATCTAGAGCATCACCGGTAATGGACATGGGAAATGTCTCAAGTTTAACGGCATTCATTTGGTTTTGTCCATATTGATATAACCGTGCCAACTTTTCAAACCTTTCCAAGTGTTGGTATGGATCCCATTTCCTTTTACCATCAAACTGTTGCTCCTCAATACTTTTAAGATGATTACCTTTCAGATTGAAATCATGAGCAATGGCTGGAGGTCTTATAGGACTACCACGGTTGGCAGGAATAGTGCGGACCCTCTCGCCATAACGTATATCATTTGGGTCCCTTTCTTCGTCTCCCATTTCCTCTTCTAACTTAACTTCTAAATTGAAAAACTCGTCCAAATAGAACCCTTCCTCGTCCGAATCAGGAGTGGGTCTAGCAATAGGTGAGAATGGTGTAGGTGTTGTGAAGTAAAACCTACGTCTTGTTGGTGTTCTCAAAGGGCTATTTAGAGGTAAACCCGAAGACCGCAAGTTCATCAACTAAGAAGTAGACCTGCAAAACACAACTAACCAAACACGTCAACTGCACCTGTGATAAGACAAGAAAAGAAAAGCTGAACTATTAAAGCAAATAACTTCCTCACGCGTGAGGAAGGATCAAACCACTAAATTAACAACTAAAACGGCACACAATCCCCGGCAGCGGCGCCAAAAACTTGATGTGCTAAATCGAGTTTAAAATTTAAAACTAGAAGTACCTCGAAACTCACTACTACACACTATCGGGCAGTGGACCCGATCGTATGCAATATAGTTAAAAAGTAAGTCCAGGTTCGTTCACGGGGATTGGTTTGAATCAATTGTCTAATAAAGTAGTTTGGAAAATAGGGTGTTGCTTTAAATCTCTCTTTGACAATTAAATTAAAATAACTTTAAAGACAAAACGCATAAAAGTAAAGGTAAAGCTTCAAACAATAATAGTAAAGATCATCCACCTTGACTTCGCTAGACTTCATACATGATTGCATTCAATTAAGATCAAATTCATTGAGAGTTGACAAGATAATCGTGGAAGGATAAAATGCTCGCGTGGTACCACCAACCGCTCGCAAATCACCCAAACATCTAAGTTGCTAGTTTAATTACCCAAGCCGGTACCACCAATGCCTAGACAACCTTACCCACAATTAGTTTGCTTGATCAACAAATTACCAATTGTGCCTATGTGAAAATAACGTGGTACCACCAACCGTTACTAAACACGTTGACAAAATGATTCCTTTTATTAAAATGACATTCACTATCATACCATGAACTAGTGATAATTGCTCATAGACAAGCAACCGTTTGAAAATCACATATGTATTCAACTAGTACCACTAACGAAGAACACACATGCCACCAATATCATAATAATAAATATAAAGGAATTAAATCATCAAGATCTCGACACAACGATAATTGAAATCAACTCTTTGAATAAAACATATAGCAATCACATCATTCGTCTAGTTTCATCAAGGTGGATGATTGAATGATTAGCCACTCATGATTAAATTAAAATAACAATCAAAATAAAGGAAGAACATGATGTACCAATCGTTTGAGAAATAGAAATTGCAAGACAATAAAATAGATACGATCTAAGTGGGTGCACGTGAATCTTCAATGAATCGGAAGAGATGATGAAATCTTGATTTGATCCTTGGGCCGTAGTGCACCTAGAAAGAAAACTTGATCCCTGGGAAATTAGGTTTTGTTTTCTATTTATACCCCCTGAAATCTGATGCAAAAATGGGTCAAAAACCCTTCAGCCCCGTACTCTTACTGCGGCGCAGTGGGCGAGTGATGCCCCCACTGCGGCGCAGTCCAATATCACTGGTCTAATTGTGCCAACTTGACTGCGGCGCAGTGGGCACATGCACTCCCCACTGCGGCGCAGTCGTATTCCACTGGATTTGGTCTTCGATTTCAACAAGGCTGACTGCGGCGCAGTGGGCCTTGGGCACCCCCACTGCGGCGCAGTCAATTAAAGAAAAAGTAATCCTTGGCAATGAAGCTAAATAAACAATTACGAGTATCAAAAAGAAGCAACACCAAGTATGTCAAAGACAAAGAAGTTGGGTGAAGCAGTTTTAATCTTAAATGAAAACCCGAAATGTTTGACAATATCTGAACAATCCACAAGCCTCAATAACACGACTAAGCACAAGTGAAACAAATGAACCTATCAATATCATTCTACTCCAACAAACTTACTTTTGGGGTTGAATATATAAAGAATTACTCATAGCACGGTCGAGATGCATATCTTACCATAGGCTTGAACAAGGATCATAGCTCCACAGACGTGGCGTAAGCACCAAGTACATCATCAAAATAGGCATATAAGATGGTTGTATAGTTAGGCTAAGGTATATGTAATGGATATTTACAATGAGTAAGGGAGTGTAGGTTATAAATGGAAGGAAACAATCAAAAGTATAAGGTATGTATAAAATATGTACAAAATAGTCTAATCAAAACCCGTACCATTGATTCCCAATAACCCATAAATTGCTAATCCGCTAAGACACCTCAAAAATACCAAGCAAACTCGACACCATTGTGGTGTATCAACTTCAAACAACTTAAATCAACCAAGCCCTCCATTCTTAACGATACAACACAACTCTAGACATATAAAAATGAGAAGTACCCACTAGTAACCCAAGTTTGTTTTTTGTTTTTTACTCTACTAGTAGGCACCCTCTTACAATGATGATCATGTCTAACACACTTACTTCCTTTTGAACAATCCAACACATTCCCATAGACCAAAAATATTCCACCGACACCCCATTGAAGCTCTCCCAAACCGTCCAAACAAACCAATGACAATCAATGGCCCCCCAGATTAGACTATCGGTATAGTAAGGTATAATTAGGTAAAGTTTACATAAATGAGTGGATATATACAATGGTAAAGGCTAAGTTAAAATGGTGTATAAGAAAGGTTTACAAAGAAAGGAAGGATGTATATGTAAGTGAGTATAAGTATAGTAAGGGTATGAATATACAAAAGGAAAAGTGAAAATAAATAAAGAAAGAAAAGTATGGGTCAAACCTATATGCCAATTCGTCATCCGATGTACTTTTATCACAAAAGTGATCTCACTGCGGTCTCGTCACGATCACAAGGCCAAGTTCTAGCTCAACACATCACCGGCACACTCAAATCAGAGAAAAGACCCCGGAAATGGAATAAATTAACCTCACATTCGCACATCTTAGTGCAGAGTTCGAAATGGAACCCTTACTCCCGAATAAATCCAAGAGCCTAAGAGAGGGACAAATTACAAGGCAATCAAACCAAACCGTAAACACCTAGCACATCTATAAATGAATGATGAATCTCACAACTTTAGGTGTTTGGGAAATTTGAGTATGCAAGTAATATTAATCCACAAGGATAAGCCCAATAACCGTTCAGAACACATTTTGCCGATTTAAATTTTACCAAGGAAAATTTTGTAGTAAAATTGCTCATTAAATTATTATGAATTAAGTGACAAAAGCAATTTACCACAAGGACAAGCTCAACACAAGTTTCAAAACCATATCACCTTCTATCATCCCTCCAAATTGAAACAACCAATTCTCAAACATGCACATCATAGTTCAAAGTTCAAAATAGAACCCTTACTCTTGGATAAAAACCCAAAAGCCTACGAGAGGGACACATCCACAAGAACGGCTAAAATCTCAATGGCAAAACAACAAAAGAGATAAACCCGGTAGTTTAAACCTATTTGCCACCCCCCCACACTTAAGATGGACAATGCCCTCAATGTCCATATTCGGTCAAACAAAGGTAAATAGGGGTAAGCAACATAGAATAATCAGAACACATACCGGAGTAAGGACACATCCCGTTTTGAAACAAGTTAGTCGACCCCGTGTCACAAATGGTGCTTCCTAAAAAGGAAGAACACTTTGCTTGGCGGGAGAAACAACTTGTACCAAAACGGAAAGTGCGAGAGTTGTGTGTGCAACAAACATACCAAACACAAATATAGCGGCGCTGAACTTACTGCCAGCATATGCACACCATCACACAATCACAATTTGATGCCACAGAGTAAAGATGAGAAGAGAATCCAATGGGTTATCCCCCCACACTTGTGTTGCACAATAGCCATCAAATTGAGAAATCCTGCTTCATTTGCACCACAAATCAACCACATATCCAAACATATCAAAGTACTACTGTTTTTATGCAGAAAAATAAGAAACGAAAAACAAAACAAAAGAAAAGAAAAGACAATGTATAAAGTACAGTCATCCTGAATACCAATCATCATCACAAATCATAAAATGACTCCATCCCATGGAGCCAGATGGGAATCATAATCATCATCACTGCGACTGTCCATGATAGCCATAGGGAAGACCAGAAGTATCAAAAAGATCGGTGATCCAATTGCGGTCTCCTTCTTGACCCGAACCAGAGGCGCCAACATCTCCTCCAGACGGTCCACCACCAAAGCCTGAGCCAGAACCTGCAACAAAACCAGGGAGAAAAGAAGATGAACCACCTGCATCATACCCACTCTGAAAAGCTCCGGATCCACCAGCATCATGACCACCCTGAAAAGTACCAAACTGCACCGGCCCACGAGGAGATCCTCCCAAGTCATGGGGCCGTGGTGACATGCCCCCCGGAGAAGTGGGAAAGAATGACTGACCACCCTGGCGGTAAGCTGGAACATGAATAGGCGGTGGGCTAAGTCAGGAATCGGGTCAGGTCTAACAAACTCCCGACTATGATACTGTGCATCCCACATCGGCTGATAATAATCCAAAGTATAATTAGTGTGGGCCTGCTGTGATCCAATCCAAGTCATATCCTGATCCATACGCCGCTGATAATCATCAAAAGTCTGGCGGCTAGCCCGCTGCCCATCAAAAATCTGCTGCAGCTGGGATCCTATCTCTGTTAAATCAATACTTGGACGGCCTCTCCTCCTCTGAGGCTCCTGAGGGGCATCTCCCATCTCAACATCAGCATCCTCCAAATCTGGAGGTGGTTCCTCAATAACACCGGTATCATCCAACAATCTAGCCGGTTGGCTCCCCTGCTTCTTCTTGACAATCTTACCCCGAATCAACTCCTTAACATTGAAATCCTCTTGGTTGACTTGTGGAGACAAATGGGTCTGGCACTCCTCGGAATCAAAAACACCCATCCTCTTGTAAATACGGGTGATAAAGTGCCCCAAAACCAACTCTGCATCAGAATGATTACACATCCTATCAAGTACAACCATCGGGGCCAATGCAAACTTCCTAGGAGCCCCTTCAGAAAACAACTTAATCAACCATAAATCTAGCTGGTACGCCTTGTCCCAATGTGTGGATCTCTGAACCAAGAACGTAACGATCATCCTATGCAACAACCTCAACCTAACACTCTGAATTTTTTGACACACTAACCGTCCCACCAGAAGGCCAAGCTTCTCCTCCAGAAATCCGACCCCAATACTGTGGAATGGACTCACCATCCCCAAATCACCCTTGACATAAAAATCCTGCTTTAAAAGTTGCCTGAATTCCAGGTTATCCAACTCCTGCCTAGAATACATACCGGTATAAAACCCAAACTCAGCTATAGACAGCTTTCTCTGCTGTCCCCCACACAAAAACCAAACAACTCTTTCTCCAAAAATATCCTTGATTTTATGCAATTCCTTAGTCAGTTTCAAAGTAGAATAAAATTCAAGGCACAACTCACGGTAAACGGGTTCCCTGTTCAGAAAAATTTGTTGCCACATATCACTGCGAACTACCCTATCACCAACCCTTGCCTCTATACTGAACCATCTGCCAATATCACCCTGAACCCCAAAAAACTGAGCATCAGAATGAGCGAGATACCTGGGTGGGCACACAACATGCTTGTGAAGCGTGTAAAGCCTGTTCAGATAATTGTTCTTGTGGGGTTGCCTAACCCCGTCAAACTCTAGCCATGCATGCCTCTCGTTCATTGCACCCGGCCAATGATTTAGAGGAGGTACCTCCGGTTCTTTCCTAGCCGACTTAGCTGGGACATCGGCAGTCCCGCTAGATTGTCCCACTTCAGTTTGCTTTCTCTTATCAGTAGCGGACTGCAATCACAGACATTAAAGCAAACAAACATGAGCTATAAAGAATACAAAACTTGAACCTCATTAAACTTCAAACACAATTGCTGAACAGAACAATCCCACTGCCGCGCAGTGGGACTGTGTGGTCCTAACTGCGGCGCAGTGGGGTAATAATCACGTGCAAGTCAGAAGACAACCACTGCGGCGCAGTGACTAACCCACCACCACTGCGGCGCAGTGGCTCAAATATTCTGGCAAAGAAATATGGTGTTCATCATAATTTCCAGCCAAAGGGGTAGATTCATACCATCAATCAACTTTATTTCAACAATTTAACAACACCTAGGCCATCATTAACCTCCCCCCACACTTGTTCATCAAAAAGCCCAAAATTTCAAAACCCTAGTTTTAATTTTATCTCAAAATCGGATGAACAAGTGTTAGAATCGAAAAATTAAACACCACATTAGCATCAATAGCCCATAACTAACATAACCCACTAATTAATTTGAAAATTAAAACCCTAAAAATTAAAAGAAAAAATAAAACAAAGAAAGAAAAAGTTCAAGAAAACTTACTCCTTTACCCATGATGATGATAGATTGATGATAATCTAAGAAAGAGAAGAAAGAAAATTGCAAGATTGGACGAGAATTAGAGGTGAAATTAGGTTAGGTTTGGAAGCTTAGATCGGTATTGAGAGATAAGGGGAAAAAAAGATAAAATTTTTGTGGTAAATAGTAACTCCCCCTTTTAGAAAGACTATAAAAAACGCCCATGTTGACTGGTCACAAGTCCCACTGCGGCGCAGTGGGCATCAGCCTCACCCACTGCAGCGCAGTGGGGCGATTTCGCACCCAAGGACAGAACAATTCAACTGCGGCGCAGTGGCCAAAACACACCCCCACTGCGGCGCAGTGGGGATTCTCTGTCCGAATTTCCCATTTTTCCTGCACCTGCACTTTCTTGACAATACAACATCAAATCTAACTAACAAAATGCAATAAAATAACACGGGTTGCCTCCCGAGAAGCGCTTAAGTTATTAACGAGTCGTTAGCTAGACTCGACCAACTTTCAAGTCTCGAATTCAAAAATGGGGATCTCCTCGATTATCCCCTCCACTTGTTCTTCTTCCAAGTACAACTTAAGTCTATGACCATTTACAATGAAAGAACTGTCTCCATTTCTCTTAAACAATTCAACATAACCCGACGGATAAACATGCTTGATAACAAAAGGGCCAATCCACCTAGAAGTTAGCTTAGGTTGTTTGATCTTAAACTTAGACAAAAACAACAAAACCTTAGCCCCAACCTTAAACTCCTTTCTACGGATCCTCTTGTCATGCCAAACCTTGGTTCGCTCCTTGTAAAGCCTAGAATTCTCATATGCACCTAACCTAAGCTCATCGAGCTCATGAAGTTGCAACATTCTAAGTTCACTAGCTTCCATCATATCCAAGTTCAAATTCCTCAACGCCCAATACGCCTTATGCTCTATCTCAATAGGTAAATGACAAGTCTTACCATAGAGCAACCGGTATGGCGTGGTGCCAATCGGCGTCTTATAAGCCGTCCTAAACGCCCACAAGGCGTCATCCAACTTCTTGGACCAAACCTTAGGGTTATCTCCCACAGTTTTCTCCAGAATTCTCTTCAAAGCCCTATTGGTGTTTTCTACTTGTCCACTAGTTTGTGGATGATAGGAAGTAGAAAAGTAATGTACAACACCATATCTTTTCATGACCTTAGCTAATTGATGATTTGCAAAGTGGGTTCCTCGATCACTAATTAAGGCTCTAGGGTAACCAAATCGGCAAAACAATTGTTTAAGGAAATCAATGACTACCCTAGCATCATTCGTGGGCAAAGCCTTGGCTTCGGCCCATTTAGACACGTAGTCAACGGCGACAAGAATATATTGGAACTTATTAGACGGTGGGAATGGTCCCATGAAGTCTATACCCCAAATATCAAATACCTCACATACCTGAATGTTTGTTGAGGCATCTCATCCCGCTTAGTAATGCTCCTTGTCTTTGACAAATGTCACAAGTCTCTACCAAAGTTGAGCCTCCTTGAAAATTGTAGGCCAATAGAAACCTGCATCAAACACTTTCTTACCAGTGACTGAAGGACCGTAATGACCTCCAGTTGGACCAAAGTGACAAGCATCAAGAATCTCCCGAGTCTCAGCTCCAGCTACACATCTCCTCACCATACCATCTGCACAAACACGAAACAAGTATGGGCTATCCCAAAAATAGTACTTAGCATCTGAAATGAGCTTCTTCTTTTGTTGGTGCGTGAAATCATTTGGTATCTCACCTGCAACCAAATAATTAGCAATATCTGCAAACCAAGGAGCATCATCAGAATTAGATATAAACATTAAAGATTCATCGGGGAAGTGATCATTGATCTCCCCTTCACGAAGTTCCTCCCGGTGAGGATCCTCTAAACGACTCAAATGGTCGGCAGCCAAATTTCCAGCCCCTTTTTTATCCTTGATTTCTATATCAAATTCTTGCAACAAAAGAATCCAACGGATAAGCCTGGGTTTAGCATCTTGTTTCGAGAACAAGTACTTAAGGGCTGAATGGTCAGTAAAAACTATGGTCTTACTCAAAACAAGATATGATCTAAACTTATCAAATGCAAAGACCACTGCAAGCAACTCCTTTTCTGTAGTTGTATATTTTTGCTGGGCGGGGTTCAAAGTTTTACTAGCAAAGTAAATGGGCTTGAAATGCTTATCAACCTTTGCCCAAGCACGGCTCCCACAGCAAAATCACTTGCATCACACATCAATTCAAAGGGCAATTCCCAATCCGGCCCAACCATGATAGGAGAATTAGTCAACTTTTCCTTCAAAACCTGAAAAGCACTTAAACAAGCATCATCAAATACAAAAGGGACGTCCTTCTCCAACAAGCGGGTCATAGGACGAGTAATCTTAGAAAATCTTTAATGAAACCGATAAAAACCGGCATGTCCAAGAAAACTCCTTACCCCTTTCACATTGGAAGGCGGGGGTAATTTGGCTATAACATCTATCTTAGCCCTATCAATTTCAATCCCGGCCTTAGACACTTTATGACCTAAAACAATACCTTCGGTCACCATGAAATGACATTTCTCCCAATTCAAAACAAGTTGTGCCCTCTCGCACCTTTCCAACATCCTATCCAAATTATGCAAGCAAGTATGAAAAGAGTCCCCAAAAACCGAGAAATCATCATGAAGACCTCCATGGAGGTTTCAAGCATGTCCTGGAAAATAGCTATCATGCACCTTTGAAAGGTGCCTGGGGCATTACAAAAACCAAACGGCATTCGCCGATAAGCAAAAGTACCAAATGGGCATGTGAAGGTGGTCTTTTCTTGATCCTTGGGATCAATGGGTATTTGAAAGTACCCGGAAAACCCATCTAAGAAACAAAAATACTCATTACCTGCAAGTCTTTCTAACATCTGATCAATGAAAGGCAGGGGGAAAGTGATCCTTACGGGTGGCATCATTAAGCTTACGGTAATCAATACAAACCCGCCAACCCGTTATAGTCCTAGTGGCCAAGAGTTCCTTATTCTCATTCTCAATAACTGTCATGCCCCCCTTTTTGGGCACACAATGAACAGGACTTACCCAAGAACTATCAGCAATAGGGAAAATGATCCCTGCATCTAACAACTTAATGACTTCTTTCTTAACAACTCTTTCATGTTAGGATTTAGCCTCTTTGTCTCTGGACAACGGGCTTAACATCATCAACAAAATCTATTTTATGCTGGCAAAAGTTAGGACTAATACCTGGAATATCGGTGGTCTTCCAAGCAAAAGCCCGCTTATGGGCTCGAAGCACAGATAAAAGACAATCCTTCTCGTCACTCGAGAGTGAGGACGAGATAACCACGGGTAAAGAAGATTCACCTGACAAATAAGCATACTCCAAATGGGAAGGTAATGGCTTAAGCTTCAAATCAGTGGGTGGTACATCAACAGAATTGGTACCCTCGAACTTCCATCCCAGCAACAACCTCCTCAAAACTCTCATCCTGGAGGTGTCTCATCCAAGCTAAGTGCCATAACCTCTGCAAACAAATCATCATCAGAAATATCTCCCGATCCTAAATTTGCAATCTCCTCATCTCCAATATCGGTCTCCATCAATTCTTGAAATTCTCGGTCCAAAGCATCATCAATCACATCAATCCTGAAACAAGACTCATCATTAGAATAAGAATGCTTAATAGACCTCTCAACATTAAAAACAATTCTATCCGTACCCACACCCAAAGAAATTTCCTTATCCTTCACACGGATGATAGCATCCGCGGTATTAAGGAATGGTCGTCCAAGAATAAGGGGTACTTGTGCATCCTCTTCCATCTCGAGGATAACAAAGTCAACTAGGAAAACAATATGGCCCACTTTGACTCTAATATTTTCAGCAATCCCAATGGGATACTGAAATGAATGGTCAGCTAGTCTTATACTCATGCGAGTAGGGCGAAGGATTCCCAAGGACAACTAAACCGAGTAAGGCATCAAATTAATGCTAGCACCTAAATCAGCCAAAGCCTTACAAATAATGGTTCTAATAGAGCAAGTAATAAGGAAACTCCCTGGATCTTCAAGCTTAGGCGGAATGCGGTTCTGCAAGATAGCAGAACACTTGGCATTGAAAAAAGTAGCTTTTGCCTCCTCCAACTTTCCTTTATCCGTCACAAGCTCCTTAATGAACTTGGCATAATGAGGCATCCCCTGTATCAAATCAACTAAAGGCACATTAATATGAACATTTGAAATCATTTGAACAAACTTGTTATATTGTTCCTTTAACTTTGCCTTCCTGAACCGCTGTGGAAATGGAACCTTTGGCTTATATGCTTTAACCTCGGTAACCACATCCGGTTTTGGTGGAGTGACCGGAGTCTTCACGGTCGGAATCTCCTCCATCTCAATCTCTTTATCAACTTCATCATCATCACTCCCTTTTTCTTGCACATCTGAAACAACAACATCAGGTATAGTAGGAGGGTCATAGGATTTACCTGTACGAGTGGTGATGGCCTTGGCTTCCTCATTACGGGCTTGAGGTGGAGTGTACTTCTGCCCCGCATTCTGTCCCTGATTTGGCCCCATGCTAAACTGAGACTTAGGATTCTGTTGAGTATTGCTAGGTAAAGTACCTGGAGGCCTAGAAAGGGCAGCCATCCTACTCTCAAGATCCTTAAAATTGACACATTGATTCTTCATATTGATCTCTACCTTGCCATTTATCCTATCCATCCTCTCATTCAACGCCTTAGTATCATCCCGAATCATCTGAATGCTAGTGTTAGTTTCAGCCTGATTACTAACCAACTGTTTCATCATCTCTCAACTCGGCATTTGGATCGGCATTAGAGGAAGAAGATCATGATCCTTGTCCTTGTTGAGTTTGTTGTTGTGGCTGACTCTGAAAATTATCCCTTTGCCACCTATTTCCTGAAAAACGAGAGTTATTAGTAGGAAAAGAAGAGTTATAAGTAGGATTACCTGAAGAACGGTTCTGGAAACCGGTGTTGCGTTGGTAGCTCCCTTGGGGTTGATTATGAACATAACTCACATCTTCGGGTGCCCGATTTGGGACACTCATCAGAATAATGCATATCACCACAATGATCACATCCATCGGCTACTACCTTAACATCCCTTTCAATTGCTCTAAACCGATTCTCTTGCATAGCAAATCCCTTTTCCATGCGCTCAGATAGCGCTCTAATCTCTCCAATCATCCCTGAATCATGACTAGCTTCAACCTTTGCAACCCTACCTTGGCTAGTACCTTTCTTTAACCTTCTCTCATTCTTCAAGAATCTATCATCATCCATATTCGCATTGTCCTTTGCCATGGACTCCAAAATTTCAAAACCTTCATTTGGTGTGATCTTATTGAAACCACCCCCAAAAGCATATCCTAACCCGCTTAGACTTCTTATCTAGACCATCAAAGAAAAGCTCAACAAATTGCTCCTTAGTCATGTTATGGCCCGGACAATTCCTCAACATCTCCTTAAAACGGATCCATGCATCCACCACATCTTCATCTTCATCTTGGTCAAAGGACCTAATCAAATTCTCCAACTTCCTTTGAGTTCTAAGTGAATAAAACTCACCAATGAAAGCTTGCTTGAGTTGGTCCCAAGTTGTTATGGAATTTTCCGGAAGATCATTAAACCAATCTAGAGCATCACCGGTAATGGACATGGGAAATGTCTCAAGTTTAACGGCATTCATTTGGTTTTGCCCATATTGATATAACCGTGCCAACTTTTCAAACCTTTCCAAGTGTTGGTATGGATCCCATTTCCTTTTGCCATCAAACTGTTGCTCCTCAATATTTTTAAGATGATTACCTTTCAGATTGAAATCATGAGCAATGGCGGAGGTCTTATAGGACTACCACGGTTGGCAGGAATAGTGCGGACCCTCTCGCCATACCGTATATCATTCGAGTCCCTTTCTTCGTCTCCCATTTCCTCTTCTAACTTAACTTCTAAATTGAAAAACTCGTCCAAATAGAACCCTTCCTCGTCCGAATCAGGAGTGGGTCTAGCAATAGGTGAGAATGGTGTAGGTGTTGTGAAGTTAAAACCTACGTCTTGTTGGTGTTCTCAAAGGGCTATTTAGAGGTAAACCCGAAGACCGCAAGTTCATCAACTAAGAAGTAGACCTGCAAAACACAACTAACCAAACACGTCAACTGCACCTGTGATAAGACAAGAAAAGAAAAGCTAACTATTAAAGCAAATAACTTCCTCACGCGTGAGGAAGGATCAAACCACTAAATTAACAACTAAAACGGCACACAATCCCCGGCAGCGGCGCCAAAAACTTGATGTGCTAAATCGAGTTTAAAATTTAAACTAGAAGTACCTCGAAACTCACTACTACACACTATCGGGCAGTGGACCCGATCGTATGCAATATAGTTAAAAAGTAAGTCCAGGTTCGTTCACGGGGATTGGTTTGAATCAATTGTCTAATAAAGTAGTTTGGAAAATAGGGTGTTGCTTCAAATCTCTCTTTGACAATTAAATTAAAATAACTTTAAAGACAAAACGCGTAAAAGTAAAGGTAAAGCTTCAAACAATAATAGTAAAGATCATCCACCTTGACTTCGCTAGACTTCAACATGATTGCATTCAATAAGATCAAATTATTTAGAGTTAACAAGATAATCGTGAAAGGATAAAAATGCTCGCGTGGTACCACCAACCGCTCGCAAATCACCAAACACCTAAGTTGCTAGTTTAATTACCCAAGCCGGTACCACCAATGCCTAGACAACCTTACCAACAATTAGTTTGCTTGACTATCAAATTACCAATTGTGCCTATGTGAAAATAACGTGGTACCACCAACCGTTACAAAACACGTTGACAAAATGATTCCTTTTATTAAAATGACATTCACTATCATACCATGAACTAGTGATAATTGCTTATAGACAAACAACCATTTGAAAATCACATATGCATCCAACTAGTACCACTAACGAAGAACACACATGCCACCAATATCATAATAATAAATATAAAGGAATTAAATCATCAAGATCTCGACACAACGATAATTGAAATCAACTCTTTGAATTAAAACATTAAGCAATCACTTCATTTGTCTAGTTTCATCAAGGTGGATGATTGAATGATTAGCCACTCATGATTAAATTGAAATAACAATCAAAATAAAGGAAGAACATGATGTACCAATCGTTTGAGAAATAGAAATTGCTAGACAATAAAATAGATACGATCTAGATGGGTGCACGTGAATCTTCAATGAATCGGAAGATGATGAAATCTTGATTTGATCCTTGATGGAATTCCTTGTAGTGCAGCTCCTAGAAAGAAAACTTGATTCCCCCCTGGGAATTAGGTTTTGTTTTCTATTTATACCCCCCCAAATCTGATGCAAAAGCTGCCCAAAACCTATCAGCCCCGTACTCTTGACTGCGGCGCAGTGGGCCTTGGCCACCCCCACTGCGGCGCAGTCCAAAATCACTGGTCTAATTGTGCCTTTCCATTAGCCGACTGCGGCGCAGTGGGCAGGTGATGCTCCCACTGCGGCGCAGTGCAATCCTGCTGGTCCGACATAAGCGACTGCGGCGCAGTGGGCTGGTGATGCTCCCACTGCGGCGCAGTCCAATCCTGCTGATCCGAAGACAACCTTTTCACTATGAACTTGCTGAAATTTTCTATCTTCTCAACTTTAAACAACTCTCGAACTCACAAATTCACTTCTTGGCCTCAGAAATCATCCGAAATTGCACCAAATGGACACGTAACCTGTTTAGAGCCTGGAAACACTAACAAACAACATAAACGCGCCAAATGCACACAAAATCGACTTAAAACGCTTAATAAAATGGCCATTAATGATGTGGGCGATGGGTATAAATTGGTCACATCAAATCCCCCCACACTTGAGCATTGCTTGTCCTCAAGCAAATCCAACATTAAAGCAAAAGTAATCCTTGGCAATGAAGCTAAATAAACAATTACGAGTATCAAAAAGAAGCAACACCAAGTATGTCAAAGACAAAGAAGTTGGGTGAAGCAGTTTTAATCTTAAATGAAAACCCGAAATGTTTGACAATATCTGAACAATCCACAAGCCTCAATAACACGACTAAGCACAAGTGAAACAAATGAACCTATCAATATCATTCTACTCCAACAAACTTACTTTTGGGGTTGAATATATAAAGAATTACTCATAGCACGGTCGAGATGCATATCTTACCATAGGCTTGAACAAGGATCATAGCTCCACAGACGTGGCGTAAGCACCAAGTACATCATCAAAATAGGCATATAAGATGGTTGTATAGTTAGGCTAAGGTATATGTAATGGATATTTACAATGAGTAAGGGAGTGTAGGTTATAAATGGAAGGAAACAATCAAAAGTATAAGGTATGTATAAAATATGTACAAAATAGTCTAATCAAAACCCGTACCATTGATTCCCAATAACCCATAAATTGCTATTCCGCTAAGACACCTCAAAAATACCAAACAAACTCGACACCATTGTGGTGTATCAACTTCAAACAACTTAAATCAACCAAGTCCTCCATTCTTAACGATACAACACAACTCTAGACATATAAAAATGAGAAGTACCCACTAGTAGCCCAAGTTTTTTTTTTTTTTTTTACTCTACTAGTAGGCACCCTCTTACAATGATGATCATGTCTAAACACTTACTTCCTTTTGAACAATCCAACACATTCCCATAGACCAACAATATTCCACCGACACCCCATTGAAGCTCTCCCAAACCGTCCAAACAAACCAATGACAATCAATGGCCCCCCAGATTAGACTATCGGTATAGTAAGGTATAATTAGGTAAAGTTTACATAAATGAGTGGATATATACAATGGAAAAGGCTAAGTTAAAAGGATGTATAAGAAAGGTTTACAAAGAAAGGAAGGATGTATATGTAAGTGAGTATAAGTATAGTAAGGGTATGAATATACAAAAGGAAAAGTGAAAATAAAAGAAAGAAAAGTATGGGTCAAACCTATATGCCAATTCGTCATCCGATGTACTTTTATCACAAAAGTGATCTCACTGCGGTCTCGTCACGATCACAAGGCCAAGTTCTAACTCAACACATCACCGGCACACTCAAATCAAAGAAAAGAACCCGGAAATGGAATAAATTAACCTCAAATTCGCACATCTTAGTGCAGAGTTCGAAATGGAACCCTTACTCCCGAATAAATCCAAGAGCCTAGAGAGGGACAAATTACAAGGCAATCAAACCAAACCGTAAACACCTAGCACATCTATAAATGAATGATGAATCTCACAACTTTAGGTGTTTGGGAATTTTGAGTATGCAAGTAATGTTAATCCACAAGGATAAGCCCAATAACCGTTCAGAACACATTTTGCCGATTTAAATTTTACCAAGGAAAATTTTGTAGTAAAATTGCTCATTAAATTATTATGAATTAAGTGACAAAAGCAATTTACCACAAGGACAAGCTCAACTCAAGTTTCAAAACCATATCAACTTCTATCATCCCGCCAAATTGAAACAACCAATTCTCAAACATGCACATCATAGTTCAAAGTTCAAAATAGAACCCTTACTCTTGGATAAAAACCCAAAAGCCTACGAGAGGGACACATCCACAAGAACGGCTAAAATCTCAATGGCAAAACAACAAAAGAGATAAACCCGGTAGCTTAAACCTATTTGCCACCCCCCCACACTTAAGATGGACAATGCCCTCACTGTCCATATTCGGTCAAACAAAGGTAAATAGGGGTAAGCAACATAGAAAAATCAGAACACATACCGGAGTAAGGACACATCCCGTTTTGAAACAAGTTAGTCGACCCCGTGTCACAAATGGCGCTTCCGAAAAAGGAAGAACACTTTGCTTGGCGGGAGAAACAACTTGTACCAAAACAGAAAGTGCGAGAGTTGTGTGTGCATCAAACCTACCAAACACAAATATAGCGGCGCTGAACTTACTGCCAGCATATGCACACCATCACACAATCACAATTTGATGCCACAGAGTAAAGATGAGAAGAGAATCCAATGGGTTATCCCCCCACACTTGTGTTGCACAATAGCCATCAAATTGAGAAATCCTGCTTCACTTGCACCACAAATAAACCACATATCCAAACATATCAAAGTACTACTGTTTTTATGCAGAAAAATAAGAAACGAAAAACAAAACAAAAGAAAAGAAAAGACAATGTATAAAGTACAGTCATCCTGAATACCAATCATCATCACAAATCATAAAATGACTCCATCCCATGGAGCCAGATGGGAATCATAATCATCATCACTGCGACTGTCCATGATAGCCATAGGGAAGACCAGAAGTATCAAAAAGATCGGTGATCCAATTGCGCTCCCCTTCTTGACCTGAACCAGAGGTGCCAACATCTCCTCCAGACGGTCCACCACCAAAGCCTGAGCCAGAACCTGCAACAAAACCAGGGAGAAAAGAAGATGAACCACCTGCATCATACCCACTCTGAAAAGCTCCGGATCCACCAGCATCATGACCACCCTGAAAAGTACCAAACTGCACCGGCCCACGAGGAGATCCTCCCAAGTCATGGGGCCGTGGTGACATGCCCCCCGGAGAAGTGGGAAAGAATGACTGACCACCCTGGCGGTAAGCTGGAACATGAATAGGCGGTGGGCTAAAGTCAGGAACCGGATTAGGTCTTTCAAACTCCCGATTATGATACTGTGCATCCCACATCGGTTGATAATAATCCAGAGTATAGTTGGTGTGGGCCTGCTGAGATCCAATCCAAGTCATATCCTGATCCATGCGCCGCTGATAATCATCAAAAGTCTGGCGGCTAGCCCGCTGCCCATCAAAATCTGCTGCAGCTGGGATCCTATATCAGTTAAATCAATACTTGGACGGCCCCCCTCCTCTGAGGCTCCTGAGGGGCATCCTCCCATCTCCATCATCCAGAATCCTCCAATCTGGAGGTGGTTCCTCAATAACACCGGTATCATCCAACAATCTAGCCGGATGGCTCCCCTGCTTCTTCTTGACAATCTTACCCCGAATCAACTCCTTAACATTGAAATCCTCTTGGTTGACTTGTGGAGACAAATGGGTCTGGCACTCCTCTGAATCAAAAACACCCATCCTCTTGTAAATACGGGTGATAAAGTGCCCCAAAACCAACTCTGCATCAGAATGATTACACATCCTATCAAGTACAACCATCGGGGCCAATGCAAACTTCCTAGGAGCCCTTCAGAAAACAACTTAATCAACCATAAATCTAGCTGGTATGCCTTGTTCCAATGTGTGGATCTCTGAACCAAGAACGTAACGATCATCCTATGCAACAACCTCAACCTAACACTCTGAATTTTTGACACACTACTGACCCACCAGTCGGCCAAGCTTCTCCTCCAGAAATCCGAGTCCAATATTGTGAAATGGACTCACCATCCCCCAAATCACCCTTGACATAAAAACCCTGCTTTAAAAGTTGCCTGAATTCCTGGTTATCCAACTCCTGCCTAGAATACATACCGGTATAAAACCCAAACTCAGCTATAGACAGCTTTCTCTGCTGTCCCCCACACAAAAACCAAACAACTCTTTCTCCAAAAATATCCTTGATTTTATGCAATTCCTTAGTCAATTTCAAAGTAGAATAAAATTCAAGGCACAACTCACGGTAAACGGGTTCCCTGTTCAGAAAAATTTGTTGCCACATATCACTGCGAACTACCCTATCACCAACCCTTGCTTCTATACTGAACCATCTGCCAATATCACCCTGAACCCCAAAAAACTGAGCATCAGAATGAGCGAGATACCTGGGTGGGCACACAACATGCTTGTGAAGCGTGTAAAGCTTGTTCAGATAATTGTTCTTGTGGGGTTGCCTAACCCCGTCAAACTCTAGCCATGCATGCCTCTCGTTCATTGCACCCGGCCAATGATTTAGAGGAGGTACCTCCGGTTCTTTCCTAGCCGACTTAGCTGGGACTTCGGCAGTCCCGCTAGATTGTCCCACCTCTCCTTGCTTCCTCTTATCAGTAGCGGACTGCAATCACAGACATTAAAGCAAACAAACATGAGCTATAAAGAATACAAAACTTGAACCTCATTAAACTTCAAACACAATTGCTGAACAGAACAATCCCACTGCCGCGCAGTGGGACTGTGTGGTCCTAACTGCGGCGCAGTGGGGTAATAATCACGTGCAAGTCAGAAGACAACCACTGCGGCGCAGTGACTAACCCACACCACCACTGCGGCGCAGTGGCTCAAATATTCTGGCAAAGAAATATGGTGTTCATCATAATTTCCAGCCAAAGGGGTAGATTCATACCATCAATCAACTTTATTTCAACAATTTAACAACACCTAGGCCATCATTAACCTCCCCCCACACTTGTTCATCAAAAAGCCCCAATTTTCAAAACCCTAGCTTATTTTATCTCAAAATCGGATGAACAAGTGTTAGAATCCAAAATTAAACACCACATTGGTATCAATAGCCCATAACCAACATAACCCACTAATTAATTTGAAAATTAAATCCCTAAAGATTAAAAATTAAAATTAAAGAAATAAAAAGAAAAACTAGTCAAGAAATCTTACCTCTTTTCCCATGATAGTGAAAGATAAGTGATGATCTAAGAGAAAAGAAGAAGAAAATGCAAGATGGGTGAAATGAGGAGCAATGGGAGGTGTTTGGAAAGCTTAGATCGGTATTGAGAGATAAGGGGAAAAAAAGATAAAATTTTTGTGGTAAATAGTAACTCCCCCTTTTGAAAGACTATAAAAAACGCTCCTGGTTGACCAGTCAATAGACCCACTGCGGCGCAGTGGGCATCAGCCTCCCCCACTGCGGCGCAGTGGGGCGATTTCGCACCCAAGGACAGAACAATTCAACTGCGGCGCAGTGGCCAAAACACACCCCCACTGCGGCGCAGTGGGGATTCTCTGTCCGAATTTCCCATTTTTTCCTGCACCTGCACTTTCTTGACAATACAACATCAAATCTAACTAACAAAATGCAATAAAATAACACGGGTTGCCTCCCGAGAAGCGCTTAATTTATTTACGAGTCATTAGCTAGACTCGACTACATTTCAAGCTTCAAATTCAAAAATGGGGATCTCCTCGAGTATCCCCTCCACTTGTTCTTCTTCCAAGTACAACTTAAGTCTATGACCATTTACAATGAAAGAACTGTCTCCATTTCTCTTAAACAATTCAACATACCCGACGGATAAACATGCTTGATAACAAAAGGTCCAATCCACCTAGAAGTTAACTTAGGTTGCTTGATCTTAAACTTTGACAAAAACAACAAAACCTTAGCTCCAACCTTAAATTCCTTTCTACGGATCCTTTTGTCATGCCATACCTTGGTTCGCTCCTTGTAAAGTCTAGAATTCTCATATGCACCTAACCTAAGCTCATCTAGCTCATGAAGTTGCAACATTCTAAGTTCACTAGCTTCCATCATATCCAAGTTCAAATTCCTCAACGCCCAATACGCCTTATGCTCTATCTCAATAGGTAAATGACAATTCTTACCATAGAGCAACCGGTATGGCGTGGTGCCAATCGGCGTCTTATAAGCCGTCCTAAACGCCCACAAGGCGTCATCCAACTTCTTTGACCAAACCTTAGGGTTATCTCCCACAGTTTTCTCCAAAATTCTCTTCAAAGCCCTATTGGTGTTTTCTACTTGTCCACTAGTTTGTGGATGATAGGAAGTAGAAAAGTAATGCACAACACCATATCTTTTCATGACCTTAGCTAATTGATGATTTGCAAAGTGGGTTCCTCGGTCACTAATTAAGGCTCTAGGGCAACCAAATCGACAAAATAATTGTTTAAGGAAATCAATGACTACCCTCGCGTCATTCGTGGGCAAAGCCTTGGCTTCGGCCCATTTAGACACGTAGTCAACGGCGACAAGAATATATAGGAACTTATTAGACGGTGGGAATGGTCCCATGAAGTCTATACCCCAAATATCAAACCTCACATACCTGAATGCTTTGTTGAGGCATCTCATCCCGCTTAGTGATGCTTCCTTGTCTTTGACAAATGTCACAAGTTTCCACCAAAGTTTGAGCCTCCTTGAAAATTGTAGGCCAATAGAAACCTGCATCAAACACTTTCTTACCAGTAACTGAAGGACCGTAATGACCTCCAGTTGGACCAAAGTGACAAGCATCAAGAATCTCCCGAGTCTCAGCTCCAGCTACACATCTCCTCACCATACCATCTGCACAAACACGAAACAAGTATGGGCTATCCCAAAAATAGTACTTAGCATCTGAAATGAGCTTCTTCTTCTGTTGGTGCGTGAAGTCAGTTGGTATCTCACCTGCAACCAAATAATTAGCAATATCTGCAAACCAAGGTGCATCATCAGAAGTAGAAATAAACATTAAACATTCATCGGGGAAGTGATCATTGATCTCCCCTTCACGAAGTTCCTCCCGGTGAGGATCTTCCAAACGACTCAAATGGTCGGCAGCCAAATTTTCAGCCCCTTTCTTATCCTTGATTTCTATATCAAATTCTTGCAACAAAAGAATCCAACGGATAAGCCTGGGTTTAGCATCTTGTTTCGAGAACAAGTACTTAAGGGCTGAATGGTCAGTAAAAACTATGGTCTTACTTAAAACAAGTATGATCTAAACTTATCAAATGCGAAGACCACTGCAAGCAACTCCTTTTCTGTGGTGGTGTAATTTTGCTGGGCGGGGTTCAAAGTTTTGCTAGCAAATAAATGGGCTTGAAATGCTTATCAACCCTTTGCCCAAGCACGGCTCCCACAGCAAAATCACTGCATCACACATCAATTCAAAGGGCAATTCCCAATCCGGCCCAACCATGATAGGAGAATTAGTCAACTTTTCCTTCAAAACCTGAAAAGCACTCAAACAAGCATCATCAAATACAAAAGGGACGTCCTTCTCCAACAAGTGGGTCATAGGACGAGTAATCTTAGAAAAATCCTTAATAAATCGGCGGTAAAAACCGGCATGTCCAAGAAAACTCCTTACCCCTTTCACATTGGAAGGCGGGGGTAATTTGGCTATAACATCTATTTTAGCCCTATCAACTTCAATCCCGGCCTTAGACACTTTATGACCTAAAACAATACCTTCGGTCACCATGAAATGACATTTCTCCCAATTCAAAACAAGTTGTGCCCTCTCGCACCTTTCCAACATCTTATCCAAGTTATGCAAGCAAGTACGAAATAAGTCCCCAAAAACCGAGAAATCATCCATGAAAACCTCCATGGAGGTTTCAAGCATGTCCTGGAAAATAGCTATCATGCACCTTTGAAAGGTGCCCGGGGCATTACACAAACCAAACGGCATTCGCCGATAAGCAAAGGTGCCAAATGGGCACGTGAAAGTGGTTTTTTCTTGATCCTTTGGATCAATGGGTATTTGAAAGTACCCAGAAAACCCATCTAAGAAACAAAAATACTCATTACCTGCAAGTCTTTCTAACATCTGATCAATGAAAGGCAGGGAAAGTGATCCTTACGGGTGGCATCATTAAGCTTACGGTAATCAATACAAACCCGCCAACCCGTTATAGTCCTAGTGGCCAAGAGTTCCTTATTCTCATTTCAACAACTGTCATGCCCCCCTTTTGGGCACACAATGAACAGGACTAACCCAAGAACTATCAGCAATAGGGAAAATGATCCCTGCATCTAACAACTTAATGACTTCATTCTTAACAACCTCTTTCATGTTAGGATTTAGCCTCCTTTGTCTCTGGACAACGGGCTTAACATCATCAACAAAATCAATCTTATGCTGGCAAAAGTTAGGACTAATACCTGGAATATCGGTGGTTTTCCAAGCAAAAGCCCGCTTATGGGCTCGAAGCACAGATAAAAGACAATCTTTCTCGTCACTCGAAAGTGAGGACGAGATAACCACGGGTAAAGAGATTCACCTGACAAATAAGCATACTCCAAATGGGTAGGTAATGGCTTAAGCTCTAAATCAGTGGGTGGTACATCAACAGAATTTGGTACCCTTGAACTTCCATCAGCAACAACCTCCTCAAAACTCTCATCCTCAGGAAGTGTCTCATCCAAGCTGAGCGCCATAACCTCTGCAAACAAATCATCATCAGATATATCTCCCGATCCTAAATTTGCAATCTCCTCATCTCCAATATCGGTCTCCATCAATTCCTGAAACTCCCGGTCTAAAGCATCATCAATCACATCAATCCTGAAACATGACTCATCATTAGAATAAGAATGCTTAATAGACCTCTCAACATTAAAAACAATTCTATCCTTACCCACACCCAAAGAAATTTCCTTATCCTTCACACGGATGATAGCATCCGCGGTATTAAGGAATGGTCGTCCAAGAATAAGGGGTACTTGTGCATCCTCCTCCATCTCGAGGATAACAAAGTCAACTAGGAAAACAATATGGCCCACTTTGACTCTAATGTTTTCAGCAATCCCCATGGGATACTGAAATGAATGGTCAGCTAGTCTAATACTCATGCGAGTAGGGCGAAGGATTCCTAAAGCCAACTTACTCCAAACCGAATAAGGCATCAAATTAATTCTAGCACCTAAATCAGCCAAAGCCTTACAAATAATGGTTCTAATAGAGCAAGTAATAAGGAAACTCCCTGGATCTTCAAGCTTAGGCGGAATGCGGTTCTGCAAGATAGCAGAACACTTGGCATTGAAAAAAGTAGCTTTTGCCTCCTCCACTTTCCTTTATCCGTCACAAGCTCCTTAATGAACTTGGCATAATGAGGCATCCCCTGTATCAAATCAACTAAAGGCACATTAATATGAACATTTGAAATCATTTGAACAAACTTGTTATATTGTTCCTTTAACTTTGCCTTCCTGAACCGCTGTGAAATGGAACCTTTGGCTTATATGCTTTAACCTCGGGAACCACATCCGGTTTTGGTGGAGTGACCGGAGTCTTCACGGTCGGAATCTCCTCCATCTCAATCTCTTTATCAACTTCATCATCATCACTCCCTTTTTCTTGCCCATCTGAAACAACAACATCAGGTATAGTAGGAGGGTTATAGGATTTACCTGTACGAGTGGTGATGGCCTTGGCTTCCTCATTACGGGCTTGAGGTGGAGTGTACTTCTGTCCCGAATTCTGTCCCTGATTTGGCCCCATGCTAAACTGAGGCTTAGGATTCTGTTGAGTATTGCTAGGTAAAGTACCTGGAGGCCTAGAAAGGGCAGCCATCCTACTCTCAAGATCCTTAAAATTGACACATTGATTCTTCATATTTATCTCTACCTTGCCATCTATCCTATCCAACCTCTCATTCAATGCCTTAGTATCATCCCGAATCATCTGAATGCTAGTGTTAGTTTCAACCTGATTACTAACCAACTGTTTCATCATCTCCCTCAACTCGGCATTTGGATCGGTATTAGAGGAAGAAGACTGATCCTTGTCCTTGTTGAGTTGTTGTTGTGGCTGACTCTAAAATTATCCCTTTGCCACCTATTTCCTGAAAAACGAGAATTATTAGTAGAAAAGAAGAGTTATAAGAAGGATTACCTGAAGGACGGTTCTGGAAACCGGTATTGCGTTGGTAGCTCCCTTGTGGTTGATTCTGAATGTAACTCACATCTTCGGGTGCCCGATTTGGGCACTCATCAGAATAATGCATATCACCACAATGATCACATCCATCGGCTACTACCTTTACATCCCGTTCAATCGCTCCAAACCGATTCTCTTGCATAGCAAATCCCTTTTCCATGCGCTCAGATAGCGCTCTAATCTCTCCAATCATCCCAGAATCATGACTAGCTTCAACCTTTGCAACCCTACCTTGGCTAGTACCTTTCTTTAACCTTCTCTCATTCTTCAAGAATCTATCATCATCCATATTCACATTGTCCTTTGCCATGGACTCCAAAATTTCAAAACCTTCATTTGGTGTGATCTTGTTGAAACCACCCCCAAAAGCATATCCTAATTCACGCTTAGACTTCTTATCTAGACCATCAAAGAAAAGCTCAACATATTGCTCCTTAGTCATGTTATGGCCCGGACAATTCCTCAACATCTCCTTGAATCGGATCCATGCATCCACCACATCTTCATCTTCATCTTGGCAAAAGGACCTAATCAAATTCTCCAACTTCCTTTGAGTTCTAAGTGAATAAAACTCACCAATGAAAGCTTGCTTGAGTTGGTCCCAAGTTGTTATGGAATTTTCCGGAAGATCATTAAACCAATCTAGAGCATCACCGGTAATGGACATGGGAAATGTCTCAAGTTTAACGGCATTCATTTGGTTTTGTCCATATTGATATAACCGTGCCAACTTTTCAAACCTTTCCAAGTGTTGGTATGGATCCCATTTCCTTTTACCGTCAAACTGTTGCTCCTCAATACTTTTAAGATGATTACCTTTCAGATTGAAATCATGAGCAATGGTTGGAGGTCTTATAGGACTACCACGGTTGGCAGGAATAGTACGGATCCTCTCACCATAACGTATATCATTCGGATCCCTTTCTTCGTCTCCCATTTCCTCTTCTAACTTAACTTCTAAATTGAAAAACTCGTCCAAATAGAACCCTTCCTCGTCCGAATCAGGAGTGGGTCTAGCAATAGGTGAGAATGGTGTAGGTGTTGTGAAGTTAAACCTACGTCTTGTTGGTGTTCTCAAAGGGCTATTTAGAGGTAAACCCGAAGACCGCAAGTTCATCAACTAAGAAGTAGACCTGCAAAACACAACTAACCAAACACGTCAACTGCACCTGTGATAAGAAAGAAAAGAAAAGCTAAACTATTAAAGCAAATAACTTCCTCACGCGTGAGGAATGATCAAACCACTAAATTAACAACTAAAACGGCACACAATCCCCGGCAGCGGCGCCAAAAACTTGATGTGCTAAATCGAGTTTAAAAATTTAAACTAGAAGTACCTCGAAACTCACTACTACACACTATCGGGCAGTGGACCCGATCGTATGCAATAAAGTTAAAAAGTAAGTCCAGGTTCGTTCACGGGGATTGGTTTGAATCAATTGTCTAATAAAGTAGTTTGGAAAATAGGTGTTGCTTCAAATCTCTCTTTGACAATTAAATTAAAATAACTTTAAAGACAAAACGCATAAAAGTAAAGGTAAAGCTTCAAACAATAATAGTAAAGATCATCCACCTTGACTTCGCTAGACTTCATACATGATTGCATTCAATTAAGATCAAATTCATTGAGAGTTGACAAGATAATCGTGGAAGGATAAAATGCTCGCGTGGTACCACCAACCGCTCGCAAATCACCCAAACACCTAAGTTGCTAGTTTAATTACCCAAGCCGGTACCACCAATGCCTAGACAACCTTACCAACAATTAGTTTGCTTGATCAACAAATTACCAATTGTGCCTATGTGAAAATAACGTGGTACCACCAACCGTTACTAAACACGTTGACAAAATGATTCCTTTATTAAAATGACATTCACTATCATACCATGAACTAGTGATAATTGCTCATAGACAAGCAACCGTTTGAAAATCACATATGTATTCAACTAGTACCACTAACGAAGAACACACATGCCACCAATATCATAATAATAAATATAAAGGAATTAAATCATCAAGATCTCGACACAACGATAATTGAAATCAACTCTTTGAATTAAAACATTAAGCAATCACTTCATTTGTCTAGTTTCATCAAGGTGGATGATTGAATGATTAGCCACTCATGATTGAATTGAAATAACAATCAAAATAAAGGAAGAACATGATGTACCAATCGTTTGAGAAATAGAAATTGCAAGACAATAAAATAGATACGATCTAGATGGGTGCACGTGAATCTTCAATGAATCGGAAGATGATGAAATCTTGATTTGATCCTTGATGGAATTCCTTGTAGTGCAGCTCCTAGAAAGAAAACTTGATCCCCTGGGAAATTAGGTTTTGTTTTCTATTTATACCCCCTGAAATCTGATGCAAAAATGGGTCAAAAACCCTTCAGCCCCGTACTCTTACTGCGGCGCAGTGGGCGAGTGATGCCCCTACTGCGGCGCAGTCCAATATCACTGGTCTAATTGTGCCTTTCCACTTAGCCGACTGCGGCGCAGTGGGCACATGCACTCCCCACTGCGGCGCAGTCGTATTCCACTGGATTTGGTCTTCGATTTCAACAAGGCTGACTGCGGCGCAGTGGGCCTTGGGCACCCCCACTGCGGCGCAGTCTGAATCTGCTGGTCCAAATAACACTTTTTTTCACTATGAACTTGCTGAACTTTTTTCTATCTTTCCACATGAACAACTCTCGAACTCACAAATCAACATCTTGGCTTCTGAAATCATCCAAACTTGCACCAAATGGACACGTAACCTGTTTAGATCCTGAAACACTAACAAACAACATAAACGCGCCAAATGCACACAAAATCGACTTAAAACGCTTAATAAAATGGCCAATAATGATGTGGGCGATGGGTATAAATTGGTCACATCAAGCTGTTTGGGTTTATTTACTTAAAACCAAAGATGAAGTATATGATATGTTTATTTCTTTTTCCAGTCTTCTTGAAACTCAGTTTGAAACTAAAATCAAGGTTATAAGGTCTGATAATGGAACTGAATTTGTTAATAGAAACATGAATACTTTTCTAAATAACAAAGGGATTTTACATCAAACTTCTGTTAGTTATACTCCTCAGCAAAATGGCATTGCTGAGAGAAAACATAGACATTTGTTGAATGTGGCTAGAAGTATTATGTTTCAGGGAGGATTGCCTCTCAAATTCTGGTCTGATTGTATTCTAACTGCTGTTTATCTCATTAACAGGTTACCCTCTTCAGTATTAAATGGTTGTTCTCCTTTTGAAATGATTTATAAAAGAAAACATGTCCTCTCCCATATCAGAAGTTATGGTTGTCTTTGTTATTCAACTGTCTTAAATAATTTTGATAAATTTTCTCCTAGGTCTGAAAAATGTGTCTTAATTGGTTTTTCTCCTGTTAAAAAGGCTTATAAACTTTTTAGTATTGATAGTAATTCTGTTTTATATTCAAGAGATGTAAAGTTTTATGAAAGTATATTTCCTTTTAAAATGAAATCTGCTACTGAAATCTGTTCAGATCTTGTTAACTCAACAGAATCTGAACAAGTTCATTTTTTTGACAATAAAGAGTCAGATGTCATAACTTCATTAACTCCCAATGATGAAGGGAGAGGTACTTTTTATGATGATGGCACAGCCTCCACCTCATATGAGCATGTTAATGTTCAAAGGCAGGATGGCAGAGCAACATCTATAAATGAAAATTACATCCCTGAGGGAAATATTCCTATTGATCAGTCTGGTTTAGTAAACAATGAGGAGACAACTGTTAATAATGAGGGTAATCCTAACTTGAGAAGGTCTAATAGAATAACTAAACAGTCTGTTAGATTAAATGATTATATTCTTGATTCTAATGTTAGATATGGTCTTGATAAGTTTGTTAGCTATGCTTGTTTAAGTAATGAGAACTTCAGTTTTTCAACAAACTTAAATAAAGGTTTTGAACCTTCTACTTATGAAGAAGCTATTAAAGATCCTAAATGGGTTGAAGCTATGAATAATGAGATTGAGGCTTTACATAGAAACAACACTTGGGTCATTACTGATTTGCCTATTGATAGAGAACCCATAGGTTGTAAGTGGATCTTTAAAATTAAATATAAAGCTACTGGTGAGATTGAGAGATATAAGGCTAGGCTTGTAGCCAAAGGCTACAATCAAAGAGAGGGTTTGGATTATGATGAGACTTTTAGTCCTGTGGTTAAGATGGTCACTGTGAGATGTCTTATGTGTATTGTTGTTTGTAAAGGTTGGCCTATGTACCAACTTGATGTTAATAATGCATTTCTTTATGGTGAGTTAGATGAAGATGTGTATATGAATATTCCTCTTGGTTGTCAAGTTGGTGATAGTACTAAAGTATGCAAACTTGTTAAGTCTTTGTATGGTTTGAAGCAAGCCCCAAGGCAGTGGAATGTTAAGCTTACCAATGCCTTGGTTGAGCATGGTTTTGAACAGAGTAAGTTTGATTATTCTCTTTATGTTAAACAGTCTAAAGATGTTTTTATTGCTTTATTAGTCTATATTGATGATATAGTAATCACTGGTAATAATGAAAATGAAATTAATAGTTTCAAACAGTTTTTAAGCAATAAGTTTTTAATTAAAGACTTAGGTGAGTTAAAATATTTTTTAGGTATTGAGGTGTTGAAAAATAACAGAGGTGTTTGCATGACACAAAGAAAATATTGTTTGGAGCTTTTGTATGAATATGGTCTCTTAGCTGCTAAACCTGTTGATACTCCTCTTGTTTTAAATGAAATTATGAACTATGAAGAAAGTGAAAATGATAAATTCATTAAAAACATTTCTAGCTATCAACAACTTGTTGAAAAATTAATCTATCTTACTCATACTAGACCAGACATATCTTATGCTGTACATTGTCTTAGTCAACACATGCATGCTCCTCTTCAGTCTCATTTTAAAACTGCTTTAAGGGTACTTAGATATCTTAAAAGGTCTCCTAGTACTGGTATTCAATTTGATAAGAACAGTGATCTTAAGTTAAGAGTTTTTGGAGATGCAGACTGGGCAAAATGTCCTAAAACCAGAAAGTCAGTTTCTGGTTTTTGTATTTTTCTGGGTAACAATTTGATTTCTTGGAAAAGCAAGAAGCAAGCAACTATATCCAGATCTTCTACTGAAGCTGAATATAGATGCATGGCTTCTGCAACATGTGAAACAGTTTGGATAACTAATATGCTTCTCAGCCTTGGCATCAATAATCTCATTCCTGTAAGTGTATATTGTGATAATAGTTCTGCTGTCCAGATTGCTGGAAATCCAGTGTTTCATGAAAAGTCTAAACACTTTGAAATAGATGTTCATTTTGTTAGAGAGAAAGCTGCTTCAGGTATGATTAAAGTTATTAAGATTGATTCTAAAGATCAAACAGCAGATATTTTAACTAAAGGTCTTACAAGTAAACAACATAAAGTTTTGTGTGACAAGCTTAATTTAGTTGACATGTTTTCAAAAATTCTGGATAAAAAATGAGTTATAATCTTGAGGGAGGATGTTATAAATATAAGGGTCAAGTTATAACTCATTTATTCTGCAGGGTGTAAAAGGTAACTTTCTTTCTTTTACCCTCTTTTGTTAGTTTGTTATATGTGCAGGGGCTATTGTGAAAATTGAAGATTAGGGTTATATAAATAACTCTTTATCTCTCATTCCTTATTATTCAGTCTGTCTCTATATTTTTTGTATCGTATTCTCTCTATATTTTGTTCTTATTGTTTATCAACATTGAGTTGATATTTGTTTTTATCATTGAGTCTGTATTCTGATTATCATTTGTATTTAGGATCACACACGTTTGTGGATGATCCCAGTCCTTTAGAATCGCACACGATTGTGGACGATTCATCTTTGTGTCTGTATTAGATCTTTAGGTATTCGATTAAATAAAAGTCTGAGTTGATTCGGTGTTGTTGGTGTTTGATCTCAAATTATTACAGATAGTAATACCTTTATCTAAACATATAAAGATTGCTTTCAAAAAGACTACCGGCAAAAATGTGAGTGATGTGGAAGAGGTGGTGTGTGTTTGTATGAGTATGGATATAAGAAAATAGTTTATGTCACACCAAAGAGAAAACACACATGTTAAGCTATTAGTTTTCATGTTCGTTACATTGAACCAATCAAGAAAGTTCAAACACGATGGATAGCTCATCCTTAAGTAATATTAAGGATATACTAAATGTTATTTTAAACAAAAAAAAAATTTCAATTAAGCCAACTAAAGAGAGATTCTAAATTGAATCTTTCAGCTAAAGATCATTACTGAATTAAATTAACCCATAAATCATGGTTAACAAAATCATGTACATTAGTACATAAAATAGAATTAGTATTTCTCTTTTCATAACTGATCACAGTGATACATACGCATACTGACATACGTATTCAATTCGGCTATTTCCTACTACAACAAATATGCCATTTATCTATACATAACTTTAAAAAGTGTGAAGAAATTTGTTAACTTTTTTCCATTTAAAAATATATAAAAAGTATTCACATTTAAAAGTGTAAACAAATTTAAAAGTTTATAACTTTTTCACATTTATATATGTGGGAGAAAAAGTTCACACTTTCAAGTGTGTAAAAATATATTAATTGTTTACATTTAAAAATGTGAAAAGTCAAATTGTAACACTAAATTTCTTCACGCGAGGGGAGTGTGAAAAAATTAGGTGTTACAAATTAATTCCACTCTTACTACTGTGAAAATGTTTGACATTTGTTTATACTTTTAAGTATGAAAATTTTATTAACATATTATAAGTGTGCAGAAATTATGATTTTTGAAAAGTATTCACACTTCTAAATGTGAGCTTTTTCTACACATTCTAAAAGGTGAAAAAATGAACAAATTTCTTCACGATTCATTGAAAAGGTGGAAAAATAAGTGTGAACAAATGACGTTTTTGTTGTAGTGTCCAACCGTTAGTTATTGGGCTGGAAATATTGAATTGTTGGGCTAATTAGGAATAGGGCCCTATACTTTAGACTTTTAGTTACAACCTACAACTTTTTTTTGGGAACCAAACGTCATCATACCCAGTACCACCAGCCAAGAAGACCCGACCCATTTTGATAATCCTGTTTTTTTTTATTACTTTATCACATATTGAAACTTTGAAAAATAATTTAGTTTGTGATTTTTAGAACATTTAGTTTTATATTGTTGATCGACTAACACTATCTTCTCTCAACTCTACATCACTAGCACTAATTATTATTATACGAGTAGTGTATATAAAAAGTATCGATCGTTATCTACCAATAAACTAACACAGTATTGTAGCATCTATTTAATGACAAGTAGCGATGGATTAAAACGACAAGTGTTCTCTAAGTTATAAAATTATAAAAATCTTTTTTAAATATATTATTATTAAAATAAAATAAAATAATAATAATTAATAATTATATATAGTAACTTTTCCTTACCTGAATCTTTCTCATACATTAAAGAAGCTTTTTAATTAGTAATTAAATTTTTTTGTTATTATCCGTATATACTAAACTCTTTTAATGTCCGTTTCCTTATTTATCTCCAACTCTATCTATAACCCCTTATAAAACATATTGAATTTTCTATTTTAATAAATTAAGCACTTTTTTATACCTAAAATACCCTTATTTCTTAATCTTAATTCCCCTATACACTTAATCTATACTTTTATACTATCTAATAAAAAAAATAACTCTCTCTTTAAATGTTACATGGGGAAATTATCTAAAATAACATTAATGATTAAATTACACTATCAATCTTTATCTTTTAAAATATCTTCATTAACCTTTTAATCAATTACTTTTATATCTATCATTAATTTACATCATTATCTACACCACTTGACGCTGCCTCCACCACCAACAGTCGCTCCCACCACCACACCGTCGCTGCCACAACCACCGCAGCATTGCGCGGGTACCGTGCTAATTTCCCTATCAATATCATTCTCAACTCTTCCCTAAAATTTTTATAAATAAATACCCGTCACTAATTCTCTCCCATGCCTATATATATTTTCAAGAGGTATAATTTATCCATCAATTTTGAAAATCACTGATTTTAGGGTTTCAAAGAGGCAAAATAATCGGAGGTATAAATTTCGATCAATTTTGAAATTTACTGCTTCATAGGATTTCAAAGAGCTAAGATAATCGTACGTATGTTTGACGTTTTATTATACGTTAGCTTGCGAGAATGTGACCATAGTTGTTAGTTGTTACTGATATTTTGTTTAGCTTTAGTTTAAGTAATGATATGCTTCAATACCATGCGAGTTGTTTCTTGATTTGTTGAAGGTGTGTTTCGGTGCTAGGGTCCATGTTGTGAAAATTTTGATGATATATTGTTAGTTTGTATGGTAGGTTAGATAGAGTTGTGAAAGCGATGGACCCGAGAAGTATGCTGGTGTTCTTTATGGGTTAGAAGCTTTTTAGTAATGTCATGACATATATATTAAGATTTTTTAATATTCAAATATCACTATAAGTATGTCACAATTTATAAATTTGATAGACATATTATAAATTTGTAATACTCAATTCGTATGTATATTTTTAAAAAATATTTCAATATAAAATCAAAGTTTTATAAGATAGATCAATTTTTTATTACTACAAATACTAACTAAATTTTAAATCATAATAAATTAAAATCTAATCTAATATTAAAAAAAAATCTAATATTAATATAACTGTGTATTGACAAATGTCTAAAATCTTCTTTATATATACTAAAAGACAACTGACCTAATAACTTATTACCAATCAAAACTTGATTTCATCAAATTGGAGTTTGCTTATGTCATAATTAATTATATTAATTAAAATCATATTAAATATCGATATAAATTATACGCATCATATCTAAATTTACGAAGTTAAATTAATATATCATTCTTGGTATGGATTATTATTGCGTATATGTTATATAAAATGATAATGACCTATTATTACTTTGTAATATTTAAATATCATTAAGTATGTCACAATCTACGACTCTAATAAAAATTTTAGATTTTATAATAATCAGAATTTGCTAAGCATGTCACAGTAAACATTCGATAGAGAAAAAATATTTCAATATAAAACTTAAAATTTTAATATATAGATCAATTTTTTATCTATAAATAGTAAACTAAAATTTCAAATATAATAAATTAATGTTTATTATTGATCACGCCGTAAGCCCGTGTATTGAATACGGACCTAAAATCTAGTATATACTAAAAGACAACACACATAACCTTAATTGACCAATCAAAGCCCTCAATTTCTCAAAATTAATTAAATCAACACATGTCTAAATTAATTTACACTTTTTGATTTTTCTATTACTAATTTTACACTTTTAACCCAATTGAAAAAATATTAATATAATTTACACTTTTTGGTTTTCTATCTCTAAATTTACACTTTTAACTCAATTTAAATATAATTAATACTTTATTGCATGATGTCTTTCTAATAACAAAATATTTATAACATTTGGATTAATACGAATTAATATTTATATCAATATTTTATTTTATATTGTTAATTGTAATCAAATTAATTGTAATATTGTTGTTATTAATAATTGTAATCAAACTATAATTAGGATAATCATTGTTGTTATTAGTAATTGGAATCAAACTATATCTAGGATACAAAATCTTCTATTTAACATTCAGTATTACATTTTAATATCTCAATTTTTTAAGTATATTTTATATTTAGTATAAGTATTTTTTTTTCCATATATTAATTCTTATATTAATAATGTTGTAAAACCTGTTTATTTGACACGGGTCTAAAATCTAGTTACTCACGAATGACGGAAAGTCTAACATACCTACATTCTCTTATAACCAAGTTCGTGATAGATAGTCCCTCATAAAAAAATTAATATAAGATTGGATGCACTTTGCATCCCTTGAAAACGATATTGGATGCATTGAAATAAAAGGTAAATAGATACATTTTTAATACATGAGTCTCCAGATTTATTCCTTGATGGAAATTAAGAAACAATAAATGCATATGCCCATGCCTTGGACCCGATTAGAAACATGTATACAACCGAAGAAACATGGTTTTGATCCAATCGACAATCAACGCCTATAGATCCGACAGCGCCCGCATATTTCCTGAGGGAAGGTATGGTGATGTTATATACGTGAATCGAGATCCGACGTGGTGTTAGAAGTGCAAAAGAATGCGACGGTGGTAAGTTATATGTAGTGGTGGCCAAAAGTAATTAGTTTCTGAGAATTCAGTTTGGGATAATGATTGTGCACCAAACCGAGATTGGGTTTAGAAGAAGGGATGGTGAGTGTTTTTGGTCGTTTGTTGGCGATTCCCAAAAGGTAGAGTTGATCTCTTTACGCCAACCAAATATGACCGATCTTTGGCTGATCGATATCGTTCTTGTAAGTGGATATTGTCGGCTGACTGATCGCGTTATTGATCAGTGTTGTATGTGTGTATATATTTCTAGGAGAAGGAGAATATCCCCATATATCTTACCTCCATTCCCTTTTATAGGGGAGACCTCGACTTGAAGATTAAATTGAGGTTTTAGGGTTTCTTATGATAAAGGGCCAGGAGTCCAGTATCCATTTTTGCCAGCCCAATAAGATGAAATAAATTCCGATTTTATAGGGAACAATTTTATCTTTTCCATCTTCAGCGCAATCCTTCGCTACAGAGAGTCTTCGTATTGTGCTACTGTTCCCTCTTCATACCGAAGGAGGTATATGTCATCAAGCCCCCCAGTCCGAGGGGATGTTTTCTGCCAAGTAAATATTGCCTCGGACTAGTACTGTTAAGTTGCTGACTCTTGGAGGTGCGTTGTGAAAAATAGAATCCAAAAAGTATTTGCTTGTCAGTTCTCGCATCCCAAGGTGTTCAAATCGACGGTTGGGGTTTTAATTTTCCTCCAATATATAGTAGAATCCATCTTTATCTTTGAATATCATCATTAATCTTCTGTAGTTTTTTCATCTACCTTTTTGTAAGCCCTCTTTTTCCTTTTTCCTTTTGGACCGCCGCCATTTACTGTTCACGTCATGTTTTCCTTATTCTTTTTGCTTTATTGTACTAGGTCTTCATTATCGCTCTGGCTATGGCGTCCAAGAGGAAGGTAACAGATGTTGGATCTTCTGCTGCTCCCGTTGACAATTTTATTTCTAAAAAAGGTAAGGATCTTATTGATGTATCTCCCGTTTCTTTTTCCGGCAACACCGCTCGCAAGTTTATGGAAGAAGAGTTACTTTCTGAAGATATGAGTGAACGGAAAAATATCTTGGTCCGTGGCTTGTGTCGAGAATACGAGTATTCTCAAGATATGTTAAAAGAGTCCCAATCTGTGGTTGGAAGTTTGCTTGACAGGATTGCTGATCTGGAGAAGCGGTCGGTGGAGCAAGATGTGGAGATAAAGGCCCTCCGTTCTGGATTAGAAAGGCGCCATGATGAACTGTTGCAGAGAGATCTGGATAATATTGAACTTAGGGAAGAAGTGAAAGCGTTTGCGAAGAAGGTCATCCCGCACCTATGCGAGACTCTTGCTACGGGTCCTCAGGCGGTTAGTTTGGTTGATGCTGTGGTAAATTCCTCTAAGAAGAAAGGCGTACTGTCTGCTACCCACTCTGAGCATTCTCCCGAGTATATGGAGGCCAAGGAAGCGTTTGATCAAGCCATCTTGAAACAGGCAAGCTATCAGAGTAACTATATTTATGACATTACTCATCTTCGTAACACCGGAGCCTATGACTTTTTAGTCGTGAAGCCCCGTTTTGAGTAGTTCTTATTTTCAAACTGTTTGCTTGTGGAATTTCATGTATCAGACTTTATCATCCTTAGTATATTTTGAAAGTTGTGGGATTTACTCTTTTGTTGTAGTATCCTTCAATTTTCTTTTTAAAAGTGGCTTCTCTAATAGCTGCTATCTCTCTTCGTTCTTCCAGTAAGTCCAAGTCTATTCTTAACTCCTCTGAATTTCTATCGGTATTTAATACCCTGTAAGTGGAGACTTGGAACTCTGCTGGTGCTACGGCCTCCGTTCCGAATGCCAAGCTGAACGGAGTTTCTCCGTTACTTCGCTTTGGTGTTGTCCTGTTAGCCCAAAGGACCAATGGTAACTCGTCTACCCACCCCTTGTGGCTTTGCCCCAACCGTTTTTCTATTCCTTTGATTATTTCTCTGTTGGTTACCTCCACCTGTCCGTTTCCTTGAGGGTGGTAGACGGATGTGAATGATTGCTTGATTTGCAATTGTTTACAAAATTCGGGGAAGACTCCTTTTGCAAATTGTGGTCCGTTATCGGATACAATTGTGTGTGGTATCCCAAATCTGCATATGATGTATTCCCATACGAACTTCTTTATTTGATCTCCGTTCGTCGCAGCGAGCGGTTTTGCTTCAACCCACTTGGTGAAATAATCAATGGCTACCACCAATAATTTTTTCTTGTTTTGAGCCTCGGGAAGTGGGCCTACGAGATCGATTCCCCATTGTATGTAGGGCCATGCTGAAATAACCGAAGTCATATCATTCTTTGGTTGTCTTGGGACGTTAGCACGTAGTTGACATGCTTCACAATTCATGAGCAGTGCTGCAGAGTCCCGATGCATGGTTGGGCAGAAATACCCTAGCCTCATTGCTTTCGTAGCGACAGACCTCACCTACACTGATTACGAGGAATTGACTTTTATGCTTTATGTACCTTTACCCGGATAATAAGATTTATCTTATTATTTAATTTCAAAAAGGTACATAAAGGTGGTTGAGTAAAGTTGCTTTATCATGCGACTTTACACTGCTTTTTAAGGAATTAAATGCTATTCCTTAAATGATCTCAACCACATTTGTACGGCAAAGTTAACATCCCAATGTTAACTTTGCCTATAAATACAAGTCATTGCACAACAAGAATAATTCAAGTGAAATCACATAGTGAAAACACTTCACACTTTGCATACCTGCAATATTCTTGGTGAACTTGTGCAATATTCTCTCAATCGCTAAAAGGAACATTTCACAACTTTAATTGTTTCGATTGTCTTGAGAAATTCCGAGTGTAGATCAATTGTATTTCATAGGTTGTTAGGATATTAACATTCTTTGTATTATCTTGGTTCCGCAACAACCTTGTAATTTATTTAACATCAATAAATAAATTACACATTGAAAATTACATATTGTCTCATCAATTTATTTTACAAGTTATTTGTATTATTGCATTGTTCTTTACTTATTGTCATTAAATAAGTAATCTATCTAGAACTTGGTATATACTCACTGCAACTGGTCGTCTCCAGTTCAGTGCATATATTGCAAAGTAACTCCACCATCGACATAGAGGTGTCTTCAGTAGTACCATCTATTGAGTTGGGACTTACACCGATCACAGAGCTCTGCAAACAGTTGATTTTGGACTTAGAAAAATTTTGTAAAACCAATTGCACTGTTTGCCGAGCTTAGAGCTCTGTAAACAGTTGATTTTAGCACATTGAAAATTTTTGGAAACCAACTTACAATGAATGCCGAGCTAAAATCTCTGTAAAGAGTTGTTTTAAAAAACTTG
>CM067172.1:130911076-130972541 GCA_034093135.1 Erigeron breviscapus
TTGATCTCAGTAGTGAGTGGGGCCAGATCAACCTGAGGAGTGGCCAGCTTGGTGATCTCAGCTATCACCTTTTCAATCAGTTGAGTTTCTCTTGCACCCAGTGTATCATCAGTCTTCTGACCAACTGAAGTCATCAACTGCTGCCCAAGCTCAGTCACATTCAAGCCAGGTTTTTCAACTAAGTCCTTAACCTGCTTTTCAATCTCCTTCAAATCAACTTCTGATTGTCTAACAGTATTACCCAGCAAGTTGGAGATTGAAGTAGTGACTTTGGTCTGAGTAAGGTCAAAGGCTTCCTTTAGAGAAGTGGCCAGATTGTTACAGCCTTCGACCAGCTCATTGAGCTTCTTAAACACCAAGTCCTCATTTTCTGCAAACTTATTTATCCCCAGATCAACAACTTTAGAATTTGTGGTGGTGTCCTTGTTGTATCTGGAGAGGGACTTGGTATTTTTATCAATTGCCTTCTGAACATCCTCCACCCTTTGAATAAGGTTTTGGATGTCGGATTGGAAGGAGGCAAATTGAGTGTCCAGTGACGGAGGAGAAAGTGTCACTGGACCAGCAGCAGCTACCACTGGAGTAACTGGAGGAGGCAAATTGAGAGAAACCTCCCTAGTTGACATCGCAGCAGTTTGAGGGAATAGTAACAGAAGTGGTGGAAGAAGGAAGGACAGGAATTTCAAGTTGTTGGACATGCTGAGAATGCTCAGGTGTGTCCAACGGCGGCGGTGGTGGCATTTCTCGAAGAAGTGAGAACTGCCCAGATGGTGATGGTGCCATACGTCTGTTTCCAGACATATAGTTATATGTGGGAAATGGAGTTTCAGTAGGCTCATTTGTTTGAGATGGTAAAATTGAAATTGAAGCTTCTGGAGGCGAGACATGAGATGAAGGGTTTTGATCTTGTAAAGAAGAATCAAAAATCTCTATGTCTGAAGCAGTTCCTTCAGAATCCGAAGATTCAATAAGGATTTCCTCGTCATTAACATTCATGTCCAGATCCATGAATGTAACTGAGGGCTGACCAGATTGGTCAGTCTCCAGATGACCTTCTCCAGCTTCCTGGAAGGTTGCATCTGTTGAAGGTTCAGTTACCAGGGTAACTTCACCAGGGATAGAGGTCACTGGGGGGCCTCAGTTACAACTGCTTCATCCACAGTCATAACATCATCGGCCGTAGAGTTTGGAGCTTCAGTCTCCAGCTGTGACTGGCCGAAGACATCGTCAACTCGTGCAAGAAAAGTGTCAGAAGTTTGGCCGTGGACACTTTGTGCAGACTCTAACTCTATTCTGGGTTGGGTTAGCCCAGTATCATCTTCACCACCCTCTCCTACAGAAATTTCGAGGGTGGCTGCTTGCGGTTGTCCCATTTGACTATCTCCAGGTTCCTGTTGGGAGGAAACTAGAGGGCTGGCTTGGTTTCTACTGTCAGTGGCAAGTGCTGACTGTTTCCTAGGACGACGTGATCTTGTTGCCTTTGGAACACCTGGAGGACCTGTTGGGAGGTCTCCAGGGTAGATAGTTAAAGGGACTGACACGCTGGTGCTGGAGGGGTTAGACTGTTGCCCAGGTTCGGCAATTGTCACGATTCCAGCAGACGAACTGGTGGGTCCCTCATTGTTTTGAGGCCCGCCCAGTTGTCTTTCCGACTCACCTTGGACTGGTGCATCGGTTTTAGAGAATGCCAGCAACATTCTCTGAGGGATCTCAACCTCCCCATCGATAGATGTTAGGGAGTCAAGATTCCTCAACAACTCTGGGACAGTGTACAGTGATTGAGTATTATAATATTCTTCACTGCCCAGAAGTTGTAGAAAACAGAGTGACAAATACCTGGAGAAGGGGATGCATAATCCCCTGGAGCCCTTCAGTTTTAGTACCAGGCTTCTGAATAATATGTCAGCAAAGTCCACTCTGAGTCCATTCCACAAGCAGTAAGCCATCTCTGCTTGTGTGGAGTTGATCTGGTCCAGTCCACCAGAACTCCCGCCCATGCTTTCCACAAGGTGAATGAAGAAGTACCTCCAGGATGGTGAAAGGCCCTTCATTGTCATAGCACCTTTGGCTTTTAATACCCCATTTTCCAAACACTCCTTGTTTCCCATATCAAGGAGTACCTGGCGAAAATTTATATTTTGGGATATCACAACTGGAGACTCACCCTGTCTCCAGTAGTTGAGGTGCAGAGCATCCCTCAATGTTTCTGCTGTTAAGGTACACTCGACTGATCCATCTTTAAGAGTGAAGGAGATAGATGAACAGTCTTCGGAAAGTTCTGCTGTGTACCAAAACTCACATAAGTAATCATGGTACAACTTGTGTGGGTTTAGGGAAAAAGACTCGCCGAGGGGAGAATCACGAAGAAATGTTTGGATTCTCCCGATTAATGTATCGGCGGCTTGATTCCCCCTCAAACTAGCCATGGGATTATTCGGATTCAATTTTATTGATGTGGAATTTGAAGGGGCACCACTGGCTCGTTTGACATTATTTGATGGATTATAAGGGACTGTAAGCAGATTTACATCCCTACTTCTCGATTTAGGTGCCATTTTAGAAAGATTTGAATATGAAACTGAAAATTTGGGAATTAGGGTTTTTGATTTATGAAGCAGAGAGAGGAATGAAGCTATTTTGATGATGATTGGGAGTAAATGAGAGAATGTGAAAAGAAAGTAAATGTGTTTCGGAGTAAATAAGGGGTATTTATAAGGAAAATTATGATCCCAATGAAATACCAAGAATTATTTTATTATCAAAACTCAAATTTGTAGATATTTTTATAAAAGTTAATTTGAATTTTGAACCAAAAATTTAATTCTCCGTGTCAGCATTAAATGCTACGACGGCTTGACTTACCCACGCGCCCACTAACTTTTCATATTCCCAATACAAAGTGTTACCTTTTACAAAAATGACCTTAACACGTCATATGACGATAGTGAGTAGGTTAAAACACTCGAGTACCATCACGTGTCACAAGTATTGACCAAGTATTTTACAACGTTATGAAATCTGGTTGACCACCAGTTTTTAGACAAGACTGAACATGTACACTGGAGGATTAATCCAGTGCCAGTTTCCAACTGGAGAGTTCTCCAGTTGCAATTTTTCAAACTTAAGAATTTTGGTTAGAAAAATATTTTGAGTCTTTCCCCCTAGAATGATGATCTAGAAATCAATAAGTGCCAGGATAGTATCACAAAGGCGTTCGATAGCCTGGCGAGCAAGGATTATCTGGACCTCCTCAACTGGAGAACTTCATCAGTGTCACTGACGCGTTCATAACAAATATCTCCAGTTTTAAGGATTTAACATTCCCAGTTCGCTGATGAGATGTTTAAAGGTTTTCTCATCAAGAGGTTTTGTAAAAACACCAGCGAGCTGTTTGTCAGTGGGGATGAAATGTATTTCAATGTCTCCTTTCATAACATGATCACGAATGAAATGATACCTGATGTCAATATGCTTTGTCTTAGAGTGCATCACTGGGTTGTGAGATATAGCAATTGCACTGGTGTTGTCACAAAAATTGGGGTCCTTGTATACTTTTGACCATAATCTAGTAACTGGTTCTTGATCCAGAGAATCTGGGCACAACAACTGGCCGCAGAAATGTACTCTGCCTCAGCAGTGGACATAGAGACTGACGTCTGCTTCTTGCTGGTCCAACTTACCAGTTTTCCTCCGAGGAAATGACAACCACCAGTTGTTGATTTTCTATCTATCTTACAACCTGCATGATCTGAATCTGAATAACCCATTAGATCTAACCCTGAGACTTTGGGATACCAAAGACCAAGGCTAGGACACCCTTTCAGGTATCTGAAGATGCGCTTAACAGCATGCAAATGTGATTCTTTTGGGTTAGCCTGAAATCTGGCACATAGACATGTTGCAAACATTATATCTGGTCGACTGGCAGTTAAATACATCAGTGAACCAACCATACCACGATATTCAGTGGTGTTCACTGGTTTGCCAGTTGGGTCAGAGTCCAAATTTAAAGGTGCTGCAATAGGTGTGTTTTTCGATGGGATTGAATCATATTTGTATTTTCTTAACAAATCTCTGACATATTTTTCTTGGTTTATAAAATTCCATTTTCAGTTTGTTTAATTTGAAGACCCAAGAAAAACGTTAATTCACCCATTAAACTCATTTCATACTCAGATGACATGATTTTAGAAAACCTTTTACACATTGCATCATCAGTTGAACCAAATATAATATCATCAACATAGATCTGTACCAGTAAGATATTACCTTTTTCTTTCAAGATAAATAAGGTATTATCTATTGCACCTCTTTGAAAGCCATTTTTGAGAAGATGTTTAGTTAACGTATCATACCAGGCTCTTGGGGCTTGTCTAAGACCATACAAAGCTTTGTTCAGCCTATATACCCAGTGAGGATGCTTCTCATTGATGAAGCCTGGAGTCTGTTTAACATACACTTCTTCTTCCAATGTTCCATTAAGGAACGCACTTTTGACATCCGTATGGAAGACTTTGAACTGCAGTTGGGCTGCATAATCCAGAAATATTCTGATGGCTTCAAGTCTTGCAACTGGAGCAAAAGTTTCATCAAAATCAACGCCCTCTGCTTGACAATAACCCTTGGCAACTAATCTGGCTTTGTTTCTGACAACATTGCCATCTTCATCCATCTTGTTTCGGTAGACTCATTTTGTACCAATGGGTTCTTTCTTTAACCCCGGTGGACAAGGAACAAGTTACCACACATTATTCCTTTCAAACTGGATGAGCTTTTCTTGCATAGCTTCCACCCAGCTTGGGTCTGCCATAGCCTCGTCAATCTTCTTCGGTTCAATCAGTGATAAGAAGGTGACATTTAAGCATTGCTCACTGGTGGCTCTTCTAGTCTGAACCCCACTACTTGGATCTCCAACAATCTGATCAATTGGATGTGCTCGAGTCCATTTAGTGTATTGACTAGGCTGGTGTATTACAATATCAGTGCAAGTCACCTGGCGATCTTCTACAGTTGCAACAGCTTCTGGAGGAGGATCAGCCCAAACTACTTCTATATCCTCATCAGAGTCAATGAGGTCACGATTTGAATCATGAAATTATTCATTGAAAGGCATTTCTTGAAGAACTGGAGAAGTTGGAGTTTGAACTGGTGCTGATATTGGAGTGGCACGTACATCAGATCCAATCACCAGTTTATGTGGTAAGTTGAAACTGATGGAGGGATAAAATGAAGTGTCACTGGTGGTGCTCTTCTTCTTAACTGGTTCCAGTTGAGTGTAACTGGAAACATCTTTTGGTGAAACAACTGACTGATGAACTTGGTCAGTTTCACCAAAATTTATTGGAACGACTGGAGAAATATCAAGGCTTGGTCTCTTGTTAATTGCATCATTTGATTCGTCAAATGTGACATGAATTGTCTCGTGAACCTTTTGGAGTCTATAATTATAAACTCTAAAGGCCTTTCGAATATCTGAATAGCCTAAAAATACACATTCATCAGCTTTTGCATCAAACTTCCAAGCTGACTGGAATCATTTAAGATATAAACTGGACAACCAAATACATGAAAATATCCAATATTTGGTTTTCGATTCCTGAGTACTTCATAGGCAGTCTTCTAATGTCTCTTGATGTAGACTGACCGGTTTTGGGTGTGACAAGCAGTTGCAACTGCTTCAGCCCAGAAACTGGTGGGAAGACCTGATTCAGATAGCACGCTTCTGGCCGCTTCTATCAGTGTGCGATTCTTTCTTTCCACAACTCCATTCTGCTCTGGAGAGTGTGCTGATGAGAAGTTTTGAGAGATGCCAATGGCATTGCAAAATGTTTCAAGTACTTTATTTTGAAATTCAGTACCATTATCACTTCGCAACTGACAGACTTTTCGAGTGTACTTGAGTTCAATTCTTTTGATGAGAGAGATGATTTCAGCAGGTGCATCACTTTTGGATCTGAGGAATACCACCCAACAGTATCTGGTGAATTCATTGACCACAACTAGAGTGTACTTCTTTCCAGCTCTAGTTTGAACATTCACTGGACCAAAGAGATCCATATGAAGCATGTGAAGAGGTTTAGTGATGCTAAAGTTTTGCCTTGTTTTGAAACTGGCCCTTTTCTGCTTGCCCATCTGACACCCTGGACATGGCTTTTCTTTATTAAAAGAAATTTGAGGTATCCCATCCACCAGTTGTTTGCGAGACAACTTATTAATATTTTTGAAATTAAGATGGGATAATCTTTTGTGCCATAGCCAGTTGGTGTCCTCATCAGCCTTGGTATAGAAACACTGCTCTTTCGGAGCTGGTTCCATATCCATGATGTACACATTTCCCTTCCTTGGTGCAATCATCACCACTTTCCAATCCTTGTTAAATATGGTGCCTTGAGCAATATCGAACAATACCTTGTATCCATCATCACAAAGTTGACTGACACTGATCAGGTTATATTTCAAACCATTCACAAATGCAACTCTGGTGAACTGGACTTGTCCATTATTGATTACACCATATCCTTTAGTCTTTCCATTCTGATCATTACCAAACGTCACTGCCGGTCCATCTTAGACAGTGAACTCTTCCAGCAGGGGCTTACATCCGGTCATTGTCCGTCTAGCTGCGCTGTCCAGATACCAGGTGTTCTTCTTTCGATCGCCCAGCACACCCACAAAAATCATCAGTTGTTTTTGTGAACCCATCTTTTCTTGATGGGTTCACTGGACTTCACTACAGAAGTCTCAGTTGATTGTTGTGGTGTTAAACTGAAGACTGCATCTGGATCTTTTTCACCAGCTCCAGGTGCAGGAGTAAAAACGATTGGTATTTGATATTTACTTCCCTTTTTCTTTTCAGATTTTGTTCCAGATGGAACCTTTTGTTTTGGTTTCAAGGGGTTTTAATATTTTGTTTTTCAACTGGAGGTGATGAACCTCCTTCCAGATTTTTAATCCTGGCAGTACAACTCTGAACCTGTCTAGACAAAAGTTGGAGTTGACTTTCCAGTTTGGACAAAATATTAATTTCATCAGGCTGCTGAACCTTGGACCTAGGTTCAGTTGGAGTTTTGGTCTTTTGAGTCTTGGGCTCCTTAGACTTTTGAGGTAAAGGCTTGTTACCAGAAGCCTTTTTAACTGGAGCTCTAGCCTGGTTGGCTCCAGGTTTAACCTCAACGGGGGTGGTCTCAATGGGTTCAGTTTTGACAATCTTAGGTTGATCATATGGAGTTTCAACCCTAAGAGCTGGAGGCAATGCATGAAGATCTGGTAATAGAGCTGCCATCTCAAGATCTCCAGATTTCCATGCATTTTTCTGGGCATCAATAGTTCTTGAAAATGCATCATAATTCTTTCCAGATGCTTTTACCCACGACTTGATAATCATTTGTTCTTTTTCAAGATCAGATTTTAATTTTTGATTTTCAAGTTCAAGAGCCTCAATTTTCAAAACTGACTCCTTGAGAGCCAACTGGACACTTTGTAAATCATTTAATTGTGGTTTAACATTGTTCAGTTCAGTTAAGATAGTTTCCAGATATCTTTCACTGTGTGCTCTAACAGTTTCCACAAACACTAAATCACCATTTAATGATTCAGCATGGTCCAGTTTCAGTTCTGGATCAACCTGGTTGTCATAATCACATACCTTTTTCAAAATGATGTCCACCCATCTTCCAGTGATGACATCTTCTTTTGCCACACGTTGTTGTTGATCTTCCAAGGTCATGAAACACATGTCCCTTTCCTCTTCATCATCAGCTGACGAGTCATCAGAGTATTCCCACTTTCCTTCAGTATTTGCCATCATGCATTTGTTCTTTTCATTTTCTCTTTCAAATGACAAGAGGGCAATCTGGGCCTTAAGCTTTTTATATTTGGCTTTATAGCTATCATCAGGCCGATTAAAATTAGGGACAGAGGGACCAGTTTGGTTGTTCATCTGACTAGATCTGCATTCCTTCATAAAGTGACCTTTCTTACCGTACTTATAGCAGGTAAGATTGGCTTTATCCAGAGAGTTGGAGCTGGAAGCATTGTTTGGGCCATTAAATCTTTTAGATTTATGCTTAAACCTATTAAAGGTTTTAGCAATCATGGCTACCAGATCATCATCGTCAGTTTCATCACAACCATCACTGATTTCAGTGGTCAGGCCAGAGTTCATGAAACTGTTTAACATCTCCTTCATTGAGTGTGACTGGACACTCTCTGCAGACATTAAGGCAGCACAAGGTCGCTCAGTTATGCTAGCAACCTTGGGACTCTGGGCATGGTTCATGGCATCTTGCTCAGCCACCAGTCTTGCTGCATTATTATCTTCAGTGAATCTGAAGGCTTCATAGAGCGATGCAAGAGTGTGACTGTGCAAGGTTTTACCTTGTCTTAAGACAAGAACCATGTTTCCCATTTGGAGGGAAGAATATCACAAAACTTCTCAAGAAGAATATCCTTATCCTTCTCAACACCCAAGCCTCTCAACTGTTTGATAAGGCTAGAAAATCTGGTATAAGTACCAGTTAAACTTTCATTGGGTAGAGTGAAAAAAGGATTCATACTTCTTGTTCAGGGCAACTTTACGAGTGACAATAGTGTCATCTCCTCCCTCAAACTGAATGACTAATTCATCCCACATTGCCTTGTCACTGGGGAACAACACAAGTGTTGGAATTAAGTCTTCAGGGACAGCTCCAAGGATCATGTTCTTGAGTCTGGTGTCCAGATCTACAAGTCTATGATCCTCATCAGACCAATGGTCTTCGAGCTTTTCTCTGAAACCTCTTCTTCCAGTAGGATCTAGAAGAGGACTTACCCCAAGAGACATGAGTATATAAGGTCCATCCTTAAGGATTTTCAGCATATACCTCTCTATCCCACCAAAATGCAAGAGCATTCTGGCCTTCCATGTTCCAAATGTCTCACTGTTTCCATCAAATTTGGGAACAGGAGTATTGGAGTAGTGAACATGGACATGGTTAGGGGCATTAGGAGGAGGAGGGTTGGTATTAACATTTTTAACAGGTGGTGTACCAGGTGGAACATTATAGTTAATATTTTCAGTGGACCAGAACCATTCTCACCTTCAGTAGTAGACATCTAAGCAGAGCTAGGCAAGTATATTGGCCTTCTGCTCTGATACCACCTGTAAGTCCCAACTCAAAAGATGGTACTAACTGAAGACACCTCAATGTCAATAGTGAGATACTTTGCAATATACACACTGTATCTGGAGACGACCAGTTGCAGTGTGTGATATACCAGGTATACTGGAAGTTACTTATTTAGGTAACAATGTAAAATAAGTAAAGACAATGCAATAATAGAAAGTACTTGTAAACTAAATTGGTGAGACAATATGTATTTTTCAAGTGTAATTTATTTATTAACTTTAAATAAATTACAAGGTTGTTGCGGAACCAAGATAATACAAAGTATGTAAATATCCTAACAACCTATGAAATACAATTGATCTATACTTGGAAATTCTCTAAACAATCGAAACACTTAAAGTTGTGAAATATTCCTTTTTGCGATTGAGAGAATATTGCACAAGTTCACCAAGAATATTGCAGGTTTGCAAAAGTTGTTTCTTGGTTGTGCAAAGACCTCTATTTATAGGCAAAGTTGACATTGGGATGTCAACTTTGGTCGTACAAATATGGTTGAGAGCATTTAAGGAATAGCATTTAATTCCTTAAAATGTTGTGTAAAGTTATGACATAAAGTAACTTTACTCAACCTGCTTTATGTACCTTTTGTACTTTATACATAGATAAATCCTTTTATCTGTGTAATAGCACATAAAGTATAAAGGTCTTTTCCTTGTAATCAGTGTAAAGCTTTGTAAGTACTTTACACTGATGTTCTCCAGTTTATATCTGAGTAGAATGATAACTGGGCTTCGCTGCCATTGTTCATTCTTTATCTTCCACTTGTTGTCTTCGACTTCAACTGGAATGATTCTTCATCTGGTCAGATCTCAACTGGAGGAAGTCTTCAGTTGCGTTAACTGTACGTTGCAACTGGACTTCAATACATTTCTGGACAAATCTTCTTAGCCTCCAGATGCAACTGGAGACTGACCAGTTTCAGCAAAACTGGTCCTAACAGTTTCAATAATGATACCCATAAGTGTACTTACATTACAAATTAATCATGCATGCTCTTGTCATTATCATCTTACATCTCAATTCATAAGTCGAAGTTTTAACATAATGATTACGTAAACATATAAATCTTAACTAACAGTACCATATAAAAGTTTTATTGCATGTATACTGCAAGTGCAGACATATAAACAAATTCTTTTCCATTCAAAAATCCTAGGTAAGCTTTTATATCTAATTTATCGAGTAACTATCAATGATAACCGATAAGAGTGTTGCATTAAAATGTATTATTATTCAAATAAAATATTTTTGGGTGGTTCCAAGTACAGTCTAAACATGTTATCGAAAATATAACGAAGTAAATACCAACGCATGTCACATGTGTACTACCATTTGGCAGCATATCGTCAATGAGTTCTAGTCATGCTAACATATATCATTAATTTTCATTCTAGTATTTAGTGATCAACCTTTATGCTCTAGCAAAACACGTATGACTGTATGGGACATAAGAAATTCACTACAAAAAGATCGAAAGATACTTCAAAAGTTTATAACCTAACTGTTTTATAAACAAGGTAAATTTTTAAAGTGATTACTTGATGGTAACTTAATTTAATCTATATATTGTTATTCTTTCTCTTTTTTTTCTTCCCATATAAGTATTAATTACTTATCTAACTAGATCAAAATTTTAAATAATTAAATATAATAATAATCATAATATTATGATTACAAAATAAATAAAATAATACCTCAATGATGTGATCCGTATGTGATGCAAGACTATAAATCAAATTTCTTCTCACAATTAACTAAGAAACTTCTGTCCTTTGTTGACTCTCGCATTACAAGACAGAAGAGAGAAAATGAGATTTAGTTTTGCATAAGGTTTGTCTTCTAAATATTTGGCTTCACAATTTCAGAAACGAAAACTAATTTTATAAATATATAGTTATCCACTTTTTTTTTCTTTTGGCACTTACCTTAATATACTGTTCTAGGTACATTATAGTGCTTTAAATTGTATACGATATTATAACTCCACCTACTTAAAAGTTTAGTACTAAAAATCAAAAGAAAATCCTAACCAAGAGTCTACCCAATCTCACAGGTCATAACTTAGGTTTATGTTTCTACAAGAAGGAACCTATGCTCTGATACCATTCTGTAACGCCCTAATTTTCTAAACAATACAAAATGATATCAAAGGGGCTTAAAGGCAAAAAGAGCGTTAATCTTATTTAAAGTCAAACCAAAGTCAACCTGATAAATCAAAATAAATACTTATATAGCTTGAAATAAAACTCTAAAGCAAAGGGTGCTAAGTCCACTTCTATCTACTCTCTTCTCTCGTTCCCAAAGCCCGCTTGATCACCTTCCTTATAAGAAAGAAAAAGGAATACGGCTGAGCAAAAAGCCCAGTGAACGGATATCACAAAAGCAGAAATATAATATGAAAATTGGAGACGTATATTCAAAAATAAATAATTATTACCTTAACAAACTTATTTCAAATCAAAGTACACATACGCATAGCTTCACAAATACCTTATGTTGAGTCATGGATTCGCTGAAAGACTCAGCGAGGGACTTCGTCAGCGATCAACAATTATCTTCGAGTTAAAGGATAAGTTCAATGACTCACCGCCATGGTTTGTAAGTCAAATATGGGCGGGAAAATGAAGATAAGAAGACTGGTCTCCAAGGACACGTGTTGATAGATCAGAATGAAGACATGTGACCTTGTACCAAAATGGTACTAAGGTGTTTCTCTTTCATACCCGTTTTGGAAAAGAAACAAGATGGAAAAAGAGATTCCTGCAGGCAAGTTTTACACACCAATAGATGGTTGACAACCTTTATGTGTCAACATCTATTGGGTTGTCATGTGATGTCTTTTCTCTCCTATATAAAGCATCACTTGACCTAGCCGCAACTCAGTTGGTTTGTTCCACAATTACACTTAGTGTGTTTTTCTCTCTTTGTATAATTGTTAAGTTTTAGTGTATCGCAAAACTTAACAATATTTTCTCTTTTCTTTCTTTGTAAAACGACCATGTATTCACCGTTTAATCAATTTTACTTATGATTAAACTTCTTTACTTTCTTGTCTTATGTTCTTAAAGTATTTTACATTAGTTGTTAATTACATAATCGTTGCAAACTTGGGACTTTCAGTTTGTATCAGAGCAGTGTTTCGATACACTAAAACTTATCTGAAAAGTGTTTGCAAGATTATCTTTCTTTCTGTACTTTTAATTTTCTGCATCTAAAATCTTTTCTTTTCTTTTCTTTAAACTTATCTTTTTACATGGCTTCGGTTCCTACTCTGGTTAATACCAGAGACTTTGGGTATGTCTCCATCCCACCAAGATTCGAAACCAATGATTTTGGATCTTGGAAGGAGAGAATGCTCCTACACATCGTAGGAGTTGAACCTTACCTAATGACCATTCTGACCAGAGGGCCATATGTACCGGTTATGGTTTTCAGGACACCAGGAGCTACCATTGATGCTCCTGAAGTTGTCACTGAAATTATTAAACTAGAAGTACAATGGACAGATAATGAGCGTAGGCTTGTCAATCTGGATGCTCGGTTAAGAAACTTAATTATCAACACCCTTCCTGATGACATAATGAAATCTGTCATCAAACTTTCTTCTGCTAAAAAGGTGTGGGATAATCTTTGTACCAGATTTGATGGTACGGAAGATGTTCTTGCTACCAAAAAAATAGATCTTAAGCGTGCCAATGAAGGATTCTTCTCTCTTCCTAATGAGAGTCTGGATGGCACTTACAATCGGTTCAAATGTCTTCTGAATGATATGACAAACGCTGGCATAGAGCATGATATGCTTGAAGTGTGCCACAAGTTCATTGACAGCTTGCCTATCAAATGGCAAGGTTTAAGACAAATTCTTCGAACCACCAAACTGCTAAAACAGCATGATCTGGAATCACTCTATGGCACTCTTCAATTTGAAGAGAGAGCCCTTGCTCAAAACTTGAGAGCTAAGGCTGATTCCAAAAGGCATGTTGGTTCATCTTCTTCTTCTTCTTCTTCTTTATCTAGCACCCCTCATATTCATGACCCTCTTGCTTTGGTCTCTGCTGAAGTTAGCACTATCCATGTTAACAACAGCAACTCCACCCCATCTCATATCCAAGATCTTGTCAATGACCTCGATTTCGAGGAGAGACAAGAGATGTTCTCGGATTTCATGCAATTTGCTCTTATCGCTGGTAAAAGATATTCTAAGAAATGGAACAGTCGTAGGTCGAATGTTTCACAAAAACCAGTGGTGGACAAATCGCAAGAAGAATGTTGGAGATGTGGTCGAAGAGGCCTGTTAGGTCGAAAATCGACCAAGTATAATTTGTTCAGAAATAGCTGAAGCTCAGTGAAGAATACTTGTATAGAATTCTGAGGTCGCTCAGAATCTGTTCACTAAAGCTTCACTTCAGTTCAGATCAACGTATCAGAAAACCGTTCAGAATGAAGTCAAAGACTGAAGTCTGAAGAATGAGAATCAGTTCAGATGTGGAGCTCAGAAACTGATTCTACCTGATCGAAGACTGAAGTATCTCAGTGTAAAAGTACTTACACACTTTTACACTGATTACGAGGAAGACTTTTTACTTTACATATCTTTACCCGGTTAATAGAATTAACTATTAATTAAAGTACAAGGTAAAGTAAAGGTTGGGAATAAGGCTTGTTAAGTCACATCAATTGACTTACACTTTTAAACCTTAAAAGTACTCTTGTAAGGAATTAGGTTTAATTCCTTAAATACTCCCAACCATATTTGTACGATCTGGTCCACGTCATCATGGACTTAGGTCTATAAATATAAGTCTTCTCACAACTTGCAAATGGCTTGAAACCTTTGCATTGCAACTTGTGAAATATACTCTAAGTAATCCTTACGAGTATTTCCAAGTTATTAGATCACTTGTATTTCTAGGTTGTTTAGATATTTACACTTGGGTGTTTATCTTTGTTCCGCAACAACCTTTGTATTTGTTTATATATCAATAAATCAAATACCTTGAAAAATACATTGTGTCTCAATGCTACATACTTGATCTATACATATTATTTATATAGTTTCAGCCCTTATTGTTTCTTGCATTTACTTTCAGTATCTTTATCGTATTATTCATCCATATCTGGATCGTATTCTGAACTGGTCATCTTCCAGTTAGATTTACTTGCCAGTCGGGTATTTAAACCATCTATATTTGGGACTCATAATTGGTATCAGAACAGCAAGGTTGAATTATATTAATTCATTAACCTTTGATCTGCAAAGATGGTTGACCAAATGTTCAATACAGGCCCTGACCCTAATGCTAATGCTAATACAACTCCACCCCCTATCATCAACAACAATATACCATCACATAATGTGCATGTACACTTTCCGAATAATCCTGTTCCCAAATTTGATGGGAACAGTGAAAACTTTCAAACATGGAAAGCATGCATGCTCAAATATATTGCTGGTGTTGAAAGACATTTGACCGATATTCTTAAAGAAGGACCCTTTGTCCCCTTAAATGCCTCCACTATTGTCAGAAATGCCGATGGGACTCCTAAGGTTTCACCCAAGGAGAAGGATCATTGGTCTGAAGAAGATCATAGGCTGGTAGACCTTGATACCAAGCTGCAAAATATGATCTTGTATGTTGTTCCTGAAACTCTTATGCCCACCCTTGTTTTACTTGAAAATTCAAAATTAATGTGGGAGGAACTCATGACACAATTTGAAGGCACCAATGAGTCAATTGTCACAAGAAAAGTTGCTTTGAATAAAAGATATGAGTCTTTTTTTGCTATCCCTGGTGAAACTTTAACACAAACATACATCAGATTCACTAATCTGGTAAATCAATTGAAAGCCCTGGGTTTAACTAAAGATAAAGAAATTTTGTTGGAAAAGTTTTGTGACATCTTACCTTCTAAATGGGAAAACTTGATCTTGGTTTTGAGACAAGGAAAAACCTTGCACAGTCACACTCTAGCCTCCCTATATGGAGCCTTCAGGTACACTGAAGAAGAACAAGGCTGAGAGAGTTGTGGCTGAGCAAGATGCCAAAAATCATGCTTCTACCAGTTCAGTCATGGTTCATAATTCTGAACCACATGGGACTGCTCTACTATCTTCTGAGAGTGATCATTCTGACTCGATGAAGAAAATGGTCTCTGAAATGTTAAAAACTGGTATTTCTGATAATGTAACTCATAGTTGTGATGAGGATGACAATGATTATCTGGTTGCCATGCTGGCTAAAACGTTCAATCGTTTTAAGGCCAAATCTAATCGATCTGGCAAACCATTTGCTTCCAGCGCTTCTATTGATAAGTCTAATCTTGAATGCTTTAAGTGTGGCAAGAAAGGACATTTCATGAAGGAATGCAGATCTAGTCAGCCTTCATCATCACAATTTCCCCCTAATCATTCTATTTTTCAGAAACCTGATGACAACTATAAGGCTTCACGACCAAATCTTCAGTAAGCAGGTTCCTGCTCAAATGAAAGCCATCATTGGTGGTGATTATGAGACTGCCGCCGTCATTACTAACATGTTCAGTGACGGTCCTGCTTCTGAAGAAAGGATTCCTCCAAGTGCTGTGGCATCTCCTGAGGAAATGCTAAAATATTATTTCATTAAAGGCATGAATGACTACCATTCTGAACTGAATGAAGAGTCACCCTCACCCAGCACTTCCTCTTCTTCCTCACAAGCTGAAACTAGTTCATCAGCTAGTTTTGCTAAAACTGTCTTCCCAAATCATCCTATCATTGATATGATGCCAAACGAAGGCAGAGTTCAATATTCTTCTCCTCAAACATTTGAAGGAAATCCTTCAAGTGATGGTTTCAAACCTCTTGCTCCTCAGCTTTTGACTGTTAAGTCTAAAGCTGCTGAACCTTTTAAAAGGAGCAAGGTCGCGATTCCATATGACTACAGCACTCCTCAGCCTGCTGAGAATCCTACTTCCTCAGCAGTCGCTGAACGCCCTGCGTCTCAGCCTTCGTCTTCTTCTAATCCTCCTCATGCTGACAGTAAGTCTGTTATGCATGATCGCTTGATGAGAAGACGAGTTAGGTTTGGTGATGCTCGCTACCAGCAACCTAACCCTGTCTATGTACCTAAGGGAACATATATCCCTCAGCAACCTAAACCTGTTCAGCAGGTCAGACCTCCTCAGCAAGGAGGTCAGCGAGTTGTTCAGACTCACTCTGGCCCTTCCTCCTCTAACACTCGCTCAAAGGGCAAGTCCATTCTTGGTCCAATTCCTAAGTCTCTTCCTCCTCAGTTTAGGAAGAAAAAGACTCAATCAGCAGCTTCAACCTCTTCCTCCAACCATGAGATATGTGAGTTGACTAAACGTGTAAACGACTTGTCCTCACAACTCAAGGAGTTTCTGATTCAAAGTCAGAAACCAAGAAAGTGTTATCTTTGTGGTGAAAGAGGACACATTGCTACTGACTGTAATGACAAAGACTCCAGGAATCCTCCTGAAGTTGTCATTCAGCCAAATTCACCCTCAGCTTCTGCTGCTGCTTCCTCCTCTGTAACCGCTGAGCAAACTCCTCCAGCTGAGTCTAATATCAGCTTGGGTGACGCAGTTGTCCTTACTGAGGACAACATTGCTGAGCATATTGCTTCTCAGCGAATCTCAATTCCCCAGTCTCAAGAGATTCTTTCAACTGATCTTGGTAGCATTCTGGTTGAATATGGGAACAATAACCAGGTCAGTAACATGTTTGTTCTTGACTCTGGCAACAATGTCACTCATACCTCTGAAGATCAATACTTCACTTATGAGGTTACTCGTGACATGCTTCCTGTTCATCAACTTGTTGATGATTTTCCAAGAGATGAGATTACTGACCCAAATGCTCATGTTCCTCTCTCTACTGATGATACTGCCAGTGGAGAAAATCTCGATTTCGCCTAAATCCTTCTATTGTTATCCATGCAGGCCTCACTAGAAAAAGAAGTGTGGTATTTGGACAGTGGCTGTTCAAAACACATGACTGGATCCAAGGACCTGCTGGATAACTTTGTGGCGACTGATGGTCCCACAGTTGTGTTTGGTGATAACTCTACTGGCCAAACTGAAGGATATGGGTCTCTCTCAAATGGGCTGATCAAGTTCACTAAGGTTGCTTATGTGAATGGATTAAAACACAATCTGATCAGCATCAGTCAACTGTGTGATGCTGACTACAAGGTTATCCTTGATAAGCATCAAGGCACAGTAATTAACATCAATAAAGAGGTAGTCTTGGTTGCTCCTAGAAAAAGGGATATCTACTTGGTAGATTTCACTCCTGTCAAAACTGACAGCGAGACCTGCTTCTTTTCAAAAGCTGCCTCACAAATCAATTGGTTGTGGCATAAGCGTATGTCGCATGTGAATTTAAAACAAACAATTCTCTTGCCAAGAAAAATCTTGTTCGAAGCCTTCCTCCTCTCACATATGAGAAGGACAGGCTCTGTGGTGCTTGTGAAAAGGGAAAAAGCCACCGAGCCACTTTCAAAACTAAACAAGCCAATTCAATAAATGGCTGCTTCCATCTACTTCACATGGACCTTTTTGGTCCAGTGAATGTCCAAAGTCTAAGGGTAGCAGATACACCTTAGTTATTGTGGATGAATATTCACGATATACTTGGACAATATTTCTTTATTCCAAGAGTGATGCTGCTGAGGAAATAATAAATTTCATCAAAAAGATGGAAAACCTCAACAGCATAAGGGTTAAAGAACTTAGAAGCGATCATGGCACTGAGTTCAGAAACTACACTCTTGAGAATTTTTGTGCTGATTAAGGGATTAGAGAAAACTTCTCTTCTGTTAGAACTCCTGAGCAAAATGGAGTAGCTGAAAGGAGAAACAGAACTTTCATTGAAGCTGCTCGAACTATGCTCAGTGAGTCTTCCCTTCCTAGTAAATTCTGGGCTGAAGCAGTTAGTACTACTTGCCACACTCAAAATAGGTGTCTTATTGTCAAGAGACATGACAAAACTGCCTATGAAATTCTTAAGGGCAAGAAACCTCAAATTGGATATTTCCATGTCTTTGGATGTCCAATTTTCATCCTGAATGATAAGGATCATTTGGGTAAGTTTGATCCCAAAGCTGATGATGGCTACTTTCTAGGATATTCTTTTATTAGTAAGGCTTTCAGAGTTTTCAATACTCGTACTCAAAAGTAGATGAATCAATTCATGTTACTTTTGACGGTCAGTTTAGAACGGATAAGGGCCTCTGGCCCGTACCGTATCCACCCGAAAACGAACCTGATTCTCGCTGGAAAGTTAACTTACACATGTGTAAGTTAACTTACACATGTGTAAGTCTCGCCGGAGATGGTTGCCGTCGCCGGAGGATCATGGTGGTGGTCGGAGATGGAAGGAAGAAGGAAGAAAAAGTGTGTAAGTTAACTTACACATGTACTTTTTGTACTTTTTTCCCCCTTGTACTACAAATAACCCACCCCTATATATATATATATATATATATTATAATATATATATATATACTATATATATTACTTTATTACTACCAACTATTTCATATTTTTTTTTTCTTTCCGGATATTACAATTCTATCCCTCTTAAAAGAATTTCGGCCTCGAAATTTAAGTCAAAACAATAATTTGAGTAATCAAATTAAGTACTATGTCTTTTAAATTTAGTGAAGAAATTTCATCTTTAACAAAATTTTCTAAGCTAAAGTTTCGTTATGCATTCCTAATTGTGTACAATAACTCAACGATATTACAACTCAAAAAAATATATATCTTGTAATACTAAAGAGTTCTTTATTTATTTACTTATTTTAAACTATAAGTCATTTTACCACAAACATATTAACTCCAAGATGACATCTGTCTAATGTGAATGCACAAATTTTACCTAACCCAATTATTCTAATTATCAAATATAATCAGGTAAGGTGATTAAAGCATACAAACTCGTTTCAATAATGATACCCATAAATGTACTTACATTACAAATTAATCATGCATGCTCTTGTCATTATCATCTTACATCTCAATTCATAAGTCGAAGTTTTAACATAATGATTACGTAAACATATAAATCTTAACTAACAATACCATATAAAAGTTTTATTGCATGTATACTGCAAGTGCAGACATATAAACAAATTTTTTTCCATTCAAAAATCCTAGGTAAGCTTTTATATCTAATTTATCGAGTAACTATCAATGATAACCGATAAGAGTGTTGCATTAAAATGTATTATTATTCAAATAAAATATTTTTGGGTTACAGTCTAAACATGTTATCGAAAATATAACGAAGTAAATACCAACGCATGTCACATGTGTACTACCATTTGGCAGCATATCGTCAATGAGTTCTAGTCATGCTAACATATATCATTAATTTTCATTCTAGTATTTAGTGATCAACCTTTATGCTCTAGCAAAACACGTATGACTGTATGGGACATAAGAAATTCACTACAAAAAGATCGAAAGATACTTCAAAACTTTATAACCTAACTGTTTTATAAACAAGGTAAATTTTTAAAGTGATTACTTGATGGTAACTTAATTTAATCTAATATATTGTTATTCTTTCTCTTTTTTTTCTTCCCATATAAGTATTAATTACTTATCTAACTAGATCAAAATTTTAAATAATTAAATATAATAATAATCATAATATTATGATTACAAAATAAATAAAATAATACCTCAATGATGTGATCCGTATGTGATGCAAGACTATAAATCAAATTTCTTCTCACAATTAACTAAGAAACTTCTGTCCTTTGTTGACTCTCGCATTACAAGACAGAAGAGAGAAAATGAGATTTAGTTTTGCATAAGGTTTGTCTTCTAAATATTTGGCTTCACAATTTCAGAAACGAAAACTAATTTTATAAATATATAGTTATCCACTTTTTTTTTCTTTTGGCACTTACCTTAATATACTGTTCTAGGTACATTATAGTGCTTTAAATTGTATATATAAAGATTAATAAAATATATATTATATATATATATATATATATAACAAATAAAAGTTTTGAGAGAAATGATTGTACCGAAAAGCTCCTAATAACTTCTAGAATATCCGTACATTATATATACATAACAAATAAAGTTTTGAGAGAAATGATTGTACCGTAAAGCTCCTAATAACCTCTAGAATATCCGTACATTATATATATATAACAAATAAAGTTTTGAGAGAAAAGATTGTACCGAAAAGCTCCTAATAACCTCTAGAATATCCGTACATTATATATACATAACAAATAAAGTTTTGAGAGAAAAGTTGTACCGAAAAGCTCCTAATAACCTCTAGAATATCCGTACATATATATACATATATATATATATACAAATAAAAGTTTTGAGAGAAATGATTGTACCGTAAAGCTCCTAATAACCTCTAGAATATCCGTACATTATATATATATAACAAATAAAGTTTTGAGAGAAAAGATTGTACCGAAAAGCTCCTAATAACCTCTAGAATATCCGTACATTATATATACATAACAAATAAAGTTTTGAGAGAAAAGTTGTACCGAAAAGCTCCTAATAACCTCTAGAATATCCGTACATTATATATATATATAGCAAACAAAGTTTTAAGAGAAAGATAATATATATAATATATATATATATAACAAATAAAAGTTTTGAGAGAAATGATTGTACCGTAAAGCTCCTAATAACATCTAAAATATCCGTACATTATATATATATAACAAATAAAGTTTTGAGAGAAAAGATTGTACCGAAAAGCTCCTAATAACCTCTAGAATATCCGTACATTATATACATATAATATATATTATATATATAACAAATAAAAGTTTTGAGAGAAATGATTGTACCGAAAAGCTCCTAATAACTTCTAGAATATCCGTACATTATATATATATAACAAATAAAGTTTTGAGAGAAAAGATTGTACCGAAAAGCTCCTAATAACCTCTAGAATATCCGTACATTATATATATATAACAAATAAAGTTTTGAGAGAAAAGATTGTACCGAAAAGCTCCTAATAACCTCTAGAATATCCGTACATTATATACATATATATAGCTAAAGTTATTATAGATATATATATATATATATAACAAATAAAAGTTTTGAGAGAAAAGATTGTACCGAAAAGCTCCTAATAACGTCTAGAATATCCGTACATATATATATATACAAATAAAGTATTATAGAATATCCGTATATATATATATATAGCAAATAAAAGTTTTGAGAGAAAAGGTTGTACCGAAAAGCTCCTAATAACCTCTAGAATATCCGTACCTGATATCACGAATAGCACAAGAACCAAAAATCACCGAGAGCCAGAAATCCCAGCTTTGCTTATTCTTTGTTTCGTACGAACGGAATTATGAAACAAAAGTTATATTCATATCCACCACTTCATTTTAATTTAATGAATGATAGATTCTACATTTCAAGAGTTGAAAATACTTAAATCTCATGTTCATATTCTTCCTCTAAGTCATCAACGATATATATCCCACTTTTAATAGGATATTAACTTAATCCTATAAATAAAGACTTTAATAATTATTTTATGGTAAGTACTAGCATTCTATAATTTTGGATTTTTTTTTTATCGGCTACTATAACACTATTCTCTTAAAATGATTTCAAACCTTAAATTGACTATAATGTAATTTTGACGGGTATTACACCAACACCCCAATTTCATTATCAATTCATAATTCCATGGAGATTATAGCCAACATTGAAGTATCATTGATGAAGATGATAGGCTAGGTTTTCTTTTGATCATTCTCATGTGAACAACTATGTAAGACATTTATGTTCAACCTTTCTCATATTCATGTTGGATTAGATGTTTAATTCCTAATTAGTCTTTTACATCTAATGTTGTTTGGATTGCTTGAATGATTACTTGTTTATGATTTTGAATGAAATTCATCTATCACTTGATTTTAATTTGTTAAGTAATCATTGATTATTGAATGAATCTCTCATGAACTTGTAATTTTACTTTAATGAATTGAGAATCTAGTTGTGTCAATTCCCCGGTTTTCGTTATCGTGAATCATCACAACCGATTAATTTAATTCTTGAGTTCATTCAATCCAAACATTATAACGAATCATGTCTAGGTGATTTCCAACGAATATAAGTTAGGTTACATATTTGAAAGCATAATTGGGGGCATGAGAATGGATCTACTTTTATTTTATTGAATTATATTGTTAAGTTCTTAATTAATTTTAGTTTTAATCAAACCAATCAATCAATCGATTTTAAGTTTATGTCTAGTTTAATTAACTTTGTAAATTGTTTAACACTTTCCTTTGATTCCCTGTGGAAACGATACTCGACTTACCCATACTAGTTATAGGTATTTAGTGTATTTTTTTGATCGGTCCAACGACATCGATCAACGTCTACATGATCACATCGAGCCAAACAAGTATTCAGCCTACTAGCCTGACATTATTAAAGGAATAACAAAGTCTGAAAAGATGAAAGACATTGTTTACCAACTGAAAGTAAAATAAAAGAGTAGATCTAGGTTGAGGATGAAGATCGGAAGGTGTTAGAAGCTCCAAAACTTCCTTGGAATCTGCAAAGTCGACCTAGGGTTGAGTAGGGCGGCTAGGGCTGCTGAATCGGCTCTCTCTTAGGGTTTTGAGGGCTGCTTCGGCTTAAATAGGTGAAAAGGTTGGTTGCTGATCTGGGCCGCCCAGCGGCGCTGGATGGGCTCCCAGCGGCGCGGGCTTGGGCCAGCGGCGCTGGCAGCTCCTGCTGCTGCTCGTATTGATTCGTTCGGCTCCCGAATCACCTCCTTGTGTCTTGTAACTTCATAGGCCTTCACCTTGAGTCACTTGATGCCATTTACCCTCACTCGCATCTTTCGTGAACCTGCATAAACATAGAATCCATTAAGTATCGATAGTTCTGGAATATTAACTCATTTAAGACATAGAAATGAGGCCTTTTGATAGGGGTTTTATCACAAAATGGACGCTCATCATGAGGGTTTGAGATGAGTTCGAAACGAATGAAACAAGAAAAATCCCGTTTTTGGTTAATCTGCAGCAGTGAGGCCCACTGGAATGTGGTGCGACCCACTAAGGGTCAGTACCCACTGACTTTTTAGTGCGCCCCACTAACTGCACTTCACTGTTTTCGCTCGTTTAACTCATGTAATGTATGTTTAATGCATAATAGGTTGTCGTGGATATTAGGCAAGCACGGTAAACTATTCTTAAGTGTTTGTGAAGCTTAGTTGAGGTAAGATAACATCTTTCGTCACCTGAGGATACAACAAAACATAGTTTTTATAAGTTAAAACCTCAAATGGATATAATTTCATGTTTGTATGATTATGGGATTATATGAGAGGTTTTATGGGATATGTATGATTACCATTGATGATGAATGGTAAGATATGAATGCTACAAAGGTATGATGTTATGCATATGAAATGAAATGATGAAATGCTATGATTATATGAATGTTTGCATGGCTTGAACACCTAGTCACTAGACATATGTGTGACAACTCGTAATTAATTTACATCGGGTTAGTCCTAATCTCAATTAGATGGTCATTTGACGTGGAACTTATTAGACTTTTGGACTTTTGACTTAGTCAAATTAGACGTATCTTGTTGACGTAAACTATTAGCTATCTAGACGAATGCCGAGTCTTTAAAATAACTTTAAATTAACATTTAAAGGTTATGTCTTGTACGAAACAATTAGACCGTCTAGACTTAATATTATAAAGTTCACTTGGACGAAACTTTATTGGCTTGTCTTGACTAAAATGAGACGAAGGAAAATACCTTTACTTTACATTTTGACTTTTAGGTCAAACGGTATTTAATCATAAGCAATTTACCAAATTTGGGGTATTTAAATGACTGAAAAGGAGCCACATAGGCCGGCCCCTTTGTTTGTGGTGGGAATTAAAACAACAAACACTTCCCCCCTTTTTCTTTCTTTGTTCTGTCGACCCACACCCACAAGAAACACACAACACACAACACACACACAAAGATCTTTATGCTCTAAATCAATTTACAAGGTGAAATCAAAGAGAAAATCAAAGGAATTAATCATATTTCAATAATAATTTAGGGTTTTGGCATCATTATCATCACCATCTTCATCTTTACCTCAAGAACATCAAATTTTGGTAAGTAAACATTTTTCTCAAACTTTTGATTCGAGTTAAATTCATTTAAGGGTTTGTTTTAGTTTTGTAAACGGAATTAGAGGCTTTAAATTTGTTATGTAATTAGGGTTCTTGGTAATTTATGAAGTTTTGATTTAGAATTTGGTCTTGAAATCAAAATGATTGAAATGGCGAAATGTTTTGGCGGAATGGTATGTTTCCAGGTCTTTTGAACATGTTTATACTTGTTATAATGAAAGGATATGAGTTGAAAAATGATTTGGGCTTTCCTGCATATTTGCACCTGCTGGTGCTGGCTGCAGAATGAGGCCACTACGGCGCAGTGGCATGGGCTTAGCCCACTGCGGCGCAGTGCCATTGTACTGGTCCCTGGTTCGATTTAGCCCACTGCGGCGCAGTGAGCAAGGTTCTGGCTCACTGCGGCGCAGTGGATACCTTCTGTGAAATTATGCGCGTCGATTTTTAAACATTAATAACTTTTAATCCGAAAGTCCAAATAAGTTTATTTACTTTTGGTTGGTAAAATGAAAGTTTGAAACACGTTCTCGGTAAAGGCATTCTAGGATTGATAGCTAAGTAGTGGTACGTAGGATACTTGTCGTCGTGAGATTTGATCCTCACCATTCGTGCTCATATCCTAGGTTTTGGATAGACGTGGAGGCTAGACTGCTCTTATTCTCTGACTGCTCATACTTTAGCTCGTAGACTGCTAAGGTGAGTTTATGGCGCCCTTTTTCCTTTACTTTGGGCCTGAAAGCATGTACTGTATACACGACTACTTTGTAAATGAATTGTCTTTGTCTACGCCATGAGACTTGGTAAATGAAATCATTTGTCTTATATTTGCCATGAGACGGCTGTCTAAAAATGTGTATACATGTCTTAAGAAAATCGATCTATATGTCTTGACTTGCCATGTTGTCGGCTGACTAAACTGTTCCTTGTGTTTTGACGAACTAAAATGATCCCCCCTCATGTAGTTATATTTAGGTTAGACTTCGGTCTGAACCGTCTTGTCTTTATATTGAGGTTAGACTTCGGTCTGAACCGTCTTGTCTATATATTTAGGTTAGACTTCGGTCTGAACCGTCTTGTCTATATATTTAGGTTAGACTTCGGTCTGAACCGTCTTGTCTATATATTTAGGTTAGACTTCGGTCTGAACCGTCTTGTCTTTATATTGAGGTTAGACTTCGGTCTGAACCGTCTTGTCTATATATTTAGGTTAGACTTCGGTCTGAACCGTCTTGTCTTCGTATCAGGGTCGGACTTCGGTCTGGACCGTCCTGTATTAAATAACTACAACAAACGACGATTGATCTTTTAGTCAAATACACTGTAAACTCACCAACTATTTCGATAGTTGATCCTCTCAAATTTCATGCTTTTCAAGTGACCATCAGTAAGTCTTGGAATCGTCTTTGGCATTATAGGGCCAATCTTTTGACTTTGGACGTACAATTAGCATCAGACATTGAGGACTCTCATGCTTTGGCTTTAATTGTATTTGACTGTCCAATTTATTGAACTTGTATTCTGTGGGCCCAGTTCCAAATGAGGATGACTTGTATCCGTATTTGGGGTCCACACTTTGAACGATTGTACTTGTTTGACTTGTATTGGTATAAATGGATGTAATCTCTATTAACCTTCTGATTAGTGTGCAATTCTTTGTTAACCCTGTATTTCCGCTACAACGGGGTGTGACAATATGAGTAGGATTTCCATGACACGTGCACGATTAAGGACCTTAAAGTAAAAGATGATGTATGTGATTAGTTTAGGTGAAATTTAGCCTAAGCTAATATAATTAAGAAGACTCGAGCAAAAGTAAAGTATTGTGTTAAGCTTAACCCATGCTAGTTCCTCGGAGCTAGTGTGTATGTGGTCACGTGGTTTGGGAATCATGATACCTCCCGTGGCATAGTTACGTTTGATTATTCCGGGTGGAGTAACTAACCACCATTGCAAAAAGGCATTAACGGTTTATTCAGTTGGATAGACATTGTGTCTCCTTAACGATGCCGATGGACTACTTTATGGTTTACTCATCATGTCGGGTATGAGGACTCCATGTATGGTCTATGACCGCCTACACACAACCCCACATCCCTATGTAAGTGGCATAAGTCACTTAGCCTACGTCTAGGCAAAGTTAACATGTAAAGAAAGATATGAAAGAAAAGTTAGGCACATTTAGGATTACGATGATCCTAAAGTGTTATGTTTATTGTTTGCTATGATATGTATGTGATATTAACATTCAAGTCATGTTTTTGTTAATATATTATGATAGACAAATGTTTTCAAATCATGTTATCTTACTTAGCTTTTTAAGCTAACACTTGTTCTTTTGAAAATGTTGTGCCTTCAGGATAAGCAAGCTTGAGCTAGAGAAAGGATTAGCTCGGTGAGATGGGTAGAAGAATAAAGAAGATAGCATTAGTGTCCTAAATGCTTAGACTTCACCCTTAGCCTTTTTGTTTTGGCTACATTATTTATGTTTTATGTTGCATGTAATAATGATGGCATTTATGTTGGTGCCATGACTTGGATTTTACTTACATTGTTTTGATTACTTACATTTTACTTAGTAACACCGTTTTATGAAAGGCACCATCCATTACGAATGAGACAGTTTTAAATGTTTATTTCCGCCACGTTTAAACACCGTTTGACAAAGTTTTTGAAAATCCTGGTTTTAAAATGATGGGTGTTACAACCAAGGTATTTGATGGAGCATCATCTGATCCTCAATTGTACAATAAACAAACATAAACTACTGAAGTAACACAAGCAGTACAGGAATACATTCAACTAATCAAATTCAGCAAAGATTTATTTGTGCTCTATAAATCTTCTTGCCCGACCTGACTGGCTTTGGGTTGTATGGGTTGGGTTATTTGGGTTTCAGGTTTGTTTTTCAGTTAACCAAACCCATTTAATTTTATTCTATTCGGGTTATGGTTGATAAAATGTTATTTCGTTGCCTAAGTAACCCGTATAACCCGACCCGACCCGAATGACTTTGGGTATATGGGTTGGGTTATTTGGGTTTCGGGTGCTTTTATAGTTTCATGTATAACCTAACCTGACCCGAATGACTTTCGGGTGCTTTGGGTATATTTGGTTGGATCTATTTAGGGCCATACCCAAATAACCCGACCTGACTGGCTTAGGGTTGTATGGGTTGGGTTATTTGGGTTTCAGGTTTGTTTTTCAGTTAACCAAACCCATTTAATTTTATTCTATTCGGGTTATGGTTGATAAAATGTTATTTCCCGTTAACCCGAGTAACCCGTATAATATTCTTTTTTTTTACAATTATAATTATATTCCATACCCATATAATCTTCCTTTTTTGTATTCTGCTCTTGTGGTAAGTTTTCCAGAATTTGGCTATGTTAGAATATGCGAACATAAATCATATAAATATTCACATATAATCACGAGTATGTGCAACGGAAGAATCGAATATGCAATCACATTAATTAACAAAGAGAGAATCGAAACGTGTACCTTATGCAAAGCTTCCAATAAAATCAATAATAATAAGATTATTATTGGTGTAGGGTTTAAAGTAAAACCCCTCTACGATCGCACACTAGACACCCCTTATACCGTATGCTAGTACCCCGATCACGATCAAACAACCCTTTGCTTGTACCCTCTAAAAGTCGAACCAAAGCAAACCCAAATCCCTTTGGTTTTGTTGTTTCGGCCGAACCCCAAAGAAAAGAGAAAAGAGGAGAGAATTACTTATGTGAAAGAATGTAAAACCCTTAGAATTTAGCCCTCTATATATAGGGATATTTTTAGGGTTTTCAACCTTGGTGGGCAAGTAATTTCAAGGCTTTCCAAGCCTTGAAATTTTCGGCCCAACCCATTAGGAATTAGAGCCCAACTCTAATTTCCTAATTTCACATTTTAACCTCCTTTTAATTAATTAAATAAAATTAACCCTTTAATTTATTTAAATTAATCATTTCGTGATCAAATTAATTAATATATTACTTTAATATAATAATTAATAGTATAGAGTTACCGTGTCATTTCGTGTGACCCCGTAGGCTTAAATTACTTCCGGACATGCGTTTATTATAACGTGATCACATACCAACAGCTCCCACTTGAGCATGTTATCATAAAGGCAATAACATTGGTTAGCGTCTAGCAACACGCCAATGCTCCCGGAAAAATTTAAGGATAGTTTCTTAAATTATCTTTTGAAATGATTTAGTCTTTAATATCCCTTTGTTTCAGATACCCTTGTTAATTATGAATATGGATCAATGTCATTTCATAATTTAACGATTCTGTTTCTCATTTCTACAATTAACCAAGATTACCAAATTAGTCAAGACCACCTCTTGAGTTCATTTGGGTATGCGCATACAAACATCTTAATTAATCAATGAGGGCGCCAAATGGTATCATACTTCAGTTGCAAATTGAAGGAACAAATCCTATATTGACTACACGTGTTAGTCATGTCGTTTCACTACATTTCTGAAAATAGCCCTTTATTACTACCTTGTTCAAGACAGTTAGAACTACATCTAGAAAATGCAATCTACACATGCATAACCTGCTTGTATCTCAAGTCTAAGGATAAATAAAGCAACCATTTCACGAATTTCACTTAATGACGCCGATCCATAAAATGACAATTCGTTACGTGGGGTAAGTCCGATATTCACCTCTTTGAATACCATGTGAGTTTGGCAGACCATCTCCAAATATTCCCTTAAATATTTCAACCAATCTCTCACATTTGTCTTAGCTTAACTATATTCCCATATAGTTAATCGACAATGGACGTTTAGAATATATCAAAAAAATATTCATGGATTTAAACATGCAAATATAGAACACAATTATTATAAAATGAAACATTCATACCAAGTATCATAATTCATTTATTAAAATAACAATCGTTTAACATCCCATTATCCAAATACCAATCACAGATTTACATGATATAACTAGCAAAATCTAAGACCTATGCCCTCGGCATGCTTATTGAGCTTTCCTTTTGACAAAGCCTTTGTAAAAGGATCTGCTAAGTTACAATCTGTGTGAACTTTGAGTAAATTGATTTCACATGATTCGATTCGCTCACGAACATAGTGATATCTTCTTTGGTAATGTCTGGCACCTTTCTGAACTCCAGGTTCATTGGCAATGATAATTGCTCCCGAATTATCACAGTACAGATCCATATGTGAGTTATTTGAGGGCATCACGTCAAGCCCAGAAATAAACTTTCTGATCCAGACAGCTTCCATGGCTGCATCTGAAGCAGCTATATACTCAGACTCTGTAGCAGACATAGCAACTGTAGATTGTTTCTTGCTCTTCCAATCTACTGCACCTCCATTTAAAGTGAAGACATATCCTGACTGAGATTTTGTATCATCTTTATCAGTCTGAAATCCAGCATCACAGTATCCAGTTACTTTGAGCTCTGCATCGGGATTTCCTCCATACACCAAGAATAATTCTTTAGTAGCACGCATGTACTTCAGAATGTTCTTCACAGCAGTCCAATGATCCTCTCCAGGATTTTGCTGATAGCGGCTAACTATATTTTGCGCGAACGCAATATCAGGTCTAGTGCATCTTACCGCATACATGATAGATCCCACAGCCGAAGCATAAGGAATTCTTTCATACGCTCCACCTCTTCAGGTGTAGAAGCACCGTTCTTGCTAGATAAATTAAGTCCTTCTTGCATCGGCAAATTCCCACGCTTAGAATTCTCCATCTTGAATCTCTTCAAGATTTTATCTATATAAGCACTTTGACTTAATCCAATCAACCGTTTACTTCTATCTCTATAGATCTTGATTCCAAGAATAAATGCCGCTTCACCCAAGTCTTTCATAGCAAAACACTTTCCAAGATAAGATTTAACGTCTTTCAACATTGGAATGTGATTTCCTATTATCAATATGTCATCTACATACAAGACAAGGAAAGTAACATTACTCCCACTAGCTTTGCGATATACACATGGCTCATCAGGAGTTTGAGCAAAACCAAACTTTTTGATCTCCTCATCAAACCTTTTATTCCAACTCCTTGATGCTTGCTTCAATCCATAAATGGACTTTTGAAGTTTGCATACCTTGTCGGGATGTTTTGGATCGACAAAACCTTCTGGTTGTACCATATAGACTTCCTCATCTAGAAAACCATTTAAGAAAGCGGTTTTGACATCCATTTGCCATATCTCATAGTCATAGTACGCTGCTATGGCTAAGATGATCCTAATAGCTCTAATGTCCGCAACGGGAGAAAAGGTTTCCTCATAATCAACTCCGAAAAGTTGAGTATAACCTTTTGCCACAAGACGAGCTTTATAGGTGTGTACATTTCTATCCATGTCGGTCTTCTTCTTGAAGATCCATTTACACCCAATGGTTCTACCATTTGGTGGAAGATCAACCAAGTTCCAAACTTGATTATCTTTCATGGATTTTATTTCCACATTCGCAGCTTCAAGCCATTTTTCAGATTCCGGATCTGATAATGCAGCTTTGAAATTAGGAGGTTCATTTAAGTCTCCTACTACGTGTTCTTCAGACTCAATCATAAGATTTAATCTTTCACGAGCACGTATTGTCCTTGAGGACCTACGAAGTGGAATCGCTTCATCTTCAACTTGAAGTTCATCTTGAGATTCATCTCTTTGAACATTTCCCCCCCCCCCAAGTTGATGATTGCTAGTAATTTCAGAAGTTGACACATCTTCTTGAGCCTCATCAAGTTCAACAATCCTCCCACTGTCTTCTTGAGATATGAGTTTCCTTTCAAGGAACTCAGCAAATCGAGAAACCTTAACAGTGTTTTCGGTAGGAAAGTAGAAGTAGTAACCCATTGTTTCCTTTGGGTATCCTACAAAGATGCACTTAACAGATCTAGATTCGAGTTTGTCAGGCGTATCTCGTTTCACGAGTGCCTCACATCCCCAGACCTTTAAGTAAGACAACTTGGGAACACTCCCATGCCACAATTCATGCGGTGTCTTGTCAACCTTCTTGGTCGGAACCATATTGAGAATGCGAACAGCAGTCTCTAGGGCATAATCCCAAAACGAAAAAGGAAGAGTTGTATGATTCATCATTGATCGAACCATTTCTAACAAGGTTCGATTTCTCCTCTTCGATACACCATTATGCTGTGGAGTATATGGAGGAGTAAGCTATTGAACTATTCCACAAGCTTTAAGATAATCTTTAAACTCTTGGCTTAAGTATTCACCACCTCGATCCGAACGAAGAATCTTGATGGTTCTACTGAGTTGATTCTCTACTTCACTTTTAAATTCCTTGAATGTTTCAAAGACTTCATGTTTATGTTTAAGCAAGTAAACATAACCATAACGACTGAAATCATCCGTAAAAGTGACGAAGTAGCTAGCACCTTTCCTTGACACATGTCTAAATGGGCTACATACATCCGTATGTATTAGTCCAAGTAGTTCTTTTGCCCTCTCTGGTTTATTTGGAAAAGGTTTTCTTGTCATTTTGTCGGAAACACAAGATACGCATTCGTCAAATGATTCATCATTTGTTTGTAAGATTCCATCTCTTTGAAGCCTCTCAATGCGTTTCTTGCCAACATGAGCAAGACGACAATGCCAAAGATAAGTCGAGTCCAAATTGGTCTTGACTCGTTTGCTAACATTATACATTGAATTATCCTTTGAATCACAACCATGCATATCAATTTCATAAATACCATCACAAGCAATAGCATTGAAATAATGAACATTATTTCGTGAAACTGAAATACCAATATCATTAAAAACATTAATGAATCCGTTGTTGTTCAACAAAGAAACTGAAATGACACCTCTAGTAATAGACGGTGCATAATGACAATTGTCTAAAACAATGACTAAACCAGTAGGTAAAACTAAATGATAGTCGCCTATTTCTTCTACAGCTGCCGGTAGGCCATTTCCCACGAACAGTTGTAAAGATCCTGGTTTCAGTTTCCTTCTCCTTCTCCTTCTAAGCCCCTGTGAACAATTACAGATATGAGTACCACACCCGGTGTCGTAAACCCATGAATTACGCTTAGAAAAGGAATATAATTCAATTGTGAAGATACCTGAAGTACTGGTCAAACCAGTTTGCTTATTCTTCAACTCAGCTAGATACTTAGAACAATTCCGCTTCCAATGTCCCACTTCATTGCAGTGATAACATGTTTGGTCCTTAGCGGGATGTTCCTTTTTTGCTGGAGGGGTCTTCTTAGGTTTAGGAGTAGCAACTTGCTGTCCTTTACCTTGATTCTTGCCCTTTCCTTTTGGTTGTTTCCCTTTCTGGATCTTTCCCCCTTTGATCGTGAGAACTTGGGGTGTGGCAGACTTCTTTGGAAGCTTCTTTTCATACTCATTCGCCATGGCATGAAGTTCAGCAATGGTTTTATTCATGTTATGCATATTATAATTGCGCACAAATTCCTCAAAATCCTTAGATAAAGACTTGAGAATCATGCCAATAGCAATAGGCTGAGCATAAGCATAATTCAACCTTTCCAATTGCTCAAAATACCTCTTCATCTTGAGTATATGAGGACTAACCGGTGTTCCTTGCTCGTGTCGCAAGTCATGAAGTATGTCAACTAGGTCGAACAACTCCACTCCCGCTTGCTTTTCGTACAAAGACTTGAGCTCGTTAATCATATCACGAGGAAAATAATTTTCAAATTGCTTTTGAAGATCAGCATTCATGCTTCCCAACATCAGACAAGCAACCTCATTGTGTCTATCATACGCAGCAGTGTATGCAGCCAATTCTTCAGTTGTAGCATTAGCTCCCGGAACAACGGGTGTCTGCTATTCAAGGATTTCAATTTTCTTTTCAGCTCTTAGAACTATTCTTAGCTGACGAAACCAATCATTGAAGTTAGGTCCAAAAAGTTTTTCTCTTTCTAGCATCGACCTGAAAGCCGATTGGTGTATGTTTTGAGAAGGATTTGTTGTTGCCATCTACAAAACAGACAAAAGTTCAATTATCGGTATTTTCGATAATAATCCTTAAGAAATGTAATTTACCCTTGTTAAATTCATTTAACAATTAATTTCATTAAGGCTAGGATCCAATTGACATACAATCATTTCATCTGTTGATCAGCTAGAAATGACGGTACTCAAAAGGTAATCGACGATCAATAATTGCATTCATGCAATTCCTAGAGATATGGAACTTACAACAACACTTTAAATGGGTATTAAGTGTTTTGTAAACATGTTTTGTCCCATCTTATGCAACGGGTCAAGGATCTCACCTCTTAACTCGTTTTAAGTCGCCCAATTAAGAACATGTAAATAGTCCACCACCGGTCTCACGGTGGAGTGGTAATTTACCTTGAAGAGATACAATTCGCCTACGGTCTCACGTAGGAGCGAAAAGCACTGGCAGGTGTTCTTAGCAAAGTGGGTGGCATTGACTTAACTTTAAATGGGTAATGCATTTGATGTGAATCAAAAGTTTATGTATGAAGACTCATGCAAATCTTCATAACATAATGTTTAATAAAATCATTTTATAGTCTTAGTAACACAAGAGAGCTCGGTAGCTCCATTTGAATGCACAAAGAAGCGCAAGGGCAAAGGTTTGCGAAGGACGCAATTAAAAACCCGCCCTTTTAGGAGGCTAGCGCACTCCGACTTATACCTCTCTTAGAGTTTGTTCAAATGGGTGAGCCGTGTATCTCAAGGTTGTAAGACTCCAATTTTATTAAAGAAATCTCTATTTCGATAGTTCTTAGTCAAGTTTATTCTTTTCTCCAAAACAATTTTTGCATCACCTTTATAGCTCTTTATAAACACGCAAAAATTAATAAACTTACTAATTACCGAACTAATTTAATCATGCAACAAGTTAAGGTAGGCCACCTAAACATGGTCACTATGGTTCATGCATATGTTTAAAGCCGGCTCCCCCCTCCGAAGAAGAGGACCACATACATCAAGTTGCCTTGATTGTGTAAGCCTTTAAACAACTTAATTAACAAGTAATTCACATAAACATGCTGACTGGAAATTTTCCAGCAGCTTCACGACCTGTTTAGCCCTGTTTCTGGTCCGATTCAGCTTTCGACCAGAACTACAAAGTTGTAGCCCTGTGTCAAGCACCTACTTTCCAAAGCACAACTTCTAACTCATTACAGATTAAAAGATATGAATTTTTTAGTGAACTGTCGCAAATCAGAAAATCACACGAAAAAATTCACTTAGTCACACAATTATCTAATAATTAACCCTAATTATTGGATCATCATGCTTTGCTAAATATATCTCCATATATCAGTAAAAATCACAAGTAATTTTGCATGAATTCTTGTGATTTTACTTTTATTTAACAACTTTAAATAATTAAGATACACAAAACATGCAATTATACAAATAAATCATGTCAATTCACTAACTCAAAACTTGCCATGAGGGTTTCAATCTTCATTGAATTAGGTTAATTTTAATTAAAAAAAACTTTTATTTTTATTGAATTTAGGTTAATTTTAATTAAAAAAAACTCTTATTTTTATTTAATTTAATCCGATTTTAATTAAAAAAAATAAGAAAACAACTTTTAATTATTTAACAATTAATTAAAAATCAACCAACCCTTAACCCCCCTTCAAGTTTTGATCTTTGTAACTAATAGATCACATATGTGGCTCTGATACCACTGTTAGAATATGCGAACATAAATCATATAAATATTCACATATAATCACGAGTATGCGCAACGGAAGAATCGAATATGCAATCACATTAATTAACAAAGAGAGAATCGAAACGTGTACCTTATGCAAAGCTTCCAATAAAATCAATAATAATAAGATTATTATTGTTGTAGGGTTTAAAGTAAAACCCCTCTACGATCGCACACTAGACACCCCTTATACCGTATGCTAGTACCCCGATCACGATCAAACAACCCTTTGCTTGTACCCTCTAAAAGTCGAACCAAAGCAAACCCAAATCCCTTTGGTTTTGTTGTTTCGGCCGAACCCCAAAGAAAAGAGAAAAGAGGAGAGAATTACTTATGTGAAAGAATGTAAAAACCCTTAGAATTTAGCCCTCTATATATAGGGATATTTTTAGGGTTTTCAACCTTGGTGGGCAAGTAATTTCAAGGCTTTCCAAGCCTTGAAATTTTCGGCCCAACCCATTAGGAATTAGAGCCCAACTCTAATTTCCTAATTTCACATTTTAACCTCCTTTTAATTAATTAAATAAAATTAACCCTTTAACTTATTTAAATTAATCATTTCGTGATCAAATTAATTAATATATTACTTTAATATAATAATTAATAGTATAGAGTTACCGTGTCATTTCGTGTGACCCCGTAGACTTAAATTACTTCCGGACATGCGTTTATTATAACGTGATCACATACCAACAGGCTAGTGTTTTGAAACTTATAAATTGGAATGTTATGTTCCTTAAGGTCGCGTTTGGTTCGCAGATTCTGATGGAATCTGATGGAATTGGAATTGAATTCCATTCCTTAGTGCGTTTGGTTGCTCAATGATGAAGGAATATCATTCCTTTGGAATGTAAACATTCCCTCATTTGAGGGAATCTACATTCCATGGGGATGGAGGAAGGAATCTCATTCCGTCCGTCACTTAAATCTTTAAAAAATGAAAAACATTCCGTCAAATTCCATTCCATCAGATTCCAATTCCTTCAACAGATTCCATTCCTTCCCAAAACATTCTGTGAACCAAACGCGCCCTAAGTATTGTAAATTGGTCACTAGATTATATTTAAAGTAGTAAAAAATCTGTGATCGTATCTGACAAACCAATCGTATTTTTGTTACCCAACACACCAATTTGTTCACCTCTGTTGAATGCGGCTAGAGAGATGCTTGTTGGTGGAGTTACAAGCATCAAAGTGTTGAACATCATGGCAATGCATTCCTTATTATATCAGTCACATGAAGTCTTTTTCCTCATGTTTTAGTCTTCTTCCATAAGAAGTGGTGACATTGTCACTGCTGGGATTCACGACTAAAATCCAAATAACCCGATGGATCAACACCTAGTATTCTAAATACAAAAATATATGTCAATTTTTACCATTTGACCTGGTGAGTTCACCATTTGCTAAGCCACTTTTTAAATGCCGGGTTACCTCTCCAAGGGTCTGGTGATTTTTTAATTTTAAATTATTTTGTTTTTCCTTTTTTACACGGGAAGCGACAAAGAAAGATGAAAAAACCAAGTCTTCATATATTTGATGTAAGTCCATAGATTTCAATATATTGTTCTTTTTTACAAGTGATAGATGTTTTTTGTTAAGTAATTGTTCTTTTACCTCATTTGTTCATTTTTACAAGTAATTGTTCCTTCCAACAAATGATTGTTCCTTATTAGATTTATTTGTTCTTTTTTGAATATAAGTGTTCCTGTTAGGTCGGAAATCGACCAAGTATAATTTGTTCAGAAATAGCTTGAAGTTTAGTGAAGACGTTTGTACAGAATTCTGAGGTATCTCAGAATTCCTTCACTGAAGCTTTACTTCAGTTCAGATCAAGGCAAATCTGAAGCATTCATTCTGAAGTCAAAGACTGAAGTATGAAGAAGAGAATCATCTCAGAAGCGAGCAAAGAGTGATTCTACCAGATCGAAGACTGAAGTATCTCAGTATAAAGTATTAACAACACTTTACACTGATTACGAGGAAGACTTTTTACTTTACATACCTTTACCCAGTTAATAGATTTATCTATTAATAAAAGGTACAAGGTAAAAGTATGGGTTTAGAACATAGTACTATAAGTCACATCAACTGACTTATATACTCTTCCTAGTATGAGCATGCAAGGAATTAGGTTTAATTCCTTAAAATGCTCACAACCACATTTGTACGATCTTGTCCACATCATCATGGACTTGGTCTATAAATACAAAGTCTTCTCACAACTTGCAAAGTGCTTGAAACTTTAGCATTGCAACTTGTGAGATATACTCTAAGTAAACTTACGAGTATTTCCAAGTTATTTAGATCACTTGTTTTTCAGGATTGTTTAGATATTTACACTTGGGTGTTTATCTTTGTTCCGCAACAATCCTTGTATTTGTTTATATATCAATAAATCAAATACATTAGAAAGAAAACAACGTGTCTCAATGCTACATACTTGATTATACATATATATATATCTTATATAGTTTCAGCCATTTAGTTCTTGTTATTTACTTTAAGTCAATTGCTTTTTGTTATCCATATCTGATCGTAAACTTAACTTGTCCATCAAGATTAGTTGTACTTGCCAGTCGGGTTTAGTTAATCATCTATATTTGGGACTCATAATTGGTATCAGAGCCTTAAGGTTGAATTATATCAATTCATTAACCTTTGATCTTCATAGATGGCTGACTTTCAACAAGAACGTCCTGACCCTAATAACACTACTCCACCCCCTGTCATCAACAACAATATACCATCTCACAATGTACACGTACACTTTCCAAACAATCCTGTTCCCAAGTTTGATGGGAACAGTGAAAACTTTCAAACATGGAAAGCTTGCATGCTAAAGTATATTGCTGGTGTTGAAAGACATTTGCCCGATATCTTAAAAGAAGGACCCTTTGTCCCCATGAATGCTTCTACTGTTGTCAGAAATACCGATGGGACTCCTAGGCAGTCACCTAAGGAGAAGGATCATTGGTTTGAAGGAAGATCATAGACTTGTAGACCTTGACACTAAGCTACAAAATATGATTTTATATGCAGTTCCTGAAACCCTAATGCCCACTCTTGTTTTACTTGAAAACTCCAAATTAATGTGGGAGGAACTAATGACACAGTTTGAAGGCACAAATGAGACAATTGTCACAAGAAAAGTTGCTCTAAACAAAAGATATGAGTCTTTCTTTGCTATCCCTGGGGAATCCTTAACTCAAACTTACATCAGATTTACAAATCTAGTAAATCAACTGAAAGCCCTGGGTGTAACCAAAGATAAAGAAATTTTGTTGGAAAAATTTTGTGACATTTTACCTTCCAAATGGGAAAACTTAATCTTGGTCTTGAGACAAGGCAAAACTTTGCACAGTCACACTCTTGCTTCCCTTTATGGAGCCTTCAGATATACTGAAGAAAACAAAGCTGAGAGAGCTTTGGCTGAGCAAGATGCCAAAAACCATGTTTCTACCAGTTCTGGTATGGTTCAGTATTCTGAACCACATAATACTGCTCTACTATCTTCTAAGAGTGACATCTTTGACTCGATGAAGAAGATGGTTTCTGAAATGTTAAAAACTGGTGTCTCTGCTAATGTTACTCATGATTGTGATTAGAATGACAATGATGATCTGGTTGCCATGCTGGCTAAAACGTTCAATCATTTTAAGGCCAAGTCAAATCGATCTGGCAAACCCTTTGCTTCCAGTGCTTCTATTGACAAGTCCAATCTTGAATGCTTTAAATGCGGCAAGAAAGGACATTTCATGAAGGAATGCAGATCTAGTCAACCATCATCATCACAATCTGCTCCTAACCATTCTATTTTTCAGAAATCTGATGACAGCTATAAGGCCAAATACAAGAAGTTAAAGGCACATATGGCTCTTCTGGCACAAGACAACTCAAGCAACAGTTGTATGATTGCCAAAACTGAAAAATGGGAAGATTCTGATGAATCATCTGATGATGAAGAAGAAGTTAGGGACATGTGTTTCATGGCACAAGAAGATCAAGGTCATTTGGTCAAATCCGATGTTGAATCTAGTCGCTGGGTGGATATTGTAATGAAAAAGGTCAGTAATTTTGGCTTTGAAAATAATGAGGAACACAAACTGGACCTTTTGGTTCTTTTAGAGGCTGACATCTCTTTTGTTGAGACAGTGCGTTCAGAAAGCCTAAAAATGTTTGAAAATAATGCTTCTGAACTGAACGCCAGTCATGCCAGATTAAAAGAACTGAAAGATGTTCAATTGGCTCTAAAAAGTTATCAGTCTATGGTTGCAACTTTAGAATTGGAAAAGGAAGAATTAAAATCCATCCTTGAAAAAGAACAAGCAATTATTAAATCTTGGATGAAAGCACCAAGGCCAGATGCTGCAATTAAAAATACTTTTGCATCACAAAGAGCAGCATATGAGTCTGGTGATCTTCATTTGGCATCTATAATCACTGATTTAGATGCTCTTCCAAAGGAAATAAAACCTGAAATCATTTTTCTAAAGTTGGCAAGCAGAAAACTGTAACTAATAAAGCCCAGGAACAATCTAAGGGTAAATCTGAAACAGCTCAGACAACTGTTTCAGAAAGGAAGGCTAAATCCAAAAAGCCATTCCCTCAGACTTCATCTAAGGTTTCTAAAGACCTAAAGAAGAAGAAAAATTTCTCCCCCACTGAGCCATCTACCTCAGATTCAGGTAAGGCTCAGATGTCTAATGAAGAATCAATTTTGTTAAGGTTAGAAAGTCAATTTCAACTATTGGCTAGACAAGTGCAGAGCTGTAATGCACGTTTAAAAAATGTTGAAACTCCTCCTCTTCAACCTAAACAAAACACAAAACCTTTTTCTAAGCAAACCAAGAAGAAATCTGAAAAGAAAAAGGTTGAAAACCCCATCAAACCAACTATTTTTCTGTCATCTGAAATAATGACTGAAATCCCCTTTGATCCTTCTGTTCCTTATGAACCAAAGAAATCTGAGACTGCTAAGGGAGAGTCTAGTGAACCCATCCAAAGATGGGTTCCCAAAAAGAACTAATCTTTGTTTGTGTGCAGGGAGACCGAAAGAAGAATATATGGTTTCTGGACAGTGCTGCTGGCCGAACCATGACTGGTTATCAGACCCTGCTAGAGGAATATAGGGTACAAGAGGGGCCCTCAATAGTTTTTGGAAATGATGGTAATGGGAAAACTGAGGGATATGGTGTGGTGAATAATGGTCAAGTCAAATTCACACGTGTTGCATATGTGAACGGTTTGAAATATAACCTGATCAGTGTCAGTCAACTGTGTGATGATGGCTTCAAGGTTTTATTTGATATTTCACAAGGCACCATATTCAACAGGGATGGAAAGGTGGTACTGATTGCACCAAGGAAGGGAAACATTTATGTCATTGATATGAATCCTTCTACCTCTGAACAATGTTTCTATTCAAAGGCAGATGAAGACACAAACTGGCTGTGGCACAAGAGATTATCCCATCTGAACTTCAAGAACATCAATAAGTTGTCTAGAAAACAACTTGTTGATGGGATACCCTCTATGTCTTTCAATAAAGACAAGCCATGTCCAGGTTGTGAAATGGGTAAGCAGAAAAGAGCTTCATTCAAGACAAAGCAAAGCTTTAGTATAACTGAACCTCTTCATATGCTTCACATGGACCTTTTTGGACCAGTGAATGTTCAGACCAGAGCAGGAAAGAAGTACACCCTTGTCATCGTTGATGAATATTCAAGATACTGCTGGGTGATTTTCCTCAGATCCAAAAGTGAAGCTGCTGCTGAAATCATTGCTCTCATCAAACAAATTGAGCTCAAGCACAAGCGAAAAGTTTGTCAGCTCAGAAGTGACAATGGCACTGAATTCAGAAATGCCACTCTGGAGTCCTTCTGCACTGAAACTGGCATATCTCAGAACTTCTCCTCAGCACACACACCAGAGCAGAATGGTGTTGTAGAAAGAAAGAATCGTACGCTGATTGAAGCTGCTAGAAGTATGTTAAATGAATCTGGTCTTCCCAAGAATTTCTGGGCTGAAGCTGTTGCAACTGCATGCTACACTCAGAACAGATCTGTTTATGTCAAAAGACACAAGAAGACCTCCTATGAAGTACTCAGAAATAGAAAGCCTAATATTGGATACTTCCATGTATTTGGGTGTCCAGTATACATTCTGAATGATTCAAGTCAGCTTGGAAAATTTGATGCAAAAGCTGATGAAGGATACTTCCTAGGATATTCATCAAATCGCAAAGCCTTTAGAGTCTTTAACAAGAGACTTGAAAAGGTTGATGAGTCAATTCATGTTACCTTTGATGAATCCAATTCTGCAATTTTTAAAAATTCCATTCCTGTACCACTCTCAGAAAGTCCAATAAGTTTTGGTGATTCTGATCCTATTGCTGAAACTGAACAGTCACCTAAACATGCTTCTGAACATCTCCGTTCAGAACCAGTATTAAACAAACCTAGCAACATTCCATTTTATCCTCCAGTCAGTTTCAAACTACCTTCTGAACTGACTATTGGATCAGATATACATGCTGCTTCTCCTCTGATATCAGGCTCCACTGAGCAACCTCATTCTGAAGAATTTCATGATGCAAGTCATGATCTGCAGGAAGAAGAAGAAGCTGAAAATGTATTTTCTGACGCTCCTCCTGAAGTTACTCAGAGAAGTTCTTGCACTGATATCAGTATTCATCCTGGTCAATACTCTAAATGGACAAAAGCACATCCAATCGAGCAAATTATTGGAGAGTCCAGTAGAGGGGTTCAGACCAGAAGAGCCACAAGCGATCAATGCTTAAACGTCAGCTTCTTATCTCTAATTGAACCCAAGAAGATTAACGAGGCTATGCAAGACCCAAGCTGGGTTGAAGCCATGCAAGATGAGCTCAACCAGTTTAAAAGAAATGATGTATGGGAACTCGTTCCTTGTCCCAGTAACCTGAAGAAGGAACCAATTGGGACAAGATGGGTCTTCAGAAACAAGATGGACGAAGATGGTCACATCATAAGAAACAAAGCAAGACTTGTTGCAAAAGGATATGCACAAGAAGAGGGAATAGATTTTGATGAAACTTTTGCACCAGTTGCTAGACTTGAAGCTATCAGAATATTCTTAGCTTTCGCAGCTCATCATCAATTTAAAGTCTATCAAATGGATGTCAAAAGTGCATTCCTGAATGGAGAACTAGAAGAAGTCGTTTATGTGTATCAACCACCAGGGTTCATCAATGAAGAAAAACCACATTGGGTGTACAGACTGAACAAAGCCTTATATGGTCTGAGACAAGCACCCAGAGCCTGGTATGATACTCTTACTAAACATCTTCTTAAAAATGGTTTTAAACGTGGTGCAATTGATAACACTTTGTTCATATTGCATGATAAAAGTGATATCCTTTTAGTACAAATTTATGTTGATGATATTGTGTTTGGTTCTACAAATGAGAAGATGTGTGAAAATTTTTCTAAAATCATGTCTTCTGAGTATGAAATGAGTATGATGGGTGAACTGACATATTTTCTGGGACTTCAAGTAAAACAAACTGAAGATGGTATTTTCATAAACCAGGAAAAATATGTCAGAGATTTATTAAAGAAATATCAATTTGATTCAGTCTCATCAAAAGATACTCCTATTTCTGCTCCATTAACTTTGGATTCTGATCCACATGGAAAACCAGTGGACCATACAAAATATCGTGGTATGGTTGGTTCACTGATGTATTTAACTGCAAGTAGACCAGACATAATGTTTGCAACATGCCTTTGTGCTAGATTTCAGTCTGATCCCAGAGAAGCACATGCAAATGCTGTTAAAAGGATCTTCAGATACCTTAAGGGTGTCCCCAGATTGGGTCTTTGGTACCCCAAAGGCTCCAGTCTAGATCTAATGGGTTATTCAGATTCTGATCATGCAGGTTGCAAGATAGACAGGAAAAGTACCACTGGTGGGTGTCATTTCCTTGGTGGCAAATTAGTAAGCTGGACCAGTAAGAAGCAGACTGCAGTATCACTATCCACTGCAGAAGCTGAGTATATTTCTGCAGCAAGTTGTTATGCTCAGATTCTATGGATGAAAAACCAGCTGACTGATTATGGTGTTACTTACACAAAGACTCCAATCTTTTGTGATAACACTAGTGCCATTGCCATATCTCACAATCCTGTGATGCACTCGAAAACCAAGCACATCGACCTCAGGTATCATTTCATTCGTGATCATATTCTGAAAGGAGATATTGAATTGCACTTTATTCCCACTGATAAGCAACTCGCTGATGTTTTTACAAAACCTTTAGATGTCAAAACCTTTAAACATCTAGTCAGTGAGTTGGGCATGTTAAATCCTTAGACTGGTAATCTTGTTATGAACGCCTCAGTGACACTGATCTGGTTCACCAGTCTGAGCGATCCATGTAATTTTTGCTCGCCTAGCTATCGAACGCCTTTGTGATACTATCTTGGCACTTATTAATTCATGGATCATCACTTCAGGGGGAATGTTAAATATTTTTCAAACGTTAAAATAAACCTTCATTTTTGAGGGGGAACCTTTTTGCTCAGAAAAATGTATTTAACTGAAGCACTTCAGAAAATCAAAAATATTTCAGTTGAATTTTATTAACTGAGATGGTTCAGATCTTTTTGGAACTGACCATGCTCAGAATTTGTTTAGTCATCACTGAAATACATCAATCTTTTCAAGATATTTTTGATACTTGGTCAATTGTGTGTACACGTGACCTACTGCATACTATGTTTTCAACTTACGTTGGTCATGCTTATGTGTCACACAAGTTGCGCCGTAAAAGAGGAAGTAATGAGTACTTTTTCTGAAAAAGTGTTGCAGGGTGGGGTCACTCAAACGTCTCTGCATTAAATGCGGACTTGACCCCAGAAATTGTTTTTAATTGGAAAATCATTTTATATTCCATCTTAAATTCAAATTCCTTTTTCATTCTTTCATTTACTTCGTTTTTCATTTACTTTCCAATCATCAATCTCTCTTTTTCACTCACAAATCCTTAACTCCTCATATTACTTTCACTTTCATCTTTCGATTCTTAAAATGTCTAAATCATCATCTTCTTCACAATCTAAATCGCTCATCAATTTCAAATATACTCCATCGAGTGATGTGAAAACATCTGCCACATGGCCAAAGAATTTCACACCTTCTCAAATTCGTTTTAATATGAGCAATTTCTTGGCTCAACTAAATGTGAAATCCAAAACGCTAATGGGAAAAATCAATAATTTCTGGGAGCAATCCCCATTCCATTATGCGTTGACTGCTAATCCTCAGGCATTGTATCATCGATACCTGCTTGAATTCTGGTACACTGCTGTGGTGAGTAAAGATGAACAATCCATCTCCTTCACTCTCAATGAGGGCACCAAGCAGTGTGTTATCACTCTTGAGGGGTTCAGAAATTCCCTTCATCTGAACTACCTCGAACCTTCCCAGGTGTTTGCTAAAAGACTCAAAGGAGTCAATTTCAGGGAGGTTCTAGTCGCCACCGGTCATGGCGATATGGAGGATGCTGATGGTAATCTGAAGACCTCCGGACACATTTTTATGTCTGGATTTGGCAATTGCTGGAGGTTCTTCTGGACCCAGATTGTGGAAAGTCTTGGTGGCAACCATGGAGGGTTGGACCAACTTTCACTACCCCAAGTTGAGATGGGGTATTATATTTGGAATGGGATACAGGCAGACTTTGCTGAGATTCTTTTCTCTCAGCTTATTACAAAATTAAAAGGAAAAAGAAGCCTGCATATCGCCTTTCCAAGATTTTTAAGCTTATGTTTTATGGATATACTTGGAGAAGCTTATAATGAAGCTGGACCAGTAAGAAGCAAACTGCAGTATCACTATCCACTGCAGAAGCTGAGTATATTTCTGCAGCAAGTTGTTGTGCTCAGATTCTATGGATGAAAAACCAGCTGACTGATTATGGTGTTACTTACACAAAGACTCCAATCTTTTGTGATAACACTAGTGCCATTTCCATATCTCACAATCCTGTGATGCACTCGAAAACCAAGCACATCGACCTCAGGTATCATTTCATTCGTGATCATATTCTGAAAAGAGATATTGAATTGCACTTTATTCCCACTGATAAGCAACTCGCTGATGTTTTTACAAAACCTTTAGATGTCAAAACCTTTAAACATCTAGTCAGTGAGTTGGGCATGTTAAATCCTTAGACTGGTAATCTTGTTATGAACGCCTCAGTGACACTGATCTGGTTCACCAGTCTGAGCGATCCATGTAATTTTTGCTCGCCTAGCTATCGAACGCCTTTGTGATACTATCTTGGCACTTATTAATTCATGGATCATCACTTCAGGGGGAATGTTAAATATTTTTCAAACGTTAAAATAAACCTTCATTTTTGAGGGGGAACCTTTTTGCTCAGAAAAATGTATTTAACTGAAGCACTTCAGAAAATCAAAAATATTTCAGTTGAATTTTATTAACTGAAGCACTTCAGATCAAAAAATTTCAGTAATTTATAACTGAAGCACTTCAGAAAATCAAAAATATTTCAGTTGAATTTTATTAACTGAGATGGTTCAGATCTTTTTGGAACTGACCATGCTCAGAATTTGTTTAGTCATCACTGAAATACATCAATCTTTTCAAGATATTTTTGATACTTGGTCAATTGTGTGTACACGTGACCTACTGCATACTATGTTTTCAACTTACGTTGGTCATGCTTATGTGTCACACAAGTTGCGCCGTAAAAGAGGAAGTAATGAGTACTTTTTCTGAAAAAGTGTTGCAGGGTGGGGTCACTCAAACGTCTCTGCATTAAATGCGGACTTGACCCCAGAAATTGTTTTTAATTGGAAAATCATTTTATATTCCATCTTAAATTCAAATTCCTTTTTCATTCTTTCATTTACTTCGTTTTTCATTTACTTCTCATTTACTTCGTTTTTCATTTACTTTCCAATCATCAATCTCTCTTTTTCACTCACAAATCCTTAACTCCTCATATTACTTTCACTTTCATCTTTCGATTCTTAAAATGTCTAAATCATCATCTTCTTCACAATCTAAATCGCTCATCAATTTCAAATATACTCCATCGAGTGATGTGAAAACATCTGCCACATGGCCAAAGAATTTCACACCTTCTCAAATTCGTTTTAATATGAGCAATTTCTTGGCTCAACTAAATGTGAAATCCAAAACGCTAATGGGAAAAATCAATAATTTCTGGGAGCAATCCCCATTCCATTATGCGTTGACTGCTAATCCTCAGGCATTGTATCATCGATACCTGCTTGAATTCTGGTACACTGCTGTGGTGAGTAAAGATGAACAATCCATCTCCTTCACTTCAATTTCTTCACCCCCAAATTTACAACATCCCACTTCCTATCAATTATGATGCCCCAATAGAGAAGGACTTGGATTCTGAAACAGAATCTGAGAGTCCAACTGATACACAACTCAATAATGTACTTAAAGGGCTTGGTAAATTCCCTTCATCTGAACTACCTCGAACCTTCCCAGGTGTTTGCTAAAAGACTCAAAGGAGTCAATTTCAGGGAGGTTCTAGTCGCCACCGGTCATGGCGATATGGAGGATGCTGATGGTAATCTGAAGACCTCCGGACACATTTTTATGTCTGGATTTGGCAATTGCTGGAGGTTCTTCTGGACCCAGATTGTGGAAAGTCTTGGTGGCAACCATGGAGGGTTGGACCAACTTTCACTACCCCAAGTTGAGATGGGGTATTATATTTGGAATGGGATACAGGCAGACTTTGCTGAGATTCTTTTCTCTCAGCTTATTACAAAATTAAAAGGAAAAAGAAGCCTGCATATCGCCTTTCCAAGATTTTTAAGCTTATGTTTTATGGATATACTTGGAGAAGCTTATAATGAAGCTGGACCTGAAGCTTCTGTACCTGAATATGGCAGAGATTTCTCAAAGGCATCTACTGCTGAAAATGAGCCTGAACTCTCCTCTGCAATGCTTCAGGTATTCAATAAAACTGTCTCAGCCACACTAGCTGGTTCAGAAAGGTCACTAAGTGGGCTACAAAAGAATGTAGGACCCGTTAGTCGACCTAGAGATAAGTTGCTGAACATTATCAAAAGTCCAGCTCCTATATCTATTGTCCCTGGCGATGATACTACTGTTGAGCCAATCGTTAAAACTGGTGACGATACAACTGCTTCTGCAGCTGTTGAACCAGAATCTGGTGAGGGTACTAGTGACCCAAACCAGGGCATATCTGACCAGATTGCAAAAGTGAATGCTTTCTGGGATGACGATGAGCTACCTCAGGAGAATCTTGATTCTCTTGCTGACTTTGAGTTTGACGAGGGATTATTGGAGGCAAATCAATCTGATTCTGAGCCAGCCACCATCCTCGCAAACGCCCCTCCTCCTCTCCCAGAAATCCAACAAGAACAAGACAATGAGCCTTATGTTCCACCACCACCATCTCATCAAAATCCAATTTTTCCACCAGGCACTACTCCTGCTTATGTCACCGATCCTTCATTTACTCCTTCACTTCAATTTCTTCACCCCCAAATTTACAACATCCCACTTCCTATCAATTATGATGCCCCAATAGAGAAGGACTTGGATTCTGAAACAGAATCTGAGAGTCCAACTGATACACAACTCAATAATGTACTTAAAGGGCTTGGTAAATTGCCATTTGTTGCTCCTGCTTCTGCACAACCCCCACCTCCTTTAAATGTAGAAGCACAGTTAGAGAAAACCCAAACCGAAGTCCAAAGCCTTATTCTTAAGGTGGAGGATTTAACCAAGTCTCTAACTGCCAATGCTAGTTCAGTTGCTGAAATGAAAGGTGCTCAGATGTTTCTTGGAACTGAGTTAACCAAAGTTGCTGGAAATGAAGGACTAGTAGTTGGGAAGCTGAATGAGTTGGTGATGACTTGCAATAAGGTGAGCTCTGCAATCAGAGAAGCCTTCAAACTAACCAAGAGAGATGTGCAAGCTTCGGTTGTTGCCAACTTGACATCTAGTGTTGAGCTGTTGAAGCAAGAGTTTATGGCTGTTGGAAGTGAAGTTCATGAGTTGGTTCAGAAGCCAAGTGTAAATGAAAAAGAACTTGGGGCTTCTATAAGTGTTGGTATTTTGGAAAATCTGAAGTCTGAGCTAACTCAGAACTTAACTGCTCAGATTTCAGAATCTATTTCTGAGAAGGTTTGTATGGAAGTTAGAATGATGATTGCTGAACTGACCAAAGACACAAATGACAAAGTGGACAAGGCTGTAAATGAAGTAAAAGATTCAGTGTCCAAGCTTGAAGGTTCAGTTCAGAATCAATCCAACCAGTTAGATGAAATTCTAACTCTTCTGAAGAAAGAAACTGATATTGCTCCTCCTCCCCCTACTTCTTTCACTGAAGAAGATAGAAGGATGTTGAAAGACTTAAAAGATCAAGAAGCACTGAACCTTAATTCTTCATTCAGATTAAGGGCTCAGTTTGCTACAATGACAAAGGGTATTTGTGAATGCCTAGAACAACAAAGTTGGGAACCACTAAAGGCAATTAAAACTTCAATTGACCTTTATGCTAAGATGCCTTTAGAGATTCCCAAAGGGGGAAGTGGTGTGCCTATTGGTTTGCTGGCTAGTACTCAAGAAATGATCGAAGCAACCAAGAAGCAAACTGAGGTACAATCTGGTAGCACCTCAGTTCAGGGGGAACAAGTTCAGAAACCTGAATCTGAAGCTGGAAAGAAAGATAAGGGAAAGGCCCAAGTGGTGGCAGAACCAACAAAGAAAAATGCTAAGGGTTCTGGTTTGGTTGTTGGTGAAAACATTGATGAACAAGGCTACCCACTTCATGATCCAAATGCTGATAGCAAGAAATTAGAGACTTTGCAGAAGCAAGTCTCTAATCAATTTATTATGTGGGGAGAGAATAAGGAAAGAGAAAGGATTCAACACCAGAAAATGGGAACCCTTGATCACATTGATGTTGCAGCTCTTGGTCTCTCACTAGAAAGATATCAGAAAATCAAAAATGATCCAAGAGTGCAGAAGGCTATTGTCGAAATGCTCGAATATGAATATGGGGTAAACTACTCTCCCTTAGAACAAAAGCTGGACCATCTCACTTTCAAAATGTCCATTGAGGACTTGGTAAAAAATAGAGAAAAAGAAATGGCCATAAAGAAGAAAGAGATTCTGGCTGGAGTTCTGAAGGTAGAAAAAGAGTTGTCCAGACCACCCACAAAGCCCAGAACTGGAACAAGGACTGCAAAGAAAGATTCTCGTGATGTTGTCTTTACTTCACTCAAACCAATATCTGATGATGCTGCTGAGATCCAAAGGAAACATGAAAAGGATCAGTATGATCATTATATGAACCATCGATCGCATCCAGCCAAAATCATTGATATGGAAGTTACAAAGGCTGATGGATTGAAGTTATTTGACTTGATTGTGAAGAGGGAAGGTAGGGCAGCTGAAGAATACAATCAAGTTTCAGTTCACGAGTTTGGGATTTCTGAGCATAGGGAGATGATCCAGATTCTGAAAGGGAAGCCTAAATCTACCTTGATTGGTGCATGGTTAGCAAGAATACAACAAAAGATGCAGGCCAAGGTAGAAATTGAAGGAAGATTGTTTGCAAAGAAGGATCATTCTCCACTGAAGAGAAAACCTACTGAGGCACCTTCTGGTTCAAGGCCTGCCAAGAAGTAGTTTCTTTTCAGTTTATCATATACTTGTAATATATTTACATTTGTAACAAACATTTCAGTTTGTATATATATGTTGCAAATTGTAACCAATAAGTAGATGGTAAGTTTAAGTTAGAAAACCACAAGTAAAATTCTGAGACATCAATGATCTATAAGATGTACTTAGAAAATTTTTACAACTTAAACAAAAACTTGCATTTCAGACTTACAAACATGTATAGATAGAAGTCTGAGATGCATGCACTATTTCAGAACAAATAGGGGGAATTTGTTAGGTCGGAAATCGACCAAGTATAATTTGTTCAGAAATAGCTTGAAGTTTAGTGAAGACGTTTGTACAGAATTCTGAGGTATCTCAGAATTCCTTCACTGAAGCTTCACTTCAGTTCAGATCAAGGCAAATCTGAAGCATTCATTCTGAAGTCAAAGACTGAAGTATGAAGAAGAGAATCATCTCAGAAGCGAGCAAAGAGTGATTCTACCAGATCGAAGACTGAAGCATCTCAGTATAAAGTATTAACAACACTTTACACTGATTACGAGGAAGACTTTTTACTTTACATACCTTTACCCAGTTAATAGATTTATCTATTAATAAAAGGTACAAGGTAAAAGTATGGGTTTGGAACATAGTACTATAAGTCACATCAACTGACTTATATACTCTTCCTAGTATGAGCATGCCAAGAAGTAGTTTCTTTTCAGTTTATCATGTACTTGTAATATATTTACATTTGTAACAAACATTTCAGTTTGTATATATATGTTGCAAATTGTAACCAATAAGTAGATGGTAAGTTTAAGTTAGAAAACCACAAGTAAAATTCTGAGACATCAATGATCTATAAGATGTACTTAGAAAATTTTTACAACTTAAACAAAAACTTGCATTTCAGACTTACAAACATGTATAGATAGAAGTCTGAGATGCATGCACTATTTCAGAACAAATAGGGGGAATTTGTTAGGTCGGAAATCGACCAAGTATAATTTGTTCAGAAATAGCTTGAAGTTTAGTGAAGACGTTTGTACAGAATTCTGAGGTATCTCAGAATTCCTTCACTGAAGCTTCACTTCAGTTCAGATCAAGGCAAATCTGAAGCATTTATTCTGAAGTCAAAGACTGAAGTATGAAGAAGAGAATCATCTCAGAAGCGAGCAAAGAGTGATTCTACCAGATCGAAGACTGAAGCATCTCAGTATAAAGTATTAACAACACTTTACACTGATTACGAGGAAGACTTTTTACTTTACATACCTTTACCCAGTTAATAGATTTATCTATTAATAAAAGGTACAAGGTAAAAGTATGGGTTTGGAACATAGTACTATAAGTCACATCAACTGACTTATATACTCTTCCTAGTATGAGCATGCAAGGAATTAGGTTTAATTCCTTTAAATGCTCACAACCACATTTGTACGATCTTGTCCACATCATCATGGACTTGGTCTATAAATACAAAGTCTTCTCACAACTTGCAAAGTGCTTGAAACTTTAGCATTGCAACTTGTGAGATATACTCTAAGTAAACTTACGAGTATTTCCAAGTTATTTAGATCACTTGTTTTTCAGGATTGTTTAGATATTTACACTTGGGTGTTTAATAAACGATTAAAGTAACATAATGCATATAATGCATATTGTTTTAGTTTACTAGAACGGTACCCGTGCGTTGCAGCGTCATCTTTTAAAAGCGACAGGTGTTATTTGGGTGAGTGTGTGATGTTTGTGTTTTTTGTTGTGTGTGTGAGAGATAACGCTAGGTTAAGGGATAAGTGGGTAAGGGTATTTTGGGACATTCAATGGATTAATGGATAGTGATGGTTATTACAGTAAGGGCATATTTGGTAATTCAAAGGCTGAAAAGTTTAAAGAACAAAAAATGGACATTAGCTTTAATTACCATCATCCAATATTTAACTTTAATCGTTTTTTGATGTGATCTATTTGGAGGTTACTTGCTTAGTGTCATTCAGAAGCTCAAGTAAATTTAAAGATGGACAATTTGTATCACGTTTAAAGCTCGAAAGATGGACTACAATGAATTAATAGTTGTTGTGTTTGATGTATCCCGGTTATAGCCATTTAGAACAGACTTTTGATATTTTAGCCATTTGTATTTCTTCTACACTCTTGTGTCTCCATGTTTGAGCAATCAATTTTAGCCACTTTGTTGTTATATTACAACTGATTGTGCACCAAACCCCATAGTTGATGATGACTCCGGCAAGGGGCTTCGTCCATGGAGAGGAGGTTGAGGTTTAAGAGTTTGTTGGCGATTCTCCGAAGGTAGGAGCGGTGCTCCTTTACGCCAACTATGTGTGTTTTGTAATTGTCTAAGGTTTTCGACTTATGTTAGGGTTTTCGGCCGATTCGTGATCGTGCTTTTGAGGGAGAATTCCCTCTCCTTATATAGGAGAGGGTAACTTGGAGGGAAAGCTAGGGTTTTAGCCTCCTTTAGGGTTTTGGATATTATTGCCATGTTTATCCGATTTGCTTGCCATCATTATCTCTTTATAATTGGGATATGATTTGCTATATTTTAGGAAAGGATTTAGGCTTATCCCCAACCATTTATTTATTATTAACATCTTCGGGCTTCGTGCTAGGTGGCCTTCGTATCATGGTTCGGAGGGGTACATCGTCAAGCCCCCCAGTCTAATATTAGAGGCTGTCAAGGCTGTGATTTTAGACTTCACTTCTTCGTCTTCTAACGCTCTGGTCTTCATACAATTTTGTCCTTCCAAGCTTTGCTAAAAGTTTTGCTCGGAGAACTAAAGGGTGCTTAATTTTGATAGATCGCAGGGACCGAAGGCGAATGACTATTTCTTGATGTTGTAAGTGGTAATTTGTAATAGTTGATGAGGCTTCGTTATTCGCGCTATTATACCTCTAAAGATTTTTTGCCATTGTTGATCGCTACTTTCCCAAGTAACTTTTCTTTATTTGGACAAAAGTGATTTGCGAATGGTGACTTTGTCAAATGAGATAAGGTAGTGGGCGATCTTTGTAAGGTACTTTCACGAAGGCTCTTGATATGGTCTTTACTAGGAATCAGTTGTTTCTTTTTTGTGGACCTTTGATCTTTGAATCTCACTTTTTGCAATGAAATTTTAAGCGGTCGTGGATTTACGGAGAGCGGTGAGTCTTGTAACGGAGGAAATTGAGAACATTCTTATGGTATGAATAATCATGAAGTGCTATGCTTCTGTTTCGGTGATGTCACGATGTCCTTAGTAAGATAATGTGCTTGTTTTATAGGGTATATTCCCAAAGGCTATCATCGGACTGGGTCGTTTGCCCTTATCTTTTTTGGATAAGTTGGTGGCGAATGAAACTAGGCGTGGTAATGTTGGATATGTAGAGTGGTATGAAGGTTAACTATTTGTTATGAGAGAGTTTCTTCTTATCGGTCTTCCTCATAATGGGGTAAATTTGGATGTATCTCCGCATAATGTTAACAACCGGTAATGTATTCTTTAAGAGGTCGTGTTTCCGTTACGTCAGGTTGTTCCTCTTCGATGAGACTTTTACATGTGTCGCTTTGTTGAGTGTCTGCTTGTCTTGATATTACCTTTGCTTCTCATGTGGTTGTGTCCTTGTTTGTCCTTGTTTCGTGAACCACATGGCCATCTTCTTATGAACTATCTTTCACAATTATTTCCTTTGTTAGATGTAGGGCAGGTATTGAGATTTTTTGAATTCTTGATTCTTGTTATATATGGGGAACGTATCTCAGAGTAGTGCTTCATGTTTGCTACCATATTTGATTGCGTGTATCTTCGATTCTGTAGGCTTTTGATGATTATTCTCTTCTTGTAATTATCTACGAAGGTACTAGAAGTATCTTCTTGGAGGTTTCTTCGAACTTCCTGAGGAATCCTCAGCTTCTATTTTTTATTTTGGTAGCGGTTTATGTAGGCCACTATCCTTTGTTGACTCTTTCAAGCTTTTTTATGGGCTTCGGGTGATGAACTATTCTTTATATTATTCGTAAGTCCTTTCTTTAGGCTTTGAATATATATTATGAAGGGATCATCATTCCGAGCTGCCTTTTTATTGCTTTGAAGTTGTCTCTAGACCTTCGGGGGCGCATATATGGCCTCCGTGTGGTCGTGTAGAAGCTTGCTGGAAATTTGAAGGTCCATCCAGCATATATGCACGGTATCGAGGGTACCACCATTCGATTATTCCGTGTCTCACATTTGTTTACGGTCTGCATGGTATCGAAGGCGATCACCTTCGTATTTTCCATGTCTTTTCGTTGGTGCATGCTTCGTTATGGAAGTTTTGTTCTTCCAGTTACGATTTGGCTATATGTTATGTAGGCGTCCCTATCATACATTGAGACTTAGTAGCATGTCTTTTATTGGTAAATTGATACGTACGTGGTAAGATAGGTAATACTATAGGGAGCGACCCTTCGTAATGATTAAAGATGAGGGTGTGTTCACCACTTTCTGACTTTATTCGGGCCATGAGTTTTACGACGTAGGCCATGTAGGTCTCTTTGTCGTGTACAAAATAATTCAAACCTTTGTTAGGTTGTATATTCATGATTTTTGTGGAATGGTCCCTTCGAGGGTGGAAACTTTATATCATGCCTTCTTTAATCCTCAGTACTCACATATGAGCAACTCCATAAATTAGCCATTACGAAGCTTGTCTAAACTTTGTAGTTAAGCCATTACGCCATTTAAACAACTGTTAAATGTGAGCTGAGATCAAAGAGTTAGCATAATATCTAATAAAGACTTATATGGTTGCTAGGTTGCACCATTTTTTCAGTTTAGGAATAATATTGTTAGGTCCAGATTTACTGGACTCGCTCCAGACTCGACTACTGGAGCCTTACTAAAGATCTGTCCAGAAACGTGTTCTACTGGACCTACTCCAGACTTGGAATCTGGAGTCCCTCTGAAGATTTGTCCAGAAATAATGGAAGACCAGTGAGCAAATACTTGTATAGGAAATCTGGAGTATTCTCCAGATTAGCTCACTGGACTTCACCCCAGTCCAGATCTACTCTACTAAAGACGTTCTCACTGAAGTCAAAGACTGAAGTTAGAATAAAGAAGACTGACAAATGGCGGAGTCCACTGGAAGTCTTACCAGATCTATACACTGGAGGATTGTCAGTGTTCTAGACCTTACAAGTCTGAACACTGATATCGAGGAATTGACTTTTGCCTTTACACACTTTCCAAAGAACAATCCAATTGTTCTTTACCAAAGTTTATACGTGTGTAAAGGTGGTTGGTTAAAAGAATAAAATCATATCAATATGACTTTATCCTTGTACCATTAACCAATGCATTTAATGTTCTTGTCGGATCATTAAATGCATGCAACCACATTTGTACGGCACAAAATTCACTGGTGAATTTGTTGCCTATAAATACAAAGTCATTTCTTTGAGAAAATACTTTTAAGCATACATTTTGCATTAGAGTGAATTTGTTTAAATACTCTCGATCTTAAACTGGGATACTTCACAACTTTAAGTATCTCGATCCAAAAGAGTTATTTGACAAATATAGATCATTTGTAATTCATAGGTTGTTAGGATACATACTTATTTGTATTATCTTGATTTCGCACAACCTTGTATTTTATTTAACATCATAAATAAAATACACCATTGAAAAATACATAATGTTCCACTTTACTTGTTTATTGCTTTAAGTCTTGTATTACTTTGTTTATATATTCTTGCATTTATTTACAAGTAATACTAGTCCATTCTAGTGATTATTAGACTTATTGTATTTTACACTTCTAGGTTAACCATCGTATTTCAGGGTCCCTACATCACCTCTCAATCCCCTTCTTGATCCTTCTGGATCTAGAAGAGGAAGGGAAAAGAGGGAGGAACATTGGTCTGAAGAGGAGAGGAGACTGGTGAATCTAGACACCCTTCTCAAGAACATGATCCTCGGGGCCGTTCCAGAAACCCTAATTCCCACACTAGTTCTTTTTCCTAGTGCTAAACCATGTGGGATGAACTTTTAAACCAGCATGAAGGAGGAGATGACACCATTGTCACCAGAAAGGTCTCCTTAAACAAGAGATATGAGTCATTTTTTGCTCAGCCTAATGAGTCTCTCACTGGTACTTACACCAGATTTATGAGTATCATAAACCAGTTGAGAGGTCTTGGGGTTGAGAAGGACATGGATATCATAAACAAGCAGAAGTTTATGTGAGTCCCTTAAGTTCGATGGTTAACCAGGAAAGTGTATAATACAACAAGTCTAATAAGCACTAGAATGGACTAGTATTACTTGTAAATAAAAGCAAGAATATATAAACAAAGTAATACAAGACTTAAAGCAATAAACAAGTAAAGTGGAACATTATGTATTTTTCAATGGTGTATTTTATTTATGATGTTAAATAAAACACAAGGTTGTTGCGGAATCAAGATAATACAAATAAGTATGTATCCTAACAACCTATGAGTTACAAATGATCTATATTTGTCAAATAACTCTTTTGGATCGAGATACTTAAAGTTGTGAAGTATCCCAGTTTAAGATCGAGAGTATTTGGACAAATTCACTTTCATGCAAAGTGTATGCTTAAAAAGTATTTATGTCAAGGAAATGACTTTGTATTTATAGGCAACAAAATTCACCAGTGAATTTGTGTCGTACAAATATGGTTGCATACATTTAATGATCCGACAAGAACATTAAATGTATTGGATAAGAAATAAGGATAAAGTCACATCAAATGACTTTGTGTCCTTTTATCCAACCACCTTTACATACACAAACTTTGGTAAAGAACAAGTGGATTGTTCTTAGGAAAGTGTGTAAAGGGAAAAGTCAATCCTCGATATCAGTGTTCAGACTTGTAGAGTCTAGAACACTGACAATCCTCCAGTGTACAGATCTGGTAAGACTTTTCAGTGGACTCCGCCATTTGTCAGTCTTCTTTCTTCAGACTTCAGTCTTTAACTTCAGTCAGAATGTCTTCAGTAGAGTTGATCTAGACTGGGGTGAAGTCCAGTGAGCTAATCTGGAGAATACTCCAGATTTCCTATACAAGTATTTGCTCACTGGTCTTTCATTATTTCTGGACAAATCTTCAGAGGGACTCCAGATTCCAAGTCTGGAGTAGGTCCAGTAGAACACGTTTCTGGTCAGATCTTCAGTGAGGCTCCAGTAGTCGAGTCTGGAGCTAGTCCAATAAATCTGGACTAAATCTGGACCTAACAAATTCCCCCTATTTGTTTGGAAATAATGCAAGTGTTTTCAAGCTTGGATCTATACATTTTGTATGCTTGAAAAACACAGGTTTCGATTTGTCTAAAAAATCTAAGTTACTGGAAAACACTTTATAGATCATGAGTGTTTTCAGTTTCATCAATTAAGTTCTAACTTAGACTAAATCTGATCATTTACTTATAAGAATAAAAAATTGCAACTATTATTACATACATCAACTGATAAATAGTATACAATTTTCATAAGACAATAATTTACAACAAGTAAATGATAAGAGTCAGGCCCTTCTTTTTGATGTATGTACTGGAGCATCTTCAGTAGCCTTTCTCTTTGGTGATGGAGAAGATGGTATTGATTCTGGCGTTCTTATGCCCATTGCAACTTCCATCTTTTGCTTTCTTCTCCATACCTTTTCAATCCTTTTCAGAAATGCTTTAACATCAGTCGACACATTTGTCTTCCCCCTGAATGTTAGAGCGATTTCCTTCAGTTCACTCCATCCAAATGCTTGGACTGAAGTACTTTTCCTTTCGTCAGTAAAGTTACCCTCCCTGGTCAACTTTACTTCAAACTTAGACATGCCTTCATGATCTTCAGTCAATTTGATTTCAGCACCAGTGATCCTTCTGGCATCAGCCCTGAAATTCAACATCTCATTGTATTTTTCTTTCAGCTTGGCTTGCTGGATCAATGATTCAGTTTCCTTGGACACTCTCCTTTGCTCTACAGCAGATTGGAGTTCTTGACGATTTATTTTTCGAGAAGTGTCCAGGGGAATGAATAATTGCTTACATCAGCATCTTTGATTGCTTTGATCTGTCTGGCAGTCAATTTTGGTAAACCAGTAAGTCTCTTCCTGTACTCTATCTCCAGAGCACCAGCATTCTTTCTGATCTTTTTCTGGAGACTTACCAGTTCATCCTTCCTTTGTCTGATGAGTTCTGGTACACTCACGCCATAAATAATTGAGTCATAGACTTGTTCTTCTTCAGCGTAGAATGAGCGTACATGAATATCATCCAGTAAACTCAAACATTGATGAACTCTGGGGTCATCCTTCATCTTTTTATATACTTCAATATTAATGCCTAACCTGCCAGCATTGTAAGAATCCAGAGTACCAATTGTTGCCATCTCCCTTTGATGGGCCAGCAGTTCATCTTTTTGATTTCTTTTGAAAATTTCTATCATGATGCATTCTTGTTCAAGTTTCTTGGATGTTTCATCATCAGCATCTTCAACAGTTTGCTCTTCCTCTTCACCAAACACAACTTTTTCTTTTCCTTTAACAGCCTTCAGTGTAGTTGGAATATCTGGGAAGGTTTCAAACTGGGGCTCACTGGCTTCAGTACCAGTAGCTCTTTCAGGTAGCCCGGCTTCAGTGCCATATGCTCTTTGTGACAATTTCTTCAGTGTTTGGTCACCAGACAACTTTTCCCCCTTGGAATGATCACCAGTCCTTGACTTGAGATCATTCCATAAATCTTCAAGCATAAGTCTGTCCAGTGCACCAAAAGTATACCTGCTACTGGAGTTGTTTCAGACACAACTTTCTGAAGTGCCTGCACTTCCTTCTGAACATTTTCAACAGCTTTAGGCAAGTGTTTTGGCAACTTCTCATCCAGTAAGTTGTCTACTTGGGGTAACACCCCATCATGAATGCTACGAAGAACAGTACCAGAAACTTCTTCACATATTTCTTTCAGCATATTGTTTCTGAACTTCCTTGTACATACATCACTTATTGTGCTGACAACTGCATCCTGGTCTAGTGTGGGTCTTGTCTCCAGAGAACTGACCCTAAAAACCAAATTTTGAACATCTTCTTTCAGACCTGCCAGTTCGCCAGTGACTGCAGTCTGAACAGAATTAACCAACCTTGTCTCTAGACCCTGGACTGCCACTTTGATCTTTTCAGTGTTGTTATTTGTGGCCAGTACCAGTTCATCAAGCTTCTCATAAACCAGCTTCTCATTCCCAGCAAAGACATTCATTTCAGATGCCAGGTTATTGGATAATAATGATTTGAAGTCAGAAATAACCTGTGATGAAGTCTGGAGTGATCTCTCCAGGTCCGCCACCTTAATTAAAAGGCCTTGGACCTCGGCAGAAGAAGAAGTGGAGAGACCAGTGGGAGGTTCAAGAGTTGAGGGTAATCTGGTCATTAGAGGAACTTGTGCCCAGTCCTCTTCAGTTGCAGCTTCAGATGTTGCAACTGGTGACTCCGGCGCACGAGGTGGAAGTTGAGATTGTGAAGGTTGATTGGTTGCTGGAGTGAAGTATTGAGTGTGTTCTGGAATTGAAGGTGGTGGTGGTGGTGGCATGTTTGATTGTGATGGTGGCATTTCTGGTGAAGGTGTTGGCATTTCTGGTAGATTTTCTTCTTGTACATCGTCACCCAGAAAATTCAAGTTTGCATCAAAACCTTCAGACATTGGGGAGTCAACATCATCCCATTCTGGAGCAATCCCAACTGTCTGTTCACCAGACTGTTCACCAGTCTCTACATTCACTTGTTCACCAGCCTCTACATTCAAGTCCAGTGGAGCCTCTTGCTCACCAGAAACATGTTCATCAGTCTGAACATCTTCAACTTCCTCGACAACCTGCTCAACAACCTCTTGTTCAAAAATTGGTGATCCATCTAGATTCATAACATCACCAGGATGTCTTTCAGGATTCACCTGAAGTCCAGCTCTCATCAGACGCCTATTAGTTCTAGGTCGTCTGGAAGGTTCAACAACTTTTGTACCTTGACCTTCTGGAGCAACTTGTCTAATGGGCTGTACAGCCTCAATGATCTGTACATCATCACCAGATGGTACTTCAACAGCTTGACCTCTATCTGGACCCATTTCAGCTTCTTTCCTTTGTAAGGAAAGCATGGACTGAGGAATATCTACCTCATCCAGTGGAGACCTGAGGTTGACCAGGTCCCTCATATACTCACTCACAGAAAAGTGAGTAGTATCCATATCATACTGGTCGCCAAGAGCATTCTTAAACATAAGAGAAAGGAAACGAATATAAGGAACAAATGGTTTTCTTCCTTTTACTCTTAGGCGCTCAACCAGGTCATCAAAAAGGATCTGGGCAAAGTCCACTCTAAGCCCAAACCATAAGCAGTAGGCAATCTGGAGGGGTTTGATTGATCTGGTCTAACCCTCCAGAACTGCCTCCCAGACATTCAACAATATGAGTGAAGAAATATCTCCATGAGTCTGACAGTTGCTCATGTAGATAGTCCCTTTCCTGGATAGCTGGCCATGCTCATCCAAGATATCTGTGTGCCCCATCAGCCTGCATACTTCCCTTGTATTGATACCAGTGGGAAGCTCAATAGGCAGCTCATTCTGGTCAAAATAGTTTAACTGTAGAACAGACCTGAGCAGACTTGCAGTGAAACCAAGGGATCTGGTACCTCCCTTTAGAGTATAATTGATCGATGAAGTTTCATCGTCATATTGAGCAGTGTACCAGAATTCACATAGGTACTCGTGGTACATCCTTCCTGGATTCAATGTTAACGCACCATATAATGGGCAAGAGAGAAAGAATGAGTTTAATCTCCCAATAATTGATTGGGCATCATGAACACTGGAAAGTGAGAGTCTTGCCATCCAGTTATTCATATTGATTCTTATAGCACTTGCCTCAAGATTGATATGAGGTGCCCTGTCAACATTTTCAGAAGGAGCATATTCAGCGGCAAGGAGATTTTTGAGCGATTTTGATTGTCTAGGTGCCATTTTATAAGAATAAATGAAGATGAAATTGAATATATATATATAGGTTATGATGAAGAATTGATGAAGGAATTGAATATAAATGGAGTAAATAAGAGAGATGATGATGATTGGAAAAAATGAAGAAGTAAATGAAGGAATTTGAAAGATTTGGGAGTAAATATGTTCGAAGTAAATGCAATTGAAATTGAAAGTGGGTATTTATAGGAGAGAGAATGTGGAACTCAAACGGTTTATTTGAAATTATCAAAATAAAATTTTTGATCGGGTTCTGAGATCCGCATTAATTACATCACATCATACATAAATGCATGACGGTTTACAGCCCACAAACAGTAACAAGTTGTACTTTTTGTTTTCCCAAAGTAAAAAGACCATCATTATGTTGAAAAAATTACATGCCACGTAGGATTAAGATATTTCAAAAAGATTTGCTTACGTGGCACACACAATGACCAAGTATAGAAAATATTATGACATATTTCAGTGCATCTGGAGGTTGACTAGGACACTCCAGTATCACTGGTGGATTAGTCCAGTGAACATGTACTGATGGTACACTGGAGGGACACTCCAGTAAAGTACCAGTGAAAACCATTTTTGAAAGACTGGTAACCTCAAACTTGCACGTCAACTAATTCAGACAAATGAGAGGGACACATTACAAGGAGAAATAAGTCACCTCAAACACGC
>CM067172.1:130973541-131014360 GCA_034093135.1 Erigeron breviscapus
GTTGGACCAGCAAGAAGCAGACTTCAGTCTCTATGTCCACTGCTGAGGCAGAGTACATTTCTGCGGCCAGTTGCTGTGCCCAGATTCTCTGGATCAAGAACCAGTTGCTAGATTATGGTCAGAAGTTTACTAAGACCCCAATCTTTTGTGACAACACCAGTGCAATTGCTATATCTCACAACCCAGTGATGCACTCCAAAACAAAGCATATTGACATCAGGTATCATTTCATTCGAGATCATGTTATGAAAGGAGATATTGAAATTCATTTCATCCCCACTGACAAACAGTTAGCTGATGTTTTTACTAAACCTCTCGATGAGAAAAACTTTAAACATCTCATCAGGGAACTGGGAATGTTAAACCCTTAACTGGAGCTTTCTTTGTTATTGAACGCGTCAGTGACACTGATGAAGTTCTCCAGTTGAGGAGGTCCAGATAATCTTTGCTCGCCAGGCTATCGAACGCCTTTGTGATACTATCTTGGCACTAATTGATGTCTGGATCATCATTTTAGGGGGAAAGACTCAAAATAATTTTCTGACTAAAATTCATTTTTGTTTGAAAATGCAACTGGAGAACTCTTCAGTTGGAAACTGGCGCTGGACTGATCCTCCAGTTACCAGGTTCAGTCTTGTCTTTTTTGTTATAACGTTACAAATACTTGGTCAATATGTGTGACACGTGATGATACTCGAGTGTTTTAAACCACTTGATATCGTGATCTGACGTGTTTGAAACAATTTTAGTACTTGACAACTGTTTGTATTGGGAAAACAAAAGTGAGTGGGCGCGTGGGTAAGATAAGCCGTCGTAGCATTTAATGCTGACATGGAAGCATTTAATGTTTACATGGCAACACTACTAGAAAAACAACTATTTATGACCCGCAATGCGCGTCATAAATGGCTCAGATGACGCGCAAATGGGCAGGAAAAGAGAAGGGGGGGGGGACAGGGGGAGCGGAAGCCGGGAAAGACCTCGGAGGGGACGGCGAACGCAGGGGACGGCGGGGGCTTACATTCTTTCATTTACTTCCAATCATCAAAATCGCTTCATTCTTCTCTTTGCTTCATAAATCAAGAACCCTAAATCCCAAATTTCATTTTCATTCTTCTATGGCACCTAGATCATCTCGTTCAAGAGATGTAAATCTCTTGACTGTTCCATACAATCCCTCACCAGATGTCACACAGGCACCTGGTGCCCCTTGTAGTGCTTCGGTCATAAAACTAAATCCAAATAATCCTATGCCAGCCTACGAGGATATCAAGGGTCCGATACCCTTATTGGTAGAATTCAAAAGTTTTTGAAGAATTCTCCAATAGGACCCTCATTCTCTCTAAACCCACGTAAGATATTTCACAACTACTTATGTGAGTTTTGGTACACTGCCGTTCTTTCTTCCGATTGTTCCTCCATCAGTTTCACATTAAAGGATGGAACAATCCAGTGTACATTGTCAGCTGATACATTGAGGGATGCCTTACGCCTCAATTACTGGAGAGAGGGTGAATCTCCAGTCGTCTTGCCCCCAAATATAAACTTTCGCCAAGTACTCCTTGAAATGGGACACAGGGAGTGTTTGGAAAATGGGGTGTTGAAGACAAAAGGTGCGATGACCATGAAGGGCCTTACACCTTCATGGAGGTACTTTTTCATCCACCTGGTGGAGAGCATGGGTGGGAGTTCTGGTGGACTTGACCAGATTAACTCCTCGCAAGCAGAGATGGCTTACTGCTTGTGGAACGGATTGAGAGGTGGACTTTGCAGATATTCTGTATAGAAGCCTGGTTCAAAAGCTGAAGCGCTCAAGGGGTGTTTGTATTCCCTTTTCAAGGTTCCTCTCACTTTGTTTTAAGCAAATTCTGGGCAGGGAAGCATATAATAGTTCAGATTCTCCGTACACTGCTCCAGATATGCTAAGGAATCTAGACTCACTGGTATCTGAAGCTGGTGAGGTTGAAATTCCTGAACGAATGCAACTGGCATTCGCTTCAACTGATGCACCTCTTGTAGGTGAGTCAGAAAGGCAACTGGGCGGGCCTCAAAATAATGAGGGACCCTCCAGTGTGTCTAATGTTGTGGTTGAGGATAGAGCAACCATAACTGAAGCAACACCAATCTCATCTATCCCTGGTGAAGATACTTCGGTATCTGATCCTCCAACAGATGCACCCATCTAGGAAACTGGGGAAGGTCATCTGGAGACTGTCCAGGTAACTGAACAGCCCTCTGTCACATTCATGGATCTGGACATGAGTGTTAATGACGAGGAAATCCTTATAGAATCTTCGGATTCTGAAGGTACTGAAACAGACTTGGAGATTCTTTATGCTTCTGTACAAGCTCAAGACCCTTCATCTCCAGTCTTACCTCCAGACGCATCAATTTCATTTTCACCACCACAAATAAATGTGCCTATAGATATATCTTTACCAATATATTTCGCTCCTTTACCAACTGGGCAATTCTCACTTGCTCGAGAAATGCCACCCCCACCGTCGCCGTTGTTCACACCTGAGCATTCAGCATGAACAACAATTTAATTTTCCAGTCCTTTCTTCAACCACCACTCCAATAATTTCTTCAACTGCTGGCCTGACAACTGGGAGACTTCCATCAGTTTGCCTCCTCCAGTTGCTCCAGTAGTAACTGCTAGTGGTCCAGTGACACCTTCTCCTTTGTCACTGGACAGTCAAGTTGTCTCACTACAAGCCGATCTCCAAAACCTTCTAACCAGGGTGGAGGAGATTCAGAAGACACTTGACAAGAACACCAAGTCATTCTCCAGATACCACAAAGATCATTTGACAAACATTAAGGTGGTCGATCTGGGGATAAACAAGTTTCATCTAATGAAGACTTGGTGTTCAAAAAGCTTAATGAGTTGGTCACTGGCTGCAACAATCTGGCTGGTACTCTAAAAGAAGCCTTTGACCTAACTCACTCCAAGGTCTCCAGTTCCATTTCCAATCTACTTGGCAACACTGTTCGAACTTCTGAAGTGGATCTGAAGGAAATTGAGAGGCAGGTCAAGGAACTTATTGAAAGACCTGGCCTAGATGTAACTGGCCTTGGAGAGCAGTTGATGACTTCGGTTGGTCAGAAAATAGAGGATACGTTGGGTGCTAGAGAAGAGCAATTGGTTGAAAGGGTGTTTTTTTTGTTTTTTTTTTTTTTTTTTTTTTTTTTTTTTTTTTTTTTTTTTTTTTTTTTTTATTTTTTTTTTTTTTTTTTTTTTTTTTTTTTTTTTTTTTTTTTTTTTTTTTTTTTTTTTTTTTTTTTTTTTTTTTTTTTTTTTTTTTTTTTTTTTTTTTTTTTTTTTTTTTTTTTTTTTTTTTTTTTTTTTTTTTTTTTTTTTTTTTTTTTTTTTTTTTTTTTTTTTTTTTTTTTTTTTTTTTTTTTTTTTTTTTTTTTTTTTTTTTTTTTTTTTTTTTTTTTTTTTTTTTTTTTTTTTTTTTTTTTTTTTTTTTTTTTTTTTTTTTTTTTTTTTTTTTTTTTTTTTTTTTTTTTTTTTTTTTTTTTTTTTTTTTTTTTTTTTTTTTTTTTTTTTTTTTTTTTTTTTTTTTTTTTTTTTTTTTTTTTTTTTTTTTTTTTTTTTTTTTTTTTTTTTTTTTTTTTTTTTTTTTTTTTTTTTTTTTTTTTTTTTTTTTTTTTTTTTTTTTTTTTTTTTTTTTTTTTTTTTTTTTTTTTTTTTTTTTTTTTTTTTTTTTTTTTTTTTTTTTTTTTTTTTTTTTTTTTTTTTTTTTTTTTTTTTTTTTTTTTTTTTTTTTTTTTTTTTTTTTTTTTTTTTTTTTTTTTTTTTTTTTTTTTTTTTTTTTTTTTTTTTTTTTTTTTTTTTTCTTTCTTTTTTTTTTTTTTTTTTTTTTTTTTTTTTTTTTTTTTTTTTTTTTTTTTTTTTTGGCTGGTACTCTAAAGGAAGCCTTTGACCTAACTCACTCCAAGGTCTCCAGTTCCATTTCCAATCTACTTGGCAACACTGTTCGAACTTCTGAAGTGGATCTGAAGGAAATTGAGAGGCAGGTCAAGGAACTTATTGAAAGACCTGGCCTAGATGTAACTGGCCTTGGAGAGCAGTTGATGACTTCGGTTGGTCAGAAAATAGAGGATACGTTGGGTGCTAGAGAAGAGCAATTGGTTGAAAGGGTGATGTCTGAGATCACCAAGCTGGCCACTCCTCAGGTTGATCTGGCCCCACTTACCAGTGAGATCAATCAGTTGAGAGGCAGCATAGAAAGTTTGAACACCCAAGTATCTCTACATGCTCAATCTATAGAGAAACTGACAACTAAAGTGGAAAATCTGAAGAAGATGGATGATGAAGTTAAGGATAAGGTTGGCTCCGGTTTGGATGAGGATTCCAAGATCTTGAATGAATTGAAAACTGGTCAAGACCAAGTTCTTGCAAATGTATTGACCCAGTCCAAGGAGACGAACCATTTATGGAGGTCCTTCAGGATGATGTGTGGCATCTTCAAAGAGTGTAAGGACATGCAGTCGAGGCAGCCTCTTGACCGGTTGCCATCTCACCCCTCTGAATGGGAAGTAATTAGGGCAGGTCTAGATGCTGCCAAGGGGGAAAGAAGTTCAGTCCTTACACGACCAGTTGCACCTGGAAGGACTCCATCTGGATCTGGAAGAGAATTGGTTGTGGCTACCAGTACTGAAGCTGGTGAGCAGAGTGATAGGGGGAATGTTGGTTTGGACAAAGGTAAAGGATTAGCTGGTGATGCATCTGCCCAGCCGGCCACTGGTGAAATGTTAGAAACTGGTAATGCTAACATACTACCTCCAGTTTCAGATAGTAATAGTAGAAAACTGGCTAGACTTGGTAATGACATCAAAGAAAGAAAGAAAATGAAACAAAGAAACCAAGTTGAGGCCAGGGCACATCTTGCTCAAATTAAGCTGCTGGATATGAGTGATGCCAATCTACTGGGTATCACTAAGGATGAGTATGTTAGGGTTAAGAATGATCCTAGGATAGTTGACCAGTTGAATGAAATGCTAGATGTAGAACTGGATAGACACTATCATGAGGATGAAGCTGAATTCGATGCCAGGAGCTTAAACATTTCAGTGGAGAAGGCAAAAGAGATTAGGGCCAGTGGGATTCTTAAGAGAATTGCAAATGTTAAAAAGGTTGTGAAGGATGTATTGAATCCACCAAGAAGAAGGATTCCACAACCAAGAAGACCACTGACAAGAGATGCAAGAGATGCTGACCTTAGCACATTCGTTGAATCAACTGGCGAAGTATCTAATGAAGACATTAAGTCCGCTGTACTGGCTGCTGGTGCTGGGAGTATAAAAATCACAAATGAATCTGAAGCTAGAAACTACTACTCCCAGATCATGTCAACCAGAAGACATAGTGGTACTATTAATGGTGTCAGTGTTATAATCAAGCCAGGCACCAAGGTTTTTCAAATCGAAGTTAAGTATACTGGTGGGCCACTGGTTAGAACTGATGATCCTGGTGCTATGCAGTATGGGTTCAGCGAATGGGTGGAGATGGTGAATGTTTTGGATGCTAAGGCACAAAAGAATAGGTTCAAGAAAGCATGGGTTAACTTTCTAAGGGGGAAGATTCAACATAAAGAAAATCTTGAGCAAAAGTTGAATATTGACCCTGAAGATACTCTGCCTATGTCTTCAGTTGCCAAGAGAAGAAGAACTGGTGAAGGGCCGTCTCATTAAGTTCTTTCTTCAGTATCTACTTGTAATCTGTATTTACATTCTGTAACTTGTATAAATTTCATTCCCTTGTATAAATGAAGTTACCAGTTTGTAACCACAAGGTAGATAATAGATTAAAATCTAACAAACCTAAAAGAAAAACCTAAGGCATTTATTGATCTATAAAAATGCCTTAGATAACTTAAATAGATTTAAATCGAACAAGTCCTTCCAGTTCACACTTGTACAGATACAAGAACTAGAAAAGAATTAGACTATATTTCTAGACAAATAGGGGGAATTTGTTAGGACCAGTTCACCTGGAACTGGCCAGTCACCAGTTCACACTTGCCAGTCACCAGTTGCATCTGGAGACTAGTGAAACTGGTGACCAAGATGATTTGTCAAGAAATATATTGAAGTCCAGTTGCACCGTACAGTTAACGCAACTGAAGACTTCCTCCAGTTGAGAACTGACCAAGTTGAAGAAGCATTCCAGTTGAAGTCGAAGACAACAAATGGAAGATAGAGAATGACAATGGCAGCGAAGCCCAGTTGGCATTCTAGTCAGTTACAAACTGGAGACCATCAGTGGAAAGCCCTTACAAAGCTTTACACTGATTACGAGGAATTGACTTATATGCTTTATGTACCTTTACCCGGATAATAAGCCTTATCTTATTATTTAAGTATTAAAAGGTACATAAAGGTGGTTATGAAGTCACTTTAACATGCGACTTTACACTGCTTTTTAAGGAATAAATGCTATTCCTTAAATGCTCCCAACCACATTTGTACGGCAAAGTTAACATCCCAATGTTAACTTTGCCTATAAATACAAGTCATTGCACAACCAAGAATTCAAGTATTCGATCTCACAAAGTTAATTCACAAACTCGAATAACTTCACACTTTGCAAACCTGCAATATTCTTGGTGAACTTGTGCAATCTTCTCTCAATCGCTAAAAGGAACATTTCACAACTTTAAGTGTTTCGATTGTCTTGAGAAATTACGAGTATAGATCAATTGTATTTCATAGGTTGTTAGGATATTTACATTCGTGTATTATCTTGGTTCCGCATCAACCTTGTAATTTGTTTAATATCAATAAATAAATTACACATTGAAAAATACATATTGTCTCAACAAGTTATCTTACAAGTTATTTGTATTATTGCATTGTTCTTTACTTATTGTCTTTTATATAAGTAATCTATCTAGAACTTGGTATATACACACTGCAACTGGTCGTCTCCAGTTCAGTGCATATATTGCAAAGTAACTCCACCATCGACATAGAGGTGTCTTCAGTAGTACCATCTAACGAGTTGGGACTTACAATGGTGGTTTGTCACCGGTTCATGGTATGACGGTGAATGTCAAATCTATAATAGGAATTAATCGGTAAACGTGTTTAGAAACGGTTGGTGGTACCACATTTTCATTCACATAGGCATAATTGGTAATTGGATAATCAAGCAAACTAATTGTTGGGGAGATTTTCTAGGCATTGGTGGTACAGGCTTGGGTAATTCAACTAGCAACTTAGGTGTTGGGGTGATTTGCGAGCGGTTGGTGGTACCACGCGAGCATTTTTATCCTTTCACGATTATCTTGTCAACTCTAAATAATTTGATCTTTAACGTGTGCAATCATAACTGAAGTCAAGTGGATTCGAAGTGGATGATCTTTATTTATATTGTTTGAACTTTCTTTACTTTCAAGTGACTTGTCATTTAAATTTCTTTAATTTCAAATTGTCAAAGTGAGGTAGCAATTCGGCTACGGTTCCATCCTTATTCTAAAACCACTTTAGTAAACAATTATTTCAAAACCAATCCCCGCGAACGATCTCGGACTTACTACTTACTATACTATATGCGATCAGGTCCACTGCCTGAAAGTGTGTAGTAGTCGGTTTTTAGTGGGTACTTATTTATAAATTTTACAAACTCGATTTCACGCATCAAGTTTTTGGCGCCGCTGCCGGGGATTGTGTGCCAATTTAGTTGTTAATTTAGTGGTTTGATCCTTTCTCACGCGTGAGGAAGTTACTTGTTTATTAGTTTAGTTTTCTTTTCTTATCACCGGTGCATTTGACGTGTTTGTGTTAGTTGTGTGTTTGCAGGTATTTCTTTAGTTGATGAACTTACGTTCTTCGGGTCTACCTTTGAATAGTCCTTTGTCTACTCCGAGAAGACCAAGAGGGCGTCGGTTTAACTTCACTGAACCCACAACACCAATACCTACACCGTTCTCACCTATAGCTAAACCCACTCCTGATTCAGACGAGGAAGGGTTTTATTTAGACGAATTTTTCAATTTAGAAGTTAAGCAAGAAGAGATGGGTGACGAACAACCTAGGGATCCAAATGACACTCGCTATGGCGAGAGGGTTCGAACTATCCCAACTAGCCGTGGCTCCGCCATTAGACCACCGGCCATTGATCACACTTTCAATTTGAAAGGAAATCATCTCAAGAGCATAGAAGAGCATCAATTTGATAGAAAAAGGAAATGGGATCCTTACCAACACTTGGATAGGTTTGAAAAGTTGGCTCGGCTTTATCAATATGGTCAAAATCAAATGAATGCCGTGAAACTTGAGACATTTCCCATGTCAATCACCGGAGAAGCACTTGATTGGTTCAATGATCTTCCAGAGAATTCAATCACTACTTGGAACCAACTTAAGGAGGCTTTCATTGGTGAGTTTTATTCACTTAGAACTCAAAGAAAGTTGGAGAATATGATTAGATCTTTTGAACAAGATGATGGAGAAGATGTTGTAGATGCTTGGGTTCGTTTCAAGGAAATGTTGAGAAATTGTCCGGGTCATAATTTGACTAGGGAACAATATGTGGAGCTTTTCTTTGATGGTTTAAATAAGAAGTCTAAGCGAGAATTGGGATATGCTTTTGGGGGTAGTTTCAATAACATTACACCCAATGAAGGATATCAAATTTTGGAAGACATGGCAAAGGATAACTCCACGGTGGATGATGAATGATTTATGAAGAATGAAAGGAAGATGAAGAAGGGCACTAACCAAGGGAGAGTTGCTAAGGTTGAGGCTATTAACGATTCGGCGGTTATTGGAGAGATTAAGGCGCTATCTGAGCGCATGGATAGAAGCTTTATTGCTCAAGAAACTAGGTTTAGTGCACTTGAGAAGAATGTTAAGGTCATAGCCGATGGGTGTGATCATTGTGGTGATATGCACTATTCTGATGAGTGTCCAAATCGGGCACCCGAAGATGTGAACTATGTTCAGAATCAACCCCAAGGGAACTTCCACCGCAACACCGGTTTCCAGAACCGGCCTTCAGGTAATTCTTCTTATAACTCTTCTTTTCAGGCTAATGCTCCTCGTTTTTCAGGTAACAGGTGGCAAAGAGATAATTATCAGAATCAGCCACAACAGCAGACTCAACAAGGGCAAGGATCAGGTTCTTCTTCTTCTAATGCCGATCCTAATGCCGAGTTGAGGGAGATGATGAAGCAGTTGGCTAGTAATCAAGTTGAAACAAACACTAGCATTCAAATGATCAGGGATGATACTAAGGCTTTGAGTGAGAGGTTGGATCAGATAAGCGGGAAGGTGGAGATCAACATGAAGAATCAGGGTGCTAATTTCAAGGATCTCGAAAGTAGGATGGCAGCTCTTGCTAGGCCCACGGGGACTCTTCCTAGCAACACACAACAGAATCCTAGACCTCAGTTTAATTCGGGACAGTTTAGTCAGGGACAGAAATACACTCCACCTCCAGTCCGTAATGAGCAAGCCAAAGCCATCACCACTCGTACTGGTAGGTCTTATGACCCACCTCCTATTCCTAATGTTGTTGTTTCAGATGTGCAGGATAACCGGGGTGATGATACCGATGTTGATGAAGAGATTGAGATGGAGGAATATCCGACCGTGAAGACTCCGGTCATTCCACCAAAACCGGATATGGTTCCAGAGGTTAAAGCATACAAGCCAAAGATACCATTTCCACAGAGGTTCAGGAAAGCAAAGCTGAAGGAGCATTATAACAAGTTTGTTGACATGATCAAAAATGTTCATATTAATGTTCCTTTAGTTGATCTTATTCAGGGGATGCCCAATTATGCTAAGTTCATTAAGGAGCTTTTGACAGACAAAGGGAAGTTTGAAGAGGCAAAGGCTACTTTTATTAATGCCGAGTGTTCTGCTATCTTGCAGAACCGCATTCCACCAAAGCTTGAAGACCCAGGGAGTTTTCTCATCACTTGCTCTATTAGAACTATTATTTGTAAAGCATTAGCTGATTTAGGGGCTAGCATTAATTTGATGCCTTACTCGGTTTATGCCAAGTTGTCCCTAGGAGTCCTTCGCCCTACTCGCATGAGTATAAGACTTGCTGACCATTCTTTTCAGTATCCCATCGGGATTGCCGAGAACATTAGTGTCAGAGTTGGCCACATTGTTTTTCTAGTTGACTTCGTTATCCTCGAGATGGAGGAAGATTCGAAGGTCCCTCTTATTCTTGGACGCCCATTCCTTAATACCGCGGATGCTATCATCCGTGTGAAGGATAAGGAAATTTCTTTAGGCGTAGGCACTGATAGGATTGTGTTTAATGTTGACAAGTCTATCAAGCATTCATATTCTAATGATGAGACTTGTTTCAGGATTGACGTCATTGATGATGCATTGGATCAAGAATTTCAGGAATTCATGGAGACAGATATTGGAGAGGAAGAGATCGCTAATTTAGGATCTGGAGAAATTACTGATGAAGCTTTGTTTGCAGAGGTCATGGCACTAAGCTTGGATGAATTACCTCCCGAGGATGAGACTTTTGAGGAGGTAGTTGCTGACGGGAGTTCAAGGGTACCTAACTCTGTTGATGTACCACCTACTGACTTGGAGCTTAAGCCGCTTCCAGACCATCTAGAGTATGCATATCTGTCAGGTGAGTCTTCTCTTCCAGTGGTTATCTCGTCCTCACTCTCGAGTGACGAGAAAGACCGTCTCATGTCTGTGCTTAAAGTCCATAAGCGGGCTTTTGCTTGGAAGACCACATATATTCCAGGTATTAGTCCTAATTTTTGTCAGCATAAAATTGATTTTCTTGATGATGTTAAGCCCGTTGTCCAGAGACAAAGGCGGCTGAATCCTAATATGAAGGAGGTTGTTAAGAAAGAGGTAATTAAGCTTCTTGATGCAGGAATCATTTTTCCTATTGCTGATAGTCCATGGGTAAGTCCGGTCCACTGTGTGCCCAAAAAGGGGGGCATGACAGTCATTGAAAATGATAATAAGGAGCTTTTGGCCACTAGGACTATTACGGGTTGGCGGGTTTGTATAGATTACCGTAAGCTTAATGATGCCACCCGTAAGGATCATTTTCCCCTTCCTTTTATTGATCAAATGTTGGAACGTCTTGCAGGGAATGAATACTTTTGTTTCTTAGATGGGTTTTCCGGGTACTTTCAAATACCCATTGATCCCAAGGACCAAGAGAAAACCACTTTCACTTGCCCATTTGTCACTTTTACTTATAGGCGTATGCCGTTTGGTTTGTGTAATGCCCCTGGCACCTTTCAAAGGTGCATGATTGCTATTTTCCAGGACATGCTTGAAACTTCCATGGAAGTTTTCATGGATGATTTTTCAGTTTTTGGGGATTCTTTTCATTCTTGCTTGAGTAATTTGGATAGGATGTTGGAACGGTGTGAGAGGGCACACCTTGTTTTGAATTGGGAAAAGTGTCATTTTATGGTCACTGAGGGTATTGTGTTAGGGCATAAAGTGTCTAAGTCCGGGATTGAGGTTGATCGGGCTAAGATAGATGTAATTGCCAAATTACCCCCGCCTTCCAATGTGAAAGGGGTAAGGAGTTTTCTCGGAAATGCTGGTTTTTATCGTCGATTTATTAAGGATTTTTCTAAGATTACTCGTCCTATGACCCACTTGTTGGAAAAGGACGTTCATTTTGTTTTTGATGATGCTTGTTTGAGTGCTTTTCAGGTATTGAAGGAGAAGTTGACTGATTCTCCTATCATAGTAGCTCCAGATTGGGAATTGCCTTTCGAGTTGATGTGTGATGCAAGTGACTATGCTGTTGGAGCTATGCTAGGGCAAAGGGTTGAGAAACATTTCAAACCCATTTACTTTGCTAGTAAGACTTTGAACCCCGCCCAGCAAAATTACACCACTACAGAAAAGGAGTTGCTTGCAGTGGTCTTTGCATTTGATAAGTTTAGATCATATCTTGTTTTGAGTAAGACCATAGTTTTCACTGACCATTCAGCCCTTAAGTACCTGTTCTCGAAACAGGATGCTAAACCCAGGCTTATCCGTTGGATTCTTTTGTTGCAAGAATTTGACATTGAGATAAAGGATAAGAAAGGTACTGAAAATTTGGCTGCCGACCATTTGAGTCGTTTGGAAGATCCTCACCGGGAGGAACTTCGTGATGGGGAGATCAATGATCACTTCCCCGATGAGTCTTTAATGTTTATTTCTAATTCTGATGAAGCTCCTTGGTTTGCAGATATAGCTAATTATTTGGTTGCAGGTGAGATACCTAATGATTTCACGTCCCAGCAGAAGAAGAAGCTCATATCGGATGTTAAGTATTATTTTTGGGACCATCCATACTTGTTTCGTGTTTGTGCAGATGGTATGATTAGGAGATGTGTTGCTGGAGCTGAGACAAGAGAGATTTTGGATGCGTGTCACTACGGGCCAATGGGGGGTCATTATGGTCCTTCAGTGACGGGTAAAAAAAGTTTTTGATGCAGGTTTTTATTGGCCAACAATTTTCAAGGAGGCCCAGACTTTGGTTGAGACTTGTGACATCTGTCAGCGACAGGGGAACATCACTAAACGGATGAGATGCCTCAACAGAGCATTCAGGTATGTGAGGTATTTGATGTCTGGGGTATAGACTTTATGGGACCATTCCCACCGTCTAATAAGTTCCAGTACATTCTTGTCGCCATTGACTACGTGTCTAAATGGGCCGAAGCCAAGGCTTTGCCCACGAATGACGCGCTTGTAGTCATTGATTTCTTGAAATAGTTGTTTTGTCATTTTGGTTGCCCTAGAGCTTTGATTAGTGACCGTGGAACCCATTTTGCAAACCATCAATTAGCCAAAGTGATGAAGAGGTATGGTATTGTCCACTATTTTTCTACCTCGTACCATCCACAGACCAGTGGTCAAGTGGAAAACACAAATAGGGCCCTAAAGAGGATTTTGGAGAAAACTGTTGGAGATAACCCCAAGGTGTGGTCAAAGAAGTTAGATGACGCCTTGTGGGCGTTTAGGACGGCTTATAAGACGCCGATTGGCACCACGCCATACCGGTTGCTCTATGGTAAAACTTGCCATCTTCCTATTGAGATAGAGCATAAGGCGTATTGGGCGTTAAGGAATTTGAATTTGGATTTGATGGAGGCAAGTGAACTTAGGATGTTGCAACTTCATGAGCTTGATGAGCTTAGGTTAGGTGCTTATGAGAATTCAAGGCTATATAAGGAGAAGACCAAGATTTGGCATGATAAGAGAATTCGTAGGAAGGAGTTTAAGGTTGGAGCTAAAGTGTTGTTATTTTTGTCAAAATTTAAGATTAAGCAACCTAAACTAACTTCTAGATGGATTGGACCGTTTGAGATTAAGCACGTATACCCATCGGGTTATGTTGAGTTGTGCTAGGGCAAAGGGTTGAGAAACATTTCAAACCCATTTACTTTGCTAGTAAGACTTTGAACCCCGCCCAGCAAAATTACACCACTACAGAAAAGGAGTTGCTTGCAGTGGTCTTTGCATTTGATAAGTTTAGATCATATCTTGTTTTGAGTAAGACCATAGTTTTCACTGACCATTCAGCCCTTAAGTACCTGTTCTCGAAACAGGATGCTAAACCCAGGCTTATCCGTTGGATTCTTTTGTTGCAAGAATTTGACATTGAGATAAAGGATAAGAAAGGTACTGAAAATTTGGCTGCCGACCATTTGAGTCGTTTGGAAGATCCTCACCGGGAGGAACTTCGTGATGGGGAGATCAATGATCACTTCCCCGATGAGTCTTTAATGTTTATTTCTAATTCTGATGAAGCTCCTTGGTTTGCAGATATAGCTAATTATTTGGTTGCAGGTGAGATACCTAATGATTTCACGTCCCAGCAGAAGAAGAAGCTCATATCGGATGTTAAGTATTATTTTTGGGACCATCCATACTTGTTTCGTGTTTGTGCAGATGGTATGATTAGGAGATGTGTTGCTGGAGCTGAGACAAGAGAGATTTTGGATGCGTGTCACTACGGGCCAACTGGGGGTCATTATGGTCCTTCAGTGACGGGTAAGAAAGTTTTTGATGCGGTTCCGGGCATGATATGATTTGAGATTTTGACATAAAATTTGTGAAGGAAACTTTTCAGACAATCCCCACTGCGCCGCAGTGGGAGGTCGGGTAGGTCAAAGCCAGGTAAGTTGAGTTTTCTTTTACCTTTTCACTTTTACTCTTCTTCTTCTTTTCTCTCATCTAAAAAACCAAAACACCCACTATTTACCATCAAGATCTTCCATTTTCTTCCATCTTTAATCCTTTTTCCAGATTTTCATCTTCATACATTGCATAATGGGAAGAAGTGTAAGTTTTCTCTTTTGTTTCTTTGAATTTTTCTTTTATTTTTAAGTTTTTAATTTCTAGGGTTTATGCTAGCTTAATGTTCGAATTAATTTAGGGGTTTTGATGTTTGTGGGCAATAGAAGCTAATTGGGTGTTGAATCTTTCATTGTGTTCATCCATTATTGATTTTAATTTTGAAATTAGGGTTTTGGAAAAATTGGGGATTTGTTATGAACAAGTGTGGGGGATGTATATGTGGATTTATGAGGAGATTATTGTTTGATTATTCCCTGAATTTGTTTGTTTGATTTCCCTTTTTTTTGTGCTAAGTCATGATGAACCCTAATAAACTTGCCCAGTATTTGTGCCTCACTGCGCCGCAGTGAGGGGGTGCATTGCCTCACTGCGCCGCAGTGAGGATCGTCTGCCCGTTTTGTCTTTTTGCCCCACTGCGCCGCAGTGAGGGTGAAGCATGCCCACTGCGCCGCAGTGGGGGTACTTCCCTGCCAAGATTTTCGTTTGTTTATTATAGTTTCCAACTTTGCATTCTTATTACTCACGATTGGTCGTTTTTCATGTGTGTGAATGCAGGGAGCGGGAGCTACAGATAAGGCCGCAGGAAAAAGGAAAATGGTTGAGGGGCAATCCAGTGAGGCCGTTGATGTGCCGAGTTCAAAGAAACAAGTGGAGGTGCCGCTTACATTTATTGAAGAACTGAACGAGCGACATGCTTGGCTATCATTTGAGGGAATTAGGCAGCCCCAAAAGAACATATACAAGAACAAGTTGTATAAGCTTTCTAAGCATGCGGTCCTTCCCGCAAGACATTTAACTCCTTTTCAAGCTCAGGTATTTGGAGTACAGGAGGACATTCGACGGTGGTTTTCTATGAGTTTGAGAGTTGGAGGTGAGTCAAGAGGGCATGACGTGAGTTGTGATATTTGGCGGCGGGTATTTGCTAACCGTGAAGCCGCCTACCGTGAGTTATGCTTAGAGTTCTATTCGACCTTGAAACTGAAGAAGGAGTGAGGGAAAGTCAAAGATATTTTTGAGGAGAGGGTAGTCTCGTTTTACTATGGGGGACAGCAGAGGAAGCTGTCAATTGCTGAATTTGGTTACTACTGTGGGATGTATACGAGGGAAGAGTTGCAGAATGCAGAGTTTAGGGCTATTTTGAAGAAGGGGTATAGAACAGGAGCCGATTTGGGTGATGGAGAGTCTATCTTGGAGTATTACACCAGGATCACGGGGGGAGAAACATGGACATACACAAGTGGTGTGTCAAAGATTAAGAATTTACGTTTGAGGTTGCTCCACCGGATGATTGTGACTTTCTTGGTACAACATTCGACTCATTGGGAGAAGGCGTACCAGAATGATCTATGGTTACTTAAGTTATTTTCTGAAGGCGCTCCAACAAGGTTTGCTTTGCCTTCTCTTGTACTGCTGGACCGTATGTGTAATCATTCTGATTCGAATCTGGTTTTGGGACATTTTATCACGGTCATTTATAAGAGGATGGGAGTCTTTGCTTCTGTTGACTGCCAGACTTATCTTTCATTACCAGTGCATCAGGAGGATTTTACGTATAATGAGCTTTATAGGGCAAAGATTTTGAAGAAAAAGAAAGCAAATGAGCAATGGCAGTTGTTAGATGATGAGGGTGAGGTTGAAGGACAACCTCCTGTATAAGAGGATGGGAGTCTTTGCTTCTGTTGACTGCCAGACTTATCTTTCATTACCAGTGCATCAGGAGGATTTTACGTATAATGAGCTTTATAGGGCAAAGATTTTGAAGAAAAAGAAAGCAAATGAGCAATGGCAGTTGTTAGATGATGAGGGTGAGGTTGAAGGACAACCTCCTGTACAGGAGGAGGATGAGGAGGCTGATGTTGAGATGGCTGATGCTCCACAGGAGCCCCCGAGGAGGACTGGATGTAACATTCCCATCCCTCGCTCGTTTGATTTAACACTTTTGGGGAACACTATTCAGAATATCTATGAGGCTCAGCAGAACAGTCAGCGAGAGTTTGATGCTTACCAGCGGAGGGTGGACCAGGATTTCACCTGGGTTGGATCACAGCAGGCCCACACTAACTACATACTTGATTATTATCAGCCGATGTGGGATGCTCAGTATCACAGTCGGGAGTTTGTTCGGCCTGACCCGATTCCTCCGTTCTCTCCACCGCCTATTTATGTCCCCGATTATCATCAGGGGGTCAGTCCTTTTTCTCTCGTACGACTGCCCCGGGGAACATGTCACCACCACCTCATGATTTAGGAGGTTTTCCTCGAGGTCCAGTGCAGTTTGGGGTCTTTCAGGGTGGTCATGTTGGCGGTGATTCTTCATCTTTTGCAGGTTTGGATGCAGGTGCTCATTCAGGATTTGATGCTGGTCATTCGGGAGGAGGTGCAGGTGGTTCGGGTTCAGCTCAGGAGGAGGAGCAAGATTGGGTGATGAGTATTTTTGGAAAACCTGGACTACCTTATGGCTACCATGGACACCAGGAGTAACAGGAGATGATTCCCATCCGGTACCGTGGGATGGAATCATATGATGTTTGATTATGTTGGTGTTCTCATGTCATTACTTTCGTTATCATTATCTATCTACCCTACGGGGTGATGAAACATTTGTACTTTCCTTTGTTTCTTTTATTTTCTGCATGATACTCTTTTTAGTTTGCACTTTGTATGGATATTTGGGATTTGTTCTTGTGATGTGTAATTGAACAGGTTTGATCCGAATTGATGGAAATACTTAGTGGAACCCAAGTGTGGGGGGAGGACCCGTTGGATTCTCATTCTCACCTACATTCGTTGGCATTGATTTGTTAGATTGTGTGATCGTGTTAGTAGCTCACTATGATGTCACATGCATATGCTGGCAGTAAGTTCAACGCAACATTTTTAATTGGCATCTTTATTGACATTGTTTCACACACAGCTCTCGCACATTCCGTTTTGGGCTAGTCTGTTTCTCCCGTCAAGCAAATTGGACTTCCTTTTTAGGAAGAGCAATTTGTGGTGCGGGGTCGACTTACTTGTTTTGAAACGGAATGTGTCCATGATCAGGTATGTGTTCTCATTCTTTCTGTCTATTTTGCTTACCCCTATTTACCTTAGTTTTGACCGAATATTGGACATTGAGGGCATTGTCCATCTTAAGTGTGGGGGGGTGGCAAATAGGTTTAAGCAACCGGATATATCTCTTTTGTTGTTTTGCCATTGAGATTTAACCGTTCTTGTGGATGTGTCCCTCTCGTAGGCTTTTGGGTTTTATCCAAGAGTAAGGGTTCTATCTTGAACTCTGAACTATGATGTGCATGTTTGAGATTGGTGGCTTCGATTTGGTAGGATGACGGAAGACGATATGATTTGAAACTTGTGTTGAGCTTATCCTTGTGGTAAATTGCTTTTGTCACTTAATTCATAATAACTTAATGAGCAATTTTACTACAAAATTTTTGAGCTTCCTTGGTACAAATTTAATCGGCGAAATGTGTTCTGAACGGTTATTGGGCTAATCCTTGTGGATTGATAACATTACTTGCATACTCAAAATTCCCAAACACCTAAAAGTTGTGAGATTCATCATTCATTTATAGATGTGCTAGGTGTTTACGGTTTTGGTTTGATTGCCGTGTAAATTTGTCCCTCTCTTAGGCTCTTGGATTTATTCGGGAGTAAGGGTTCCATTTCGAACTCTGCACTAAGATGTGCAAATTTTGAGGTTAATTTATTCCATTTCCGGGTTACTTTCTTTGATATGAGTGTGCCGGTGATGTGTTGAGCTAGAACTTGGCTTGGTGATCGTTACGAGACCGCAGTGAGATCACTTTTGTGATATAAGTACATTGGATGACGAATTGGCATACTAGGTTGACCCGTATTTTCTTTCTATTCACTCCTTGCTTATGTATATTTTATTTTTACCTTTAGTATACATACTTTTATACATGTACATACAAGATTTTCCTTTCTTTGTAAACCCTTGTTGCACTCATCTTTAGTGCAAGATACATTTAGACACACTTTTTGAACTTAGCCTTTTCCTTTGTATAAATCCACTTAAATATGTAAACTTTACCTTCATACCGATAGTCTAATTTTGGGGGGCCATTGATTGTCATTGGTTTGTTTGGACGGTTTGGGAGAGCTTCAATGGGTTATCGGTTGGAATATTCTTGGTCTTTGGGAATACTTTGATTGGTCAAGTTTTTGGGGAATGTATTGGATTGTTCAAAGGAAGTATATTGTTATAGACATTGTTCATCATTGTAAGAGGGTACCTACTAGTAGAGTAAAAATGGTTCAATAAAGAAGAAAAAATGAAAAACAGAAAAAAAAAAAAAAAAAAAAAAAAAAAAAGAGAAAAAAAATGAAATAAGAAAAAAAAGGAAGAAAAGAACTTGGGCTACTAATAGGTGCTTCTCATTTTTATATGTCAAAAGAATTGTTGTATCATGTGGTTCGTGAATAGAAAGGAAGATTTGGTTGTTCCTAAGTTGTTTGAAGTTGATACACCACAATGGTGTCGGGTTTGCTTGTTACTTTTGAGGTGTGTTCAAGGGATAACATCTTATGGGTTGGTGGCAATCAATGGTAAGGGTTTGATTAGACTATTTTGTACATAACTTATACTTTTGTTATTTCCTATCACTAACCTAAATTTCCCAAATCCCATTGTAAATACCCTTAGCCTAACTTTACAACCGACTTATATGCCATATTTTGATGATGTACTTGGTGCTCACGCCATGTCGGTGAAGCTATGATCCTTGTTCAAGCCTATGGTAAAATATGCATCACGATCGTGCAATGAGTGATTATTCATATATATTCAACCCCAATAGTAAGTTCGTTGGAGTAGGATGGTACTGATAGGCTCATTTGTTTCACTTTTGCTTAGTCGTGTTATTAAGGCTTGTGGATTGTTCAGATATTGTCAAACATTTCGGATTTTCATTTAAGATTAAATCTGCTTCACTGAGTCCTTGTCATTGACATACTTGGTTTGGCTTCTTTTTGATAACCGTAATGTGTTTATATAGCTTCATGCCAAGGAATGCTTTTGCTTAATTTCCAGATTTGCTTGAGGACAAGCAACACTCAAGTGTGGGGGGATTTGATGTGACCAATTTATATAGATCGCCCACATCATTATTGGCCTTTTTCGTATGTGTTTTGAGTCGATTTTATATGCATTTGGCGCGTTTATGGTTTTTGTTAGTGCTTTCAGGTTCTTAGCAGGTTGTGCGTCCAATTGGTGCAGTTTCTGACAATATTTAGGCCAAGATGTTGATCGAGTGTTCGAGAGCCGATAATAAAGAAGAACAAAGATTTCAGCAAGTTTACACTGCGCCGCAGTGGGAAGAATGCAACCCCACTGTGCCGCAGTTAAAGGGTGCCAAGGCCAAAGCTTTCCAGTGGTTTAACACTGCGCCGCAGTGGGAGGGACGTTGCCCCACTGCGCTGCAGTTAAAGGCCGAGTAAAAGTAATGAATTTCCAGTGGATTACCACTGCGCCGCAGTGGAAGTATTCACACCCCACTGTGCCGCAGTCACCATATGATCAGAATTCCAAGGACTCTTCACTGCGCCGCAGTGGGGGTGCACCATGCCCACTGCGCCGCAGTGACTGCACGGTGAAATCAGGGTTACAGCCTCTTTGCATCAGATTTTGGGAGGTATAAAAAGAAAAAAACCCTATTTTCCCAATCTATCAGATTTTCTTTCTAAGAGCTGTTCTACCGCGAATTCTTCGAAGGATCATCTCAGATTTCATCATTGGATTCATTGAAGATTCAAGAACACCCATCTAGATCGTATCTAATTTTCTGTCTTGCAATTTACATTCAACAAATATTGGTACAATATGTTCTCATTCTATTTCGTTTGTTATTTTCGATTTAGCATGAGTGGCTAGATTTATAATCATCCACTTTGATGAAACTTGACGAATGATATGATTGCAATATTTTAATTCAAGAGTTGATTAAATTATCGTTGTGTCGTGATCTTTATCAATTAATTCCTTGTGATTTATTCTTTTGATGTTGATGGTTTATGTGTTCATCATTAGTGGTACTAGGTGAATATGTTTATCGTTTCAATTCGATTGTCTATGGTGGTTTGTCACCGGTTCATGGTATGACGGTGAATGTCAAATCTATAATAGGAATTAATCGGTAACGTGTTTAGAAACGGTTGGTGGTACCACGTTTTCATTCACATAGGCATAATTGGTAATTGGATAATCAAGCAAACTAATTGTTGGGGAGATTTTCTAGGCATTGGTGGTACCGGCTTGGGTAATTCAACTAGCAACTTAGGTGTTGGGGTGATTTGCGAGCGGTTGGTGGTACCACGCGAGCATTTTTATCCTTTCACCATTATCTTGTCAACTCTAAATAATTTGATCTTTAACGTATTGTGAGGTCCCAAATACGATGGTTAACCCGGAAGTGTATAATACAACAAGTCTAATAATCACTAGAATGGACTAGTATTACTTTAATATAAATGCAAGTATATAAATAAAGTAATACATTGTAAGTCCCTTAAGTTCGATGGTTCAACCAGGAAAGTGCAAAATACAACAAGTCTAATAAGCACTAGAATGAACTAGTATTACTTTAATATAAATGCAAGTATATAAATAAAGTAATACAAGACTTAAAGCAATAAACAAATAAAGTGGAACATTATGTATTTTTCATGGGTATTTTATTTATGATGTTAAATAAAACACAAGGTTGTTGCGAAATCAAGATAATACAATTAAGTATGTATCCTAACAACCTATGAGTTACAAATGATCTATATTTGTCAAATAACTCTTTAGGATCGAGATACTTAAAGTTGTGAAGTATCCCAGTTTAAGATCGAGAGTATTTGGACAAATTCACTTGAATGCAAAATGAATGCTTAAAAGTATTTATGTCAAGGAAATGACTTTGTATTTATAGGCAACAAAATTCACCAGTGAATTTTTTGCCGTACAAATATGGTTGCATACATTTAATGATCCGACAAGAACATTAAATGTATTGGATAAGGAATAAGGATAAAGTCACATCAAATGCAAGTGTATCCTTTTATCCAACCACCTTTACACACGTATACTTTGGTAAAGAACAAGTGGATTGTTCTTTAGAAAGTGTGTAAAGGGAAAAGTCAATCCTTGATATCAATGTTCAGACTTGTAGGATCTAGAACACTGACAATCCTCCAGTGTACAGATCTGGTAAGACTTTCCAGTGGACTCCGCCATTTGTTAAGTCTTCTTTCTCCAGACTTCAGTCTTTGACTTCAGTCAAAATGTCTTCAGTAGAGTTGATCTGGACTGGGGTGAAGTCCAGTGAGCTCATCTGGAGAATACTCCAGATTTCCTATACAAGTATTTGCTCACTGGTCTTCCATTATTTCTGGACAAATCTTCAGAGGGACTCCAGATTCCAAGTCTGGAGTAGGTCCAGTAGAACACGTTTCTGGACAGATCTTCAGTAAGGCTCCAGTAGTCGAGTCTGGAGCGAGTCCAGTAAATCTGGACTAAATCTGGACCTAACATACATGACTTAAAGCAATAAACAAGTAAATTGGAACATAATATATTTTTCAAGGTGAATCTATACATTTTGTAAGCTTGAAAAACACAAGTTTCGATTTGTCTAAAAAATCTAAGTTACTAGAAAACACTTTATAGATCATGAGTGTTTTCAGTTTCATCAATTAAGTTCTAACTTAGACTAAATCTGATCATTTACTTATAAAAATAAAAAATTGCAACTATTATTACATTCATCAACTGATAAATAGTATACAATTTTCATAAGACAATAATTTACAATAAGTAAACAATAAGAGTCAGGCTCTTCTTTTCGATGTCCTTTCTAGAGCATCTTCAGTAGCCTTTCTCTTTGGTGATGGAGAAGATGGTATTGATTCTGACGTTCTTATGCCCATTGCAACTTTCATTTGTTGCTTTCTTCTCCATACCTTCTCAATCCTTTTAAGAAATGCTTTAACATCAATCGACACATTTGTCTTCCCCCTGAACATTAAAGCGATTTCCTTCAGTTCACTCCATCCAAATGCTTGGACTGAAGTACTTCTCCTTTCGTCAGTAAAGTTACCCTCCCTGGTCAACTTTACTTCAAACTTTGACATGCCTTCATGATCTTCAGCCAACTTGATTTCAGCACCAGTGATCCTTCTGGCATCAGCCCTGAAATTCAACATCTCATTGTATTTTTCTTTCAGCTTGGCTTGCTGGATCAATGATTCAGTTTCCTTGGACACTCTTCTTTGCTCTACAGCAGATTGGAGTTCTTGACGTTTTATTTTTCGAGAAGTGTCCAGGGGAATGAAATTGCTTACATCAGCATCTTTGATTTCTTTGATCTGTCTGGCAGTCAACTTTGGTAAACCAGTAAGTCTCTTCCTGTACTCTATCTCCAGAGCACCAGCATTCTTTCTGATCTTTTTCTGGAGACTTACCAGTTCATCCTTTCTTTGTCTGATGAGTTCTGGTACACTCACGCCATAAATAATTGAATCATATACCTGTTCTTCTTCAGCGTAGAATGAGCGTACATGAACATCATCTAATGCATTTAGGCATTGATGAACTCTGGGGTCATCTTTCATCTTTTTATAAACTTCAATGTTAATGCCTAACCTTCCAGCATTGTAAGAGTCCAGAGTCTCCATTGTTGCCATCTCCCTTTGATGGGCCAGCAGTTCATCCTTTTGATTTCTTTTAAAAATCTCTATCATGATGCATTCTTGTTCTAACTTCCTTGATGTTTCATCATCAGCATCTTCAGTATGCTCTTCTTCTTCACCAGATACCACTTTTTCTTTTCCTTTAACAGCCTTCAGTGTAGTTGGAATATCTGGGAAGGTCTCAAACTGGGGCTCACTGGCTTCAGTACCAGTAGCTTCTTCAGTTTGGAGCCCGGCTTCAGTGCCATATGCTCTTTGTCTTTCAGTAAGCCCGGCTTCAGTGCCATATGCTCTTTGTGACATGTGCTTCAGAGTTTGGTCACCAGACGACTCTTCCCCCTTGGAACGATCTCCAGTTCTTGACTTGAGATCATTCCACAATTGTTCAAGCATAAGTCTGTCTAGTGGACCAAAAGTTATACCTTCTACTGGAGTTGTTTCAGACACAACTTTCTTGAGTGCCTGCACTTCCTTCTGAACATTTTCAACAACTTTAGGCAAGTGTTTTGGCAACTTCTCATCCAGTAACTTTTCGACTTGGGGTAACACCCCATCATAAATGCTACGAAGAATAGTACCAGAAACTTCTTCACATAATTCTTTCAACATATTGTTTCTGAACTTCCTTGTACATTCATCACTTATAGTGCTAACAAATGCACCCTGTTCCAGTGTGGGTCTACTCTCCAGAGAACTGACCCTGAAGACCAAATTCTGAACATCTTCTTTCAGACCTGCCAGTTCGCCAGTGACTGCAGTCTGAACAGAATTAACCAACCTAGTCTCTAATCCCTGGACTGCCATTTTGATCTTTTCAGTGTTGTTGTTTGTGGCCAGTACCAGTTCATCAAGCTTCTCATAAACCAGCTTCTCATTCCCAACAAAGACATTCATCTCAAATGCCAGGTTATTTGATAATAATGATTTGAAGTCAGAAATAACCTGAGATGAAGTCTGGAGTGATCTCTCCAGGTCTGCCACCTTACTTAAAAGGCCTTGGACCTCGGCAGAAGAAGAAGTGGAGAGACCACTGGGAGGTTCAAGTGTTGAGGGTAATCTGGTCATTAGAGGAACTTGTGCCCAGTCCTCTTCAGTTGCAGCTTTAGATGTTGCAACTGGTGACTCCGGCGCACGAGGTGGAAGTTGAGATTGTGAAGGTTGAGTGGTTGCTGGAGTGAAATATTGAGTGTTTTCTGGAATTGAAGGTGGTGGTGGTGGTGGCATGTTTTTTGTGTGGTGGTGGCATTTCTGGTGGAGGTGTTGGCATTTCTGGTAGATTTTCTTCTTCTTGTACATCTTCACCCAGAAAATTCATGTTAATATCAAAACCTTCAGACATTGGGGAGTCAACATCATCCCATTCTTGAGCAATCCCAACTGTCTGTTCACCAGACTGTTCACCAGTCTCTACATTTACCTGTTCACCAGCCTCAACATTTAAGTCAATTGGAGCCTCTTGCTCACCAAAAATATGTTCATCAGTCTGAACATCTACTTCAACTTCCTCAACAACCTGCTCTACAATATGGGCAACATTTTCAGCTTGTTCATCAGTTTCCTGCCCAACAACCTCTTCAGATTCAAAAATTGGTGACCCATCCAGATTCATAACATCACCAGGATGTCTTGCTGGATTCACCTGGAGTCCAGCTCTCATCAGATGCCTATTAGTTCTAGGTCGTCTGGAAGGTTCAACAACTTCTTGACCTTGACCTTCTGGAGCAACTTGTCTTATGGGCTGTACAGCCTCTATTATCTGTACATCATCACCAGATGGTCCTTCAACTGGAGCCATTTCAGCTTCTTCCCTTTGCAAGGAAAGCATGGACTGAGGAATATCTACCTCATCCAGTGGAGACCTGAGATTGACCAAATCTCTCATATACTCACTCACAGAAAAGTGAGTAGTATCCATATCATACTGGTCTCCAAGAGCATTTTTAAACATTAGGGAAAGAAACGAATATAAGGAACGAACGGTTTTCTTCCTTTCACCCTAAGTCGCTCAACCAAGTCATCAAAAAGGATCTGGGCAAAATCCACTCTAAGCCCAAACCATAAACAGTAGGCAATCTGGAGGTGGGTTTGATTGATCTGATCTAATCCTCCAGAACTACCTCCCAGACACTCAACAATATGTGTGAAGAAATATCTCCATGAGTCTGACAGCTTGCTCATGTAGATAGTCCCCTTTCTGGATAGTTGGCCATGCTCATCCAATATATCCGTATGCCCCATCAGCCTGCATACTTCCCTTGTATTGATACCAGTGGGAAGCTCAATAGGCAGCTCATTCTGGTCAAAATAGTTTAACTGTAGAATAGACCTGAGCAGACTTGCAGTGAAACCAAGTGATCTGGTACCTCCCTTGAGAGTATAATTGATCGATGAAGTTTCATCGTCATATTGAGCAGAGTACCAGAATTCACATAGGTACTCGTGGTACATCCTTCCTGGATTAAGTGTTAACGCACCATATAATGGGCAAGAGAGAAAGAACGAGTTTAATCTCCCAATAATCGATTGGGCATCATGAACACTGGACAGAGAGAGTCTTGCCATCCAATTATTCATATTGATTCTTATGGCACTTGCCTCAAGATTGATATGAGGTGCCCTAGCAACATTTTCCGAAGGAATGTATTCATTGGCAAGCAGATTTTTAGTTCTTGATTGTCTAGGTGCCATTTATAAAGAATAGATGAAAATGAAATTGAATATATAGGTTATGATGAAGATTTGATGAAAGAATGAATGAAAATGGAGTAAATAAGAGAGATAAATATGATTGAAAATTGAATGAAGAAGTAAATGAAGGAATTTGAAAAGATTTGGGAGTAAATATGTTCGAAGTAAATGCAATTGAAAATTGAATGAAGAAGTAAATGAAGGAATTTGAAAAGATTTGGGAGTAAATATGTTCGAAGTAAATGCATGATTGGAATTGTATGAAGAAGTAAATGAAGGAATTTGAAAAGATTTGGGAGTAAATATGTTCGAAGTAAATGCAATTGAAATTGAATGAAGAAGTAAATGAAGGAATTTGAAAAGATTTGGGAGTAAATATGTTCGAAGTAAATGCAATTGAAATTGAAAGTGGGTATATATAGGAGAAGGAATGTGGAACTCAAACGGTTTATTTGAAATTATCAAATAACATTTTGATCGGGTTCTGAGATCCGCATTAATTACATCACATCACACATAAATGCATGACGGTTTACAGCCCACAAACAGTAACAACTTGTACTTTTTGTTTTCCCAAAGTAAAAATACCATCATTACGTTGAAAAACTTTACATGCCACGTAGGATTAAGATATTTTCAAAAAGATTTGCTTACGTGGCACACACAATGACCAAGTATTTAGAAAATATTATGACATATTTCAGTGCATCTGGAGGTTGACTGGATACTCCAGTATCACTGGTGGATTAGTCCAGTGAACATGTACTGATGGTACACTGGAGGGACACTCCAGTAAAGTACCAGTTAAAACCATTTTTGAAAGACTGGTAATCTCAAACGTGCACGTCAACTAATACAGACAAATGAGAGGGACACATTTACAAGGCACCAGTAATATTTTCTGAAGAATTTGTCCAGTGAGAAAATAAACTCCCCCTGAACTTAAAACATTTTTAATAGAAAATATTTTTCAAGTCTTCCCTGGAATGTTGTTCCAGAAATCTAATAATGCAAAGATAGTACACAAAGGCGTTCAATATCTGAGCAGTCACCAGATTTAAGGATTTAACATTCCCAACAAGATATTCAAAAGTTTTGACATCCAGAGGTTTGGTAAAGATGTCAGCGAGTTGTTTGTCAGTGGGAATAAAATGGAGTTCAATGTTGTTTTTCATAATATGATCACGAATGAAGTGATACCTGAGATCAATGTGCTTCGTTTTGGAGTGCATGACTGGATTGTTTGAGATAGCAATGGCACTGGTATTATCACAAAAGATTGGAGTCTTTGAATATTTAATACCATAATCAAGCAACTGGTTCTTCATCCAGAGTATCTGAGCACAACAACTGGCTACAGACACGTATTCAGCTTCAGCAGTGGATAATGAAACTGAAGTTTGCTTCTTACTGGTCCAGCTGACCAGTTTGCCACCTAGGAAATGACATCCACTAGTTGTGGATTTCCTATCTATCTTACAACCTGCATGATCTGAATCTGAATAACCCATTAGATCCATGCCAGAGCCTTTGGGGTACCAAAGACCTAGACTGGGGACTCCTTTAAGGTACTTCAGTATGCGCTTTACAGCAAGCATATGAGATTCCTTTGGATTAGACTGATATCTGGCACATAAACATGTTGAAAACATAATATCTAGTCTACTGGCAGTTAAATACATCAGTGAACCAACCATGCCTCTATAGACAGTGGTGTTCACTGGTTTACCATCTGGATCGGAGTCCAGTGTCAGTGGTACAGAAATTGGAGTTGGTTTAGATGGTGAAGAATTTATATCAAATTTCTTTAAAAGATCTCTAACATATTTCTCCTGATTAATAAAATGCCATCTTTGTTTTGTTTAATCTGGAGTCCAAGAAAATATGTTAATTCACCCATCAGACTCATTTCATATTCAGTGGACATGATTTTTGAAAATTTCTTGCACATGCTTTCATCAGTAGACCCAAAAATGATATCATCAACATAAATTTGTACCATTAACAGATTACCTTTCTCATGAAGAATGAATAAGGTATTGTCAATTGCACCTCGTTTAAAACCATTTTTCAACAAATGTTTAGTCAGAGTATCATACCAAGCACGTGGGGCTTGTCTGAGGCCATATAGCGCTTTGTCCAGACGATATACCCAATGTGGATGCTTTTCATCAACGAAACCTGGAGGTTGTCTGACATAAACTTCTTCTTCAAGCTTTACATTCAAGAAAGCACTCTTTACATCCATCTGGTAGACCTTGAACTGATGATAAGCAGCGAATGCTAAAAATATTCTGATCGCTTCAAGTCTAGCCACTGGAGCAAATGATTCATTAAAGTCGACATCTGACTGGCAGTAGCCTTGTGCTACCAGTCTGGCCTTGTTTCTGATTACGTGGCCATCTTCATCTACTTTGTTTCTGAAGACCCATCTTGTTCCAATTGGTTCTTTCTTTCCAACTGGGAAAGGAACCAGATACCAGACCTTGTTCCTTTCAAACTGGTGAAGCTCTTCTTGCATAGCAGTCACCCAGCTTGGATCTTCCATAGCCTCGTCAATCTTCTTTGGTTCCATCAAAGATAGAAAACTAACGTATAAGCATTGATTACTGGAGGCTCTTCTGGTCTGAACTCCTCTACTGGAGTCACCTATGATCTGATCAATAGGATGAGCTTTTGTCCATCTGGAGTACTGACCAGGATTGTTACTGACAACAATATTAGTGCAAGAATTCAGTTGAGTCTCCTCTGGAGTTGCTTCTGGAGGAGGATCTTGCCAGACTACTTCAGTATCTTCATCTGAGTCATTTAAATCACGATTTGCATCATGAAATTCTTCATTTGAAGGCATATCCTGAAGTACTGGTTCAGTTTGGAATTCTTCATGAGAAGACATTTCTGGTCTATTCTCAACTGACACTGATATTGGGGGAGTAGTACGAACATCTGATCCAATATTAATTTCAGAGGGTAGTTTGAAATTAATAGAAGGATAGAATGGAGTACTACTGGAGAGCTTCTTTTTCTGAACAGGTTCCAGATCAGGATGACTGGAAACTGTGTCTTTTGAATCTTCAGTTTTGTCGTTTATAGGATCAGATTCACAAAAGACAATTGGAGTTGGTTTAGATGGTGAAGAATTTATATCAAATTTCTTTAAAAGATCTCTAACATATTTCTCCTGATTAATAAAAGTGCCATCTTTGTTTTGTTTAATCTGGAGTCCAAGAAAATATGTTAATTCACCCATCAGACTCATTTCATATTCAGTGGACATGATTTTTGAAAATTTCTTGCACATGCTTTCATCAGTAGACCCAAAAATGATATCATCAACATAAATTTGTACCATTAACAGATTACCTTTCTCATGAAGAATGAATAAGGTATTGTCAATTGCACCTCGTTTAAAACCATTTTTCAACAAATGTTTAGTCAGAGTATCATACCAAGCACGTGGGGCTTGTCTGAGGCCATATAGCGCTTTGTCCAGACGATATACCCAATGTGGATGCTTTTCATCAACGAAACCTGGAGGTTGTCTGACATAAACTTCTTCTTCAAGCTTTACATTCAAGAAAGCACTCTTTACATCCATCTGGTAGACCTTGAACTGATGATAAGCAGCGAATGCTAAAAATATTCTGATCGCTTCAAGTCTAGCCACTGGAGCAAATTGATTCATCAAATGTGACATGAATTGACTCATGGACCTTCTCCAGTCTCTTGTTGTAGACTCTGAAGGCCTTGCGAATGGCTGAATAGCCTAAGAAATACCCTTCATCAGCTTTGGCATCAAATTTGCCTAGCTGACTGGAGTCGTTCAGGATGTAAACTGGACATCCAAAAACGTGAAAATAACCAATATTTGGTTTTCTATTTCTTAAGACTTCATAGGCTGTCTTTTTGTGTCTTTTGATGTACACTGATCGATTCTGGGTGTGGCAAGCAGTTGCAATTGCTTCCGCCCAGAAACTAGTAGACAGTCCAGATTCAGCAAGCATACTCCTGGCAGCTTCTATCAGCGTTCGATTCTTCCTTTCCACCACTCCATTTTGTTCTGGAGAGCGGGCTGATGAGAAATTCTGGGAGATGCCAGTGTCAGTACAGAATGACTCCAGAGTTGCATTCTGGAATTCTGTTCCATTGTCACTTCTTAACTGACACACTTTTCGACTGTACTTGAGCTCAATTTGCTTGATAAGACTGATGATTTCAGCAGCAGCTTCAGTTTTAGACCTCAGAAAGATCACCCAACAATATCTGGAGAATTCATCTACTATCCCCAGGGTGTATCTTTTACCAGCACGAGTCTGAACGTTCACTGGACCAAAAAGGTCCATATGAAGCATATGAAGAGGTTCAGATATGCTGAAATTCTGTCTGGTCTTGAGACAGGTACGTTTTTGCTTACCCATCTCACATCCTGGACATGACCTTTCCTTTTTGAAGGAAACTGAAGGTATCCCATCTGCAAGTTGTTTTCTGGACAACTTATTAATGTTCTTGAAATTTAAATGGGATAACCTTTTGTGCCATAACCAATTTGTGTCTTCATCAGCTTGAGTATAGAAACACTGCTCTGAAGGAGAGCTTTCCATATCCATCGCGTACACATTCCCTTTTCTGGGAGCACTCAACACTACCTTCCAGTCCTTGTTGAATACGATACCCTGAGCAATATTGAATAAGACTTGATAGCCATCATCCCACAGTTGGCTTACACTGATCAACTTATATTTCAAACCATTCACAAATGCAACACGTCTGAACTTGACTTGTCCATTGTTCAGAACACCGTATCCCTCAGTCTTTCCACAACCATCATTTCCAAAAGTAATGGAGGGTCCATCAGAAATGGTGAACTCCTCCAGCAGGGTCTTACATCCGGTCATCGTCCTGCCAGCTGCACTGTCAAGATACCAGATATATTTCTTTCGATCGCCCTACACATACACCAGATATTGATCAGTTAGATTTGGGAACCCATCGACTGATGGGTTCACTGGACCCTCCCTTATAGGTCCCTGGGGCAATCTGGTTCAGTTCACTTTCTTAAACAGTGGTCTTAGTTGAAAAGACCACTGGGGTTGATGATTTTGAAACCTTTTTTATTTTCTCAACTGGAGAAATAAATTTGTCTTTCTTAGCAAAAGGTTTTGTATTTTGTCTAGGGCCAGATGAAGTACCCTCAATAAAGTTTAATCTTGCATTAAAACTTTGTGATTGATGAGTCAGAATTTGAATCTGGCTCTCTAACCTGGACAAAATATTTTCTTCAGATGATACCTTAGCCTTTCCAGTCCTAGGCTTTGGTAAGGGATTGGTCTGAGGCAAAGGTCTATTCCGATGGACCTCCTTAACTGGAGCAGTCATCTGGAGCTCTCCAGTCTTAACCTCTGGAGATTGAACTGGGTAAAAATTGGCCTTGGGAGTTACAGGCTCATCATAAATAGTGGTGGGCCTGAACTCCTCTGGTAATCGATCGATTACTGGTATTAATGATGCTATATGAGTATTTCCATCTAAGTATGCATGTTTTTGAGCAGGAAATTGTTTTAATACAGCATCATATGGCTTTTTGGTTTCTAGCCATGATTTTATTACCAGTTTTTTCTTTCTCTAAAATGATCTCAAGATCTTGTTTTTCTTGAATCAATTGTTCAGTTACCAGAACCTGGGCTTGAAATGCCAGTTCAATGTCATGAAGTTCCTTTAATTTTGATTTTAAAGCATTTATTTCAGAAGAATTTGTTTCTAGACCATTTACACAATCAGATCTAACAGTTTCTACAAAAATCAAATCAGAATTAAGAGCTTCAGCAATGTCCAATTTTAGTTCTTGGTCAGTTGCATTATCATAATCACTAACCTTCTTGATAACAATGTCCACCCATCGTCCAGATGTGACATCTTCCTTCACCAGGAGCTCTTCGTCTGCCAGAGCCATGTAACAGCAATCTCTTTCCTCTTCTTCATCAGCAAATGATTCATCAGAAGGAACCCACTTCTCTTCAGTTGTTGCAATCATGCACTTATTATTGGTTTCAATTTGTTGTGCCATGAGAGCAATCTGGGCCTTAAGCTTTTTATATTTCAGTTTATAGCTATCATCAGGCTTATTATTTGAAGAGAATGGACCAGGCTTGGATACAAACTGGCTGGACCTGCACTCTTTCATGAAATGACCCTTTTTGCCACACTTAAAGCATGTCAAATTGGTCTTATCAGTGGAAGAACTGGATGCAAATTGTCCAGATGGCCTATTTGCTCTTGCTTTGAAACGGTTAAACGTTTTAGCAATCATTGCAATAAGGTCATCATCTTCAGTTTCATCACAACAGTCTGGAGAGATTTGACTGGACTGTCCAGAATCCATGAGTTCAGACACCATCTTCTTCATAGAAAATACATTCTCAGAAGATATTAGTGCTGTACTTTGTGGTTCAGTATGACTAACCACATTAGGACTACTGGAGGCATGGTTATAGGCATCTTGTTCTGCCACCACTCTCTGAGCTTGATTTTCTTCAGTGTACCTGAAAGCTCCATATAGAGTTGAGAGAGTGTGTGTGTGCAGAGTTTTACCTTGTCGTAAGACCAGGATCATGTGAGACCATTTGGTGGGTAGAATGTCACAAAATTTCTCCAGAAGTATATCCTTGTCCTTCTCAACCCCAAGACCTCTCAATTGGTTTATGATACTCATAAATCTGGTGTAAGTACCAGTGAGAGACTCGTTAGGTTGAGCAAAAAATGACTCATACCTCTTGTTTAAGGAGACCTTTCTGGTGACAATGGTGTCATCTCCTCCTTCATGTTGGTTTAAAAGTTCATCCCACATGGTTTTAGCACTAGGAAAAACAACTAGTGTGGGAATTAGGGTTTCTGGAACGGCCCCGAGGATCATGTTTTTGAGAAGGGTGTCTAGATTCACCAATCTCCTCTCCTCTTCTGACCAATGTTCCTCCCTCTTTTCCCTTCCTCTTCTAGATCCAGAAGGATCAAGAAGGAGATTGAGAGGTGATGTTGGTACATAAGGACCTTCATTTAATATTTTCATCATGTTCCTCTCAATACCAGTGACATGCAAAACCATTCTAGCCTTCCACGTACCAAATTCATCACTGTTCCCACTGAATTTAGGAACAGGATTATTTGAGTAGTGCACATGCACATGTGGAGAAGCAGGAGTAGGAGGAGGAGGTGGATTAGTGTTATTAACAATTGGTGGTTCATTTTGATCATTAATATTTGCATTAGGATCGGGACCAAGACTAAAATCTTGTGTATTTTCTTGGTTAGCCATCAAGAAACAGATCTAGGCAATGTTTAGCCTTCAGCTCTGATACCAAATGTGAGTCCCTTAAGTTCGATGGTTCAACCAGGAAAGTGCAAAATACAACAAGTCTAATAAGCACTAGAATGGACTAGTATTACTTTAATATAAATGCAAGTATATAAATAAAGTAATACAAGACTTAAAGCAATAAACAAATAAAGTGGAACATAATGTATTTTTCAATGGTGTATTTTATTTATGATGTTAAATAAAACACAAGGTTGTTGCGGAATCAAGATAATACAATTAAGTATGTATCCTAACAACCTATGAGTTACAAATGATCTATATTTGTCAAATAACTCTTTAGGATCGAGATACTTAAAGTTGTGAAGTATCCCAGTTTAAGATCGAGAGTATTTGGACAAATTCACTTCAATGCAAAATGAATGCTTAAAAGTATTTATTTCAAGGAAATGACTTTGTATTTATAGGCAACAAAATTCACCAGTGAATTTTGTGCCGTACAAATATGGTTGCATACATTTAATGATCCGACAAGAACATTAAATGTATTGGATAAGGAATAAGGATAAAGTCACATCAAATGCAAGTGTATCCTTTTATCCAACCACCTTTACACACGTATACTTTGGTAAAGAACAAGTGGATTGTTCTTTGGAAAGTGTGTAAAGAGAAAAGTCAATCCTTGATATCAGTGTTCACACTTGTAGGATCTTGAACACTGACAATCCTCCAGTATACAGATCTAGTAAGACTTTCCAGTGGACTCCGCCATTTGTTAAGTCTTCTTTCTCCAGACTTCAGTCTTTGACTTCAGTCAAAATGTCTTCAGTAGAGTTGATCTGGACTGTGGTGAAGTCCAGTGAGCTCATCTGGAGAATACTCCAGATTTCCTATACAAGTATTTGCTCACTGGTCTTCCATTATTTCTGGACAAATCTTCAGAGGGACTCCAGATTCCAAGTCTGGAGTAGGTCCAGTAGAACACGTTTCTGGACAGATCTTCAGTAAGGCTCCAGTAGTCGAGTCTGGAGCGAGTCCAGTAAATCTGGACTAAATCTGGACCTAACATACATGACATAAAGCAATAAACAAGTAAAGTGGAACATAATGTATTTTTCAAGGTGTATTTTATTTATGATGTTAAATAAAATACAAGGTTGTGCGGAATCAAGATAATACAAATAAGTATGTATCCTAACAACCTATGAATTACAAATGATCTATATTTGTCAAATAACTCTTTTGGATCGAGAGTATTTAGACAAATTCACTCTAATGCTAAATGTATGCTTTAAAGTAATTTTCTCAAAGAAATGACTTTGTATTTATAGGCAACAAAATTCACCAGTGAATTTTGTAACACCCGTCGTTTAAAAATATGGGTTTTCAAAAACTTTTCACCTAACGGTGTTAACTTGCGGATGTAAAGACTGTAAAAGTCGAAACCGATAGAAATATTTCGGTTTCTGCATTTATTTGGTGTTACATGCCATATCAATCAATAGTTCAAATGAAAACCTAACGGTTGCCCAACATAAAACAACCGTTCACACATCACTACATAAATTCGACATTAAATACGAAATGTAATGAATGTCTAAAGAAAGCATCGTCTACGGGTAGCTAAGGCTCCTGCATTGCATCTACCCAAGCTCACACATTCTGCATCTAGTTTCCATCAAGCTAAACCTGAGGGAACAACCACATTAAGAAGCAAGTGTTAGCTATAAGAATAGCTAAGTAAGATAACACTTAATTTAAAAGCATTTGTCCAATTAAAACAATCTTCATTATTAGACAAGTTTTATTAGGCACAACACACATCACACGTTCACGCATATACTGCATTTCAACTTCGTTTCAATTAGGATAATCATCCTAAATGTGCCTATCCTGCATTAGTTCACACATTGTCACACGTATCTTCATTAACTGCATCACACCCGACTGGATGATTAGTCAAAAGACTACTCATCTTACGTCGTTAAGGAATGGCAAGCCAATCCTTGAGTAATCCGTATATGTAGGTTGGTCAAACCCCTCGTATTACTCGCCCTGCATTATAAAGACCACGTTGCGAGGAGCCACCCAAGCAACAACTGCATCTACGCACTTGCCCGGCTAAGGCTAGTACGGGTTAAGCTTAACACTTTTCACTGCATCTGTTTTATGAGCTCAATTTCACACATATAGATTGGGTCCCTGCATTCCCAAACATTCACACACATATAGTCTAGGTAACACACATTCCTAGACATTCACTGTAACATCCCAAAACTTAATAGTATATCTTGACTAACGTCGTTAGGTCAAATTCTAAGTCCGTGATATGTTATGTGGTAAAATGTGTGTTTATATGTTTATGTGCCCTATATGTGAGATTTAACTATCTTTAATGAGTGACAATAAAGTGGACTAAATGATGTGTAAAAGGCCTTTGTAGTGTGCGAAAGTGCTTTAGTGTGTTATATGTATCCCCAATAGGTGTTTTAAAGTGAAATAAAGTCAATATGAAGTTCAGGGACTAGTTTTGCCAAAGGTGTAAAGTTAAAAACGAAAATTGTGATTAGGGTAGCCTAATCTCTGATTAGTTTCAGCCATTTTCCCTAATCTTAATCACACATTAAGCCTCTCCAAACCTTTCTTGATTTCTTAAGCAAAATCTTCAAGTTTTGGTCAATCGAATCAAGTGTTTTGTATTGTATTGGATCGGCCATTGTTTGCTACAGGTAATCCATGATTCGTTGTCTATATTTTCAGATCTAAAGATGTTTCTATTTGAATCAAATCTGATTTTAAAAGAAGTTTTGAAAGAATTAGGGTTCATAATATGTTTAAGCAAATTAATGATCAAAAACGACATCAAACGAGTTTATAATCGATCTTGATGATCAAAAGAGGTTTATATATGTCAAAAAACATCAAACGAGTTTGTAATCGATCATTATGATCAAAACGACATCAAACGAGTTTGTAATCGATCATTATGATCAAAATATGTTTAACAATGTCAAAAACGTGTTTTGGGTGAAGCCCAAGTCGATTGATTTTTGGAAAAATGAAGAACAAAGTCGTTTTACGAATTCTAGTCGAAGTTAAGTTCCTGATGGCTAAATTCGTTTCCTGATGGCTATTTTCGTTTGCCCAATGAAGTTTAACTTCGTTTGGGGTCATTTTCGTTTGTGGTTGAAAGCTTAAAATCGTTTTGGTCTAATGGAAATCTAAATTCGTTTCAAGTGATAAATTCGTTCTGGAATGCTAAATTCGTTTAGAGGGTTTAAGTTCGTGTTGGCTTGAAATGTAGCTTAAATTCGTTTGTGGATGGTTAAATTCGTTTGGCAAACGAATTTAAAGTTCGTTTTTCATCAGAAAGCAGTTAAGTTCGTTTTATGGAATTAAGTTCGTAAGAACAAAACTAAGTTCGTTTTCAAGTCCATTTAAGGTCCTAAATGACTTATATTTTATATATTAATGTACGATAGGTGTCGGGGACTACTATTAAGCACTGTTAGCTTTTGTTTGCGCGCACATACTACTACCAGGTAAGATACACTACTTTTGTCACGCTGAGGGTGCAACGAAAATGGTTTGTAAACTATAACCTCCAAAACGGTAATGTATAACTCATATGTGGTTGGGTTGATATGGGAGGTACTCGGGGATTAATGATGACGATGTTTATGCCTAAAATGCTTCCCCGTACACATGGTTATGATATGATATGCAATGATGATGATATGCTTAACGATATGATATGATGTGATATGATATAATGAACGGTGGTTAATGACGTGTTGTAATGTTGATATGTGCATGTATATGTGGCTTGTTCATCTAGAACACTAGACCTTTTAGGTTGCCATGACACGTGCACGTTTTAAGGGCCCTAACGTGAAAAGATGATAGATGTGGATTAGTTTAGGATTAATGTGGAAACCTAAACTAAATGTGGTAAATGCTCGAGCTAATTAGATGATGAGTGTTATGCATAACCCATGCCTGGCTGTGGTAATAGGTACGTATAAACCGTGCTCGTATGTGGGAGAGTACGTCGTGCTCGCATGTGGGAGAGTACGTAGTGCCCGTATGTGGGAGGGTACGTTAAAATGGTTGCTCGGGTGGCTCCTTGCAACAAGTCATATGTGGCGAGTAGTTCGGGTGGCCTGATGACCCACCTAATGTTATGGACATAACGTGCTACTCATGGATCGACATTGTCTTTCCTTAACGGTAACTTCGGTTACAACTTAACGGTGACCTAGTCACAACTTAATGAGATGAGATGAAATGACGAAATTGATTAGGCACACTTAGGGTCATGGACTCTATGCTTATATGTGATATGGATACGTTATGTGGTGATATAAATGCCTAAATCAAATGACGTAATGTTTTAAAGTGACGTGTTTAATGGATGAAATGTTTTGCTTAAACCTGGTGTTATCTTACTTAGCTTTATAGCTAACACTTGTTTCTTCTTATGTGTTGACACCCTCAGGTTAAGCAGTGAGATGACGTGTGAAGCTTTGGCGAGAGATGGGTAGATGATCAAGCTGGCTTTAGTTTACCCAATAGCTTCGCATAGACTTAATGTTAATGATTTCCTCTTATGGAACTTATGTAATGACTATGTTATGATTGCTTTATGTTGGGCAATCTTATGGATTTCTTATATTACTGATTTGATGCTATTAGTAACACCACTTATGTTTCTCAACTGTTTTCATTGGTTGAGGTTTTTAATAAACTGTTTCCGCTTTATTGACGCCGTTAGGCGAAAATTTTTGGAAATCCATATTTTTACGAAATGGGTGTTACAAGTTGGTATCAGAGAAGTAGTTTAAGTGAACCAAGGCCTATTGACCATAGGGTTTGGACTTAAACTTAAGATGTGCATGCTAGGTACTCGTAGGATGCCTTAGCTAGTGATGACATGTGATGTAGGATGGGTTGGGATGAGTGCGAGTGTGATAGGGCATTACGAGATGTTTACGTTACGATGATATGTTTTAGCCTTATCTCAACGAACTTTTGTTTTATTTTGCGCTTATCGACTCCACCATTTTATTGAAGGAAAATGGTTAACACTCGCAACCGCAACATCCAACGCGACGGAGCTACTACTAGCGTTACTCCACCTGTCCATCCGGGTGCAGGTGCTTCTAATGTTGCTAATGCTGCTGCTAATGCTAATGTAAATCGTGTGAACCCCCGCCGTGTTAATCAACCAGGCTCATTGGGTCCGATGCCTCCACCACCTGGAAATCCTCCAGAGTTAACGATGTAGTGGTGGATCAGATTCCCAATCAGGCGGAGATGTATAATCTTGTGCTAACTCTTCAGGCCCAATTGGCCCAAACGCAAGAACAGTTGAATCAGGCGTTGGCAGCTAACGCAGAAGGAACTGGTAACAGTCACTCTGTGCCTTCTCACCACACTGAGCCACCGGTCGATGATGTCGTTATTCCCCATGCTAATGTTAATGTGGTTCCTCCTAATGATGTTTACGCCCCTCGATTCAAGTTTGAAAGTTTCCAGAAGTGTGGAGCTCAGAAATTCTATGGAACATTTAATGCAGTAGGTTGCATGGAATGGCTTGATGATACTGAAATGGTTTTTGAAGCTTGTGATTGTCCCGAGGATAAGAAAGTGTTGTGTGCTAGTAGGATGTTGAAAGAAGGTGCTCGGGACTGGTGGAAGAGCATTACCATTTCGATGACTCCAGCTATGGTATCTGCTATTACGTGGGCTAACTTCAGGCAGAAATTTATTGAAGAGTATATTGGAGTTCATGAGCAGCGCAAAATGGAAAAAGAGTTTCGTGCCTTGACGGCTGAAGTGGGTAAAATCAATGATTATGCTCGTTCCTTTATGGAGAAAATGAAGTTCGTGGGCCATCTGTTCCGTACTGATGCAGATCAGGTTGCTTGCTATGTTGATGGTTTGCCTCCGAGTTATCGAGGTATTTGTAGGCAGCACAAGACTCTAACTGAAGCTATCAAGGAGTCTAAGAAGCTTGATGATGATTTTGCTGCGGATAAGAAAGTGGAAAAGAAAGAGGATGAGAAGAAGTCTGGCAATAAGAGGAGGTTTGGTGGGTCAAATCGTTTTGGTAAGAAGTTCAAGGGATCTTCGTCCTCTGATAAGGAAAGACAGACAAGGATGGAAAATGGTGTTCTAGCTGCAAGGCTTTTCATTCTGGTCAGTGTTCTGCTAAGACCCGCAGGGGCAATAGGTGTGGAGCACAGGGTCATACTTTTGATGAATGCACTGATAAAGCAAGATGTTATAAATGTGGAGATTCAAAGCACCGTATTGCCGATTGTCCCCAAATGAAGAAAGATGAGGGAAAGAAAGCGGAAGCTTCCAAAGCCAAAGCCCGTGCTTTCCAGATGACGGCGAGGAGGCAAAAGACGACGATCAGGTAGTTACTGCTACCCTTATTGTTAACTCAAAACCCGCTAATGTGTTATTTGATTCTGGTGCGAACAAATCTTTTGTGTCTACTCTGTTTGCTCCTAAGTTAGACATGACTACTAGTCCTTTACGGTGCCCTATAGAAGTAGAAGTGGCTAATGGTGCAACGTCTATTATTCGGGAAGGTTACTCTGATTGTCCTTTAGAAATAGAGGGTCGTTTGTTTACTGCTAACCTGTTACCCGCTACCATTCCTAGTTTTGATGTTATACTTGGTATGGATTGGATGTCTAAAAATGATGCTGTCGTCTTATGTGCAAAGAAAATAGTTCGTATCGCTACCCCTGATGGTAAAGGTGTCTGTGTTTATGGTGACAAGAAGCCTGGAAATGTTAAGGTGATCTCGATGATGAAAGCCCTTCGTTGTATACGGCAAACTAAGTCACATTTTCTAGCTTATGTCATCGATTCTCGTATCGCGAAGCCTACAGTCTCTGATGTCGAGGTTGTTTCCGAGTTTCCTGATGTTTTCCCTGAAGATCTTCCAGGTCTTCCTCCTGATCGTGAGGTTGAATTTTCTATTGATCTCATTCCTGGTGTTACTCCTGTAGCCAAAGCTCCCTATCGATTAGCTCCGACGGAGATGAAGGAGCTGATGACCCAAATTCAGGAACTTTTAGATAAAGGTTTCATTCGTCCGAGTTCCTCTCCATAGGGTGCTCCTATCCTTTTCGTAAAGAAGAAAGACGGATCCATGCGCATGTGTATCGATTATCGCGAGCTAAATAAAAGAACGGTGAAGAATAAATATCCACTCCCTCGCATTGATGATTTGTTCGATCAACTTCAAGGTGCTTCCTGTTTTTCAAAGATTGACTTACGGTCTGGCTATCATCAATTAAAGGTTGAAGAAGAAAGTGTAGCCAAAATAGCGTTCCGAACTCGTTATGGTCACTATGAGTTCCTTGTCATGCCATTCGGTTTGACAAATGCTCCAGCGAAGTTTATGGATTTGATGAACCGTGTCTGTCGACCATTTTTGGATCATTTCGTTATCGTTTTCATCGACGACATCCTTGTGTATTCAAAGTCGGAAGAGGAACATAGAGCATTTGAGAGCTGTCCTTCAAGTCCTCAGAGAGAAAAAGCTATATGCTAAGTTCTCCAAGTGCGAGTTCTGGCTAAAGGAAGTTCATTTCCTCGGCCATGTCATCTCCTCTGATGGTATAAAGGTAGATCCTTCGAAGATAGAAGCGGTGTCGAAGTGGGAGCAGCCTAAGTCACCTACTGAAATTAAGAGTTTTCTCGGTTTGGCTGGCTATTATCGACGTTTTATTCAAGATTTCTCGCGCATTGCCAAGCCAATGACTGAATTAACGAAGA
>CM067172.1:131015360-131035138 GCA_034093135.1 Erigeron breviscapus
GACCTTTCTGGTAACAACAGTGTCATCACCTCCCTCATGCTGGTTCACCAGTTCATCCCACATGGTTTTAGCAATGGGATAGAGAACTAGTGTGGGAATTAGGGTTTCTGGAACAACCCCGGATCATCAGGTACTCCCGGACGTGGTGTTTAGTTGCTTGCTTGCTGTCTAACCCGGACTTGACTCATGGATCAAGGATTCATTGACCCTCCTTTTGCATTATACTTAGGATCGTTGCCATCTTTGGATGTGTTATGTTAACGTTGATGGCTATTTGCTCCTGTTGTATTTTGTTACTTGTATTGCTATGTTTTGGATTCACCGAATCATTAATTGCATTTAGTTGTTCTATTGTAATTCCACCGGGTGCTGTATGATTTCCGTGACATTCGAGCTCCGGCTTGGGGTGTTACAGAATGGTGGCCCATGCGTGGTCGTAGAGAATTAGGTGGTTTGACCTAGACTACGGCTTAAGTTAAAACTCTTCATATAGCATGCATGGTTAGGAAATTCGTGTGCAATATGAATTTTGTGAATCCCCGTGTGAGTTCGTAGTCAAGACCAATTGTGTGATAGCTTGAATTCAACGTGATGAATATGGTTACTATGATTTGTTGTTGTTATTTGTTGAAGTTAATGTGATGAGTTAGGGCAAAATGAAGGGATGCCATTAACTTAGTATAATATTGTGGCAACCCTAAAAGAACCCGATCAACTCTTTTATGGTTACCCGATACTATAGCAAGTTCATGACATCGTGGATTGCGCACGTGTGGCTTAAAGTATAATAAGGAACCGATATGCTTAATGGAAGTTGATTGGGTGGAAGGTTAGCCGTTGGTACACCTTGTATACATACCCGGTTGATAACTAGAGAGCATATCGAATTCGGATTATACCTTGAATCATTCGTGTTAGTTGTTTAGTTACATGATGAAATGAACATGAGTACTTAATTTAATGATAAAATATGGCAATAAATGCAACGTGATGATATGATATGTGAAAACCCCTTATGATCCTAACACTTTTGCCTTAGCATAGTGTTATGAAATGAGTATGTGGTATCGGTTTGAGAGAATTGACTACTTGTGTGACTAACATGCGAGCATTTGAGACTAACTCTCGGGTCAACGTGTCACTTGTTTTATAGAAATGGAAAGACCAAGGAGAGTACGAACAAACTATAGGACTGAAGAAGAAGAGCCTCAACCGGAAGCTCAACCGGAAGTACAAGGTGGTAGAGGCCGTGGTAGAGGCCGTGGTAGAGGCCGTGGTAGGGGCCGTGGTAGGGGTCGTGGTAGAGCTCCTGAGCCAAACTTGGCTGAGGTAATCGCTCAAACGGTTGCCGGAATCATGCCAACCATCATTGCTCAAGTCACTGCAAGTCTTGGGCAAAATAATGGGCCCCAAAACAATGAAGCCCCAGAAAATGAAAATAACGAAGATGCTCAACATTATGCCGAAGATAATGAAGAAGAGGAACCGGTGGGAGTTGGTATCGGTATGCCCATGAATAATCAGTATGGCGGATACCGCCAAGGGTGTATATTTAAGGATTTTAAAAGTTGTGGGGCACCGGAGTTTGATGGGAAGGGTGGTCCCACGGAATGTATAAGGTGGTTCGAGGCAATAGAGGCGGTGATAGAAAGGAGCCATTGCACCTACGAAGACCGGATTCCCTATGCATCCGGCATGTTTAGACATGACGCCTTAAGTTGGTGGAACCAAGAAGTAACATTGGGGCGGACCCAAAATTTGGAGTGGATTGACTTCAAAGAAAAAGTAAAGGCTAAGTTTTGTCCTCCGTACGAGCTACAAAATTTAACAATCGAATTTGCAAATCTCAGCATGGAAGGAGCCGATTACAAGGGCTATGTGAGACGATTCCAAGAGTTGTCTACTCTCATTCCTCACTTGGTGGGTACCGAGTTACAAGCCATCCAAAAGTTTGTATTGGGCTTGAATCCTCAAGTCCGATCTTATGTTAACTCAAACATGCCTACTTCCTTGGCTAATGCGGTCAACCAAGCCGGGAGTGTGACCGAAGATCTTTTGAGGAGTGGTGTTTTGAGCAAATCCTCATCAAACAAGAGGAAGGAAGTGGGGGAGTCGAGCGGGGTAAGGAAAATGGGGAGGTTTGACCCCAAGAATGCTAACAGGGGTAGAATAATGGCGGCGGTAGAACCGGCTAGGAGGCCTTATACCGGGCCTCATCCTTTCTGTGGGAGGTGCAACAGGCACCATCCCGCCACCACTCCATGTGGTGCATGCTACAATTGCCACCAAGTTGGGCACGCCTCCAAGAACTGTAGGGCTCCAAGAACGGGCCCAATGAATGCGGCTCCTATTCGGGCCGTTCCTCCTCAAGGTAACCAAAGAAGGGGCGAGTGTTTTGAATGTGGTAGCCGTGACCACTATCGTAATGATTGTCCTCGATGGGTGGGACAACAAGTCCAAGTAGCCGTCCACCCCAATCAACTCCAAATGGTTGGGCCTAATCAAAACCGGGGGCAACAAGGCCACCAAGTGCAACCACGCGGCCGAGCTTTTGCGGCCAATGTAAATGAAGCCCGAAATGATCCTAACGTAGTGGCAGGTACTTTTCTCCTTAATGGTCTCTATGCAACCGTTTTATTTGATTCCGGGGCCGATTATAGCCTCGTGTCTTCTAATTTTGTTCCTTTGATTGATGTGCATCCTTGTGCTCTAAACTATGTGCTTGACATTGAAATGGTGAACGGGTCACTAACTAGAATTAGCCAAATACTCCGTGATTGTGTTTTGACCTTGGAAGACGTTGACTTCTTCATTGACCTTATGCCTCTTGACATTGGTAGTTTTGATATTATAGTGGGTATGGATTGGTTAGCGGCGGTTAATGCGACGATTGATTGTGGTGAGAGAGTTGTTAAGATACCTTTGGCCAACGGTAAAATTCTTAGGGTTCAAGGCGAAATCTCCGATTCCCCAAATTCTAAAGTCTTTAGTGCTACCACCACAAAGGTAGAATTGAAGACCGTTCCTATTGTTTGTGATTTCCCCGATGTTTTTCCGGACGACTTACCGGGGTTACCCCCGCCCCGTGAACTTGATTTTCGTATCAGTCTTATTCCCGAAGCCGCGCCCATAGCAAAAGCTCCTTATAGACTAGCTCTAACCGAAATGCAAGAGCTACAAACTCAACTCAAGGAACTCCAAGAGAAGGGTTTCATTCGCCCTAGTCAATCTCCTTGGGGTGCTCCTGTTCTCTTCGTCAAAAAGAAAGACGGATCCTTCCGAATGTGTATTGATTATCGGGAATTGAACAAGCTCACCGTGAAGAACCGATATCCTCTCCCTAGAATTGATGACTTGTTTGATCAACTTCAAGGAGCTAAGCACTTCTCAAAGATCGATCTTCGCTCGGGTTATCATCAACTCCGGGTACATGAAGATGACATTCCCAGACGGCTTTTCGCACACGGTATGGCCATTTTGAATTCACCGTAATGCCTTTTGGGTTGACTAATGCACCGGCGGTGTTCATGGACTTGATGAACCGGGTGTGTCAACCATATTTAGACAAGTCCGTTATTGTGTTCATTGATGACATACTTGTATACTCGAAGACAAAGGAGGAGCATGTTAAGCACTTGCGCGAAGTGCTTGAATTACTAAGGAAGGAGAAGTTGTATGCAAAATTTTCCAAGTGTGAGTTTTGGTTGGAAGAGGTCCACTTCCTTGGTCACGTAGTGAGCAAGGATGGTATTCATGTGGACCCAAGCAAGATTGAAGCGGTTAAGAATTGGAGAAGACCCGAAACGCCATCCGAGATCCGCCAATTCCTTGGATTGGCGGGTTACTATAGAAGATTTATTGAAAACTTCTCCCGTATCGCACAACCACTCACTCTCTTGACTCAAAAAGATAGAAACTTCGAATGGGGCGAAAGACAAGAGAACGCCTTCCAAACCCTTAAGGATATGTTATGTGATGCTCCTATTTTGACGCTACCGGATGGGATAGAAGATTTTGTGGTTTATTGTGATGCTTCGGGGCAAGGGTTGGGTTGCGTTCTTATGCAAAGGGGTAAAGTCATTGCTTATGCCTCTCGTCAATTGAAGGTGCATGAGAAGAACTACCCGACACATGATTTGGAATTGGGGGCGGTTGTGTTTGCTTTGAAGTGTTGGAGGCATTACCTTTATGGCACCAAATGTGTGATTTATACCGATCATAAAAGTCTCCAACACATCTTCAACCAAAGTGAATTGAACATGAGGCAAAGGCGTTGGTTAGAGTTATTTAGTGATTATGATTGCGACATCCGTTATCACCCGGGCAAGGCAAATGTAGTAGCCGATGCCTTAAGCCGAAAGGAGAGAGTGAAACCAAGACGGGCTCGAGCTATGAGCCTCACGGTAGGACCAAGTATTCGTGATCGGATTATTGAAGCCCAAATTCAAGCGACCCTACCGGAAAACTTTGGAAACGAAAACCTAGATGGCATGGAACAACTATTTGACCGAAAGAATGATAATGGGCTTTACATGGTGGAAAGACTTTGGATTCCCATATTCGGCGATTTAAGGACGCTTATTATGAATGAAGCCCACCTATCACCTTATTCGGTCCATCCCGGGTCGGATAAGATGTACTTTGACTTGAAGGAATTGTATTGGTGGCCGGGCATGAAGCGTGATGTGGCTAAGTATGTGAGTGAGTGCCTTACTTGCTTACAAGTTAAGGCAGATCACAAGAAGCCACCCGGATTGTTGGTACAACCGGTGATGCCCGAATGGAAGTGGGAGCACATTTCAATGGACTTCATTACTAAACTACCGAAGACAAGAAGCGGCCGTGACACGATTTGGGTGATAGTAGATCGGTTAACGAAATCGGCTCACTTTTTAGCCATTCGTGAAACCGATAAATTTGACACTTTAGCTCGTTTGTACATCAAGGAAATAATATCTAAGCATGGAGTGCCGATTTCTATCATTTCCGATAGAGATGCCCGTTTCAAATCGAAATTTTGGGAAGCCTTTCAAAAAGCCATGGGAACTCGACTTGACATGAGCACGGCGTTTCACCCTCAAACGGATGGGCAAACCGAGAGAACCATTCAAACACTCGAAGATATGTTGAGGGCGTGTGCAATTGATTTTGGTGGAAGTTGGGAAGACCATTTGCCGTTAGTTGAGTTTTCATACAACAATAGCTACCACGCTACTATTCAAATGGCACCCTTTAAGGCCTTGTATGGTAGGGTGTGCCGTTCTCCTTTAGCTTGGGCGGAAATTGGAGAGAGTCAACTTATCGGGCCGGAAATTGTGATTGAAACTACCAAGGTAATATCTCAAATTAAGGAGAAGTTGCAATTGGCCCGTGAACGTCAAAAGAAGTATGCCGATGTGAGGCGGAGACCGTTGGAGTTCGAAGTTGGTGAATTTGTACTTTTGAAAGTGTCGCCTTGGAAGGGAGTCGTACGTTTTGTGAAGCGGGGAAAACTTGCGCCAAGGTATATTGGTCCTTTTAAGATTCTTGAACGGGTTGGGAAAGTTGCTTATCGGCTAGAATTGCCCCAAGAGCTTAGCGGCGTACATGATGTGTTCCATATTTGTAACTTACGCAAGTGTTTGGCGGATCCTACACATCATGTGCCTATGGACGAAATTAGGGTTGATTCTAACTTAAACTTTGTTGAAGAGCCGGTAGAGATCATGGACCGTCAAGAGAAGAAGCTCAAGAAGAAGCGCTACACCATTGTGAAGGTAAGATGGAATGCTAGACGTGGAGCCGAGTTCACTTGGGAGAGAGAAGACCATATGAAGTCCAAGTATCCGCATTTATTTGTAAATTAGGGTTTTGTTGAATTTCGGGACGAAATTCTTTTAACGGGGGAATAATGTAACATCCGCGAATTTTGACCCGTTGACTTTTTCATGTAATATCTCTATTCTCTCTTCTCTCTCTTTCTCTCTCTCTCTCTCTCTTTCTCTCTTTCTCTCTTTCTCTCTCTCTCTTTCTCTCTTTCTCTCTTTCTCTCTTTCTCTCTCTCTCTTCTCTCTTTCTCTCTTTCTCTCTTTCTCTCTTCTCTCTTCTCTCTTTCTCTCTTTCTCTCTTTCTCTCTCTCTCTTCTCTCTTTCTCTCTTTCTCTCTTTCTCTCTCTCTCTTTCTCTCTCTGTCTATTTCTCTCTTTCTCTCTCTCTCTCTCTCTTTCTCTCTTTCTCTCTTTCTATCTTTCTCTCTTTCTCTCTTTCTCTCTCTCTCTTCTCTCTTCTCTCTTTCTCTCTTTCTCTCTCTCTCTTTCTCTCTCTCTCTTTCTCTCTTTCTCTCTCTCTCTTTCTCTCTCTCTCTTTCTCTCTCTCTCTCTTTCTCGCTCTCTCTTTCTCTCTCTCTTTCTCTCTCTCTCTTTCTCTCTCTCTCTTTCTCTCTCTCTCTCTCTCTTCTCTCTCTCTCTTTCTCTCTTTCTCTCTCTCTCTTTCTCTCTTTCTCTCTTTCTCTCTTTCTCTCTCTCTCTTCTCTCTTTCTCTCTTCTCTCTTTCTCTCTCTCTCTTTCTCTCTCTCTCTTTCTCTCTTTCTCTCTTTCTCTCTTTCTCTCTTTCTCTCTTTCTCTCTTTCTCTCTTTCTCTCTCTCTCTTTCTCTCTTTCTCTCTTTCTCTCTTTCTCTCTTTCTCTCTCTCTCTTTCTCTCTTTCTCTCTTTCTCTCTTTCTCTCTCTCTCTTTCTCTCTTTCTCTCTTTCTCTCTCTCTCTTTCTCTCTTTCTCTCTTTCTCTCTTTCTCTCTCTCTCTTTCTCTCTTTCTCTCTTTCTCTCTCTCTCTTTCTCTCTTCTCTCTTTCTCTCTTCTCTCTTTCTCTCTTTCTCTCTTTCTCTCTCTGTCTATTTCTCTCTTTCTCTCTCTCTCTCTCTCTTTCTCTCTTTCTCTCTTTCTATCTTTCTCTCTTTCTCTCTTTCTCTCTCTCTCTTTCTCTCTCTCTCTTTCTCTCTTTCTCTCTCTCTCTTTCTCTCTCTCTCTTTCTCTCTTTCTCTCTCTCTCTTTCTCTCTTTCTCTCTTTCCTCTTTCCTCCCTCTCATTTCTCACTACTCTCTTTCTCTCTTTCTCTCTTTCACCCAAAAGCAAAAGAACCATTTCAATCTCTTCACCATTCTTGCATCAACTAGTAGTGGATCGGTTTTAATACAAAAATCGCAATCATCATCTTCTCATTGTCGCCATCTTTGAAGAATCAAAGGCCAAGTTCTTACCATTTTACCCATTTTTGACCTAAATTCGGAATTGAGCACTAGGAAGAGTTTTGGTAAGTCTAAATCAACCCATTTACTTCTATTTATGTTTGTTCATGTGTTTCTAGTTGATTTGATACGATTTCGAGTCTTTAAAATGGTAAAATGGAGTTTTGGGTTAATTTAGGGTTAGGGTTAGGGTTTGATGATTTGTGGATGATTTTGGTGTTTTGGTCGAATTTGTGGGTTGGGTTATGTGTATTTATGGTCATTGATGTTTAGTTATGCTTCAAAATGGGTTACAAATCGTTTTGGTGTGGTTTGGGTTGAAATTGGGGTGTTTGGGTTCGTGTTGCTGCACTTGCAGCTGCTGGTCCTGGTGTGCAGGTTGTCCCACTGCGGCGCAGTGGGAGGGCATAGTCCCCACTGCGGCGCAGTGGATTCTCTCGGCCTTCCTTGCTTCTTAGGCCACTGCGGCGCAGTGGGCATGGTTTTGGCTCACTGCGGCGCAGTGGATTTCCTCGGCCATTTTACTTCTTAGTCCACTGCGGTGCAGTGGGCATGGTCTTTGCTCACTGCGGCGCAGTGCTTTGTCTCGGGTCCTGGTTCAGTTTAGCCACTGCGGCGCAGTGGGCATAGCTCTGGCCCACTGCGGCGCAGTGGATGGTCATTGTGTTTATGTGTGTTGATAAGAATGTATATGATCCATAATTAGGTGTTGGACGCGAGGTGAACTTCGTTCGGAGATAACTTAACTTTTTAGCGATCTTATCTTTCATAACCAATCAAGGTGAGTTTCGTATCTCCCTACCCGCTTGGGATTCGGGCTGAAAAGTGTAAACCTGGCGTGTTTACTTGTATTTATGATGTATTGATTGTTTGACATGATTGTTGGATTGATGTGACGTGTCTTGTCGTTTGTTTGACTTGGATTGTGTTTTCGTTTAGTGTTACTTATACATTAGGATAGACGTACATACATGGAAGTCGGTTATGCATCCATTGGGTTTCAGATGTGGTGGGAAGGCTGCGGGTGACCCTATACATAAGCATCTGGGACTCGAAGGAAGTAAAATCCTCTGAAGTATATGTACGTATAGTTGGTTATATTGTGATTAGTGATTAATTTTGATTGATGCATATGTTGTGCATATGTCCCACTGTTAGGGGATTTGACTTGTGTATATTGAGATACGGGCTTGTCCCTCTGTTGACAGGTGTGCCCCGTTACGATTTTTGATTGTTGGTTCATGTTGTCGAATGTTGATTATTGGTTTATGATTGACGGTTATTGATTGTCGGTTTATGATTATGCATTTACATTGGGTTGTAAGCATTGCATACATTATTGTTGGACCCTCGGCAGGGGATTGCCGACATCCTGGTGCATAGATGTATGCACCCATTTTGGATGTAGTGCCGGACTCCGAGTATATAGACATATATATCTCGATGATTTTGAGATACAGCCCTGTCCATGGCGATGGCAGAGGGGGATCGTTGCATACGTGATTGAAGGTCACGCTTGGGATAGGCATATTTGCTTATTCATTCATTCGGCATTTGCATTGATACATACATCATTTGTGCATCCTCATTACACTCTCATTTCTTTTGTGTAATCTTGTTGTTGGACGATATTGTGTGCTTAGAGGCTCGCTGTAAGTCATGTCTAGCCTCTATTCTTATATTGTGATTATTGATGTTGGTTCGTTTACGAACCATTACTACGAACTCACCAACCTTGTGTTGACTATGCTTAGTACACTTTTCAGGTAATCAGGTACTCCCCGGACGTGGTGTTTAGTTGCTTGCTTGCTGTCTAACCCGGACTTGGACCCATGGATCAAGGATTCATTGACCCTCCCTTTCGCATTATTCTTAGGATCGTTTGCCATCTTTGGATGTGTTATGTTAACGTTGATGGCTATTTGCTCCTGTTGTATTTTGTACTTGTATTGCTATGTTTTGGATTCACCGAATCATTAATTGCATTTAGTTGTTCTATTGTAATTCCACCGGGTGCTGTATGATTTCCGTGACATTTCGAGCTCCGGCTTGGGGTGTTACACGATACATCATTCTGGCGGGCGCGTGCGTGTAGGAAGGCCGACGACTATATAAGCTAAAAGACTACGACTACAAGCCAAGCCGGAAGCTACTCGCTTCTATTTACTTCTTAGCATTCATATGAATCAATAGATTCAATTTGTGTTATCACATTTATAGTCTACATCAATTTCCTTCGCTGATGTGCACTCTGTATGCAAAATTATCTAATCCAAAACATGACAACAAATTATTTATCGTCGAGTGTTGACAAATCACTAATCGATCTTAGATAGACGATAGATATAACTATTGGTTCCAGATTTAATGACTAAGGGCCGTTTCTTTTTTTAGTCATTAAGTGCTGAGTGTATTAAGTGGCTAAATGCATTAAGAATGTTTGTATGTATTAAGTAAAATATAAGTAATTGACGGTTATTTTTGTTTATTAAGTCAAAAAAGAAACATAAAATTTGACTGAATGATTAAGTTCTTAACTATTAAGTTTATTAAGTAAAAAAGAAACAAGAAACCTTAATAAAAACAAAAATAAATATAAACTTAAAATTCTTGTACTTATACACAAAGGGTTGTTCATGTCAAAATTTAAACCAAATTTGATAAAAAAAAACAATAATTAAAAAAGAAGAAGATTAATACAAGTGGAATGAGTAAAAAACACATGGTATAGTTCCTATCAAGATGCATAACAAATCAAACTAGTAAACGTTGCAACAAAAGTGAGAAATTATTATTATCTTGATGTATCACGTGCCACACAAATACTTACACGTGACTCACACCATGCAAGACTGCTTCCTTTTCGAGTGTCTATATATACCATATAGTACAACTTGCATCTCATATCCTTTGAATAACTCATTCAAAAACTCTCCCTAGCTAGATATATCCTTCTTTTTATTTCATTCCCTCACAAACTAAAATTATTACTTTTTAACGGATCAAAATGTTAGTTGCTAGCACTTAAATTTTTTTAAATTAGTAATTAAACGTCGATACTCGAGTTTGAATCTATGAATTCCGTCTCCACATTATACCACTGAACTAAGAGCTCAATGGTACACACTAAATCCGTTTATTAAATATAATTTTATTTGTACACAACCAAAATAATAGAGGAAAACAAATAAAAAAAAAAAAAAAAAGGAAAAATGAGAAAAACAAAAAAAAAAAAAAAAAAAAAAAAAATTAGAGGAAAACAAAGATTTCCAAATTTCTATTTTTAGCAACACACAAACCCCGTACAAACCGAATCTCATAATTCTCCTTCACCGTGATCACATTTTCCGGCATATTAATATCATGTCTACTAAACTACTACTTCTAGCCGCTATCTATCGTTTACTAGTAATCGTTGGAGTATCAACCGATCCAAAACTCCAAACACACGTTGAGCGAACCTTAAACCATACAGACATCCTGTCAGCCTCACAAGATTTTGGAAACATGATTAGTATCCTACCCGCCGCAGTTTTCCATCCTTCTTCCACATTAGAAGTTTCAAAACTAATAAAACTCGCATACGAATCACCACAAGGGTTTGCAGTGTCAGCTAGAGGCCATGGGCATTCGATAAACGGCCAAGCTCAAGTAGACAATGGAATTGTGGTCCAAATGAGCGGATCACGTGGGAAGTCTACTCCGGTTCCGGTTGTTAATGAGAAATTAATGTATGTAGATGTGTGGGGTGGTGAGCTTTGGATTGATGTGTTGAAATCGACGTTAAAATATGGACTTGCTCCAAAATCATGGACGGATTATTTGTATCTTTCTGTTGGTGGGACAATCTCTAATGCCGGAATTAGTGGCCAAGCTTTCAATCATGGACCTCAAATTAGTAACGTTTATGAAATCGACGTTGTCACGGGTAATTTTTATATATTATATACAATTCACTTTCATGCATTGTTTCATTTTTTTAATTAGATACAACTAAATAATGTATTGTATTATATATTATTTATACTCCGTACTATGATTTGGTGAAAATGGTTTTCATTATGATTTTGGGGAAAATTAATATTAATCTCATATTCTCATGAAAGCATGTGGGTTGTGAAGTATACGTAAGGGACACTTGTGTTGTCAATATAAAAAAGCATAAGAGTGAAAAATGTGCGTATATATTTTGATTTGTTTTAGAAACCAATTCTTTCACTATACGTATTTAAATGAAGTATGAAAAATGGATAATATAAAGACGGTTTAAAAAGTATTTCTGTGTTTTGTATGTTTTATATATAGTGGAAATCGGGGAATATATGATTGAAATTTGGTGCAAATTATGCAGGAAAAGGGGAGATACTAACATGTGACGAAGATAAAAATTCGGAGTTATTTCTTGCGGTCATGGGTGGATTAGGACAATTTGGTATCGTAACAAGGGCTAGAATAGCGTTGGAACATTCCCCTCATAGGGTATGTATGCCTTTCTCTTCTAGTATAATTTAGTTTTCAAAGTTATCATGTTACATGTAAAAATTATATGTGTATGGTTATGATATAAATAAACATAAAACAATAACTTTTTTAAATAAAAAGCTATAATGTATCATGAAAATATTTACACATCAATGTATATATTTGTGAAGGTCATGCTATATGAACAATCCAATTCAGCATAAACACTTAAATATCCATCATACGGAAAGTTTACATTGATACTTTCCGTATGAAACTTTGACTATAAGAGCATACTCGCGTATAGTGAGTGTTTATGCCGAATTGGTTGGTGTGTGTATACACGTTCCCTATTTGTGCCGCATGAATTTTTATCTATTAGTTTTATTATGTTCCAGTCAGAATTTTATTCTATTTGTCTTTCATCAATACTTGTATTATACGGAGTAATAATCAACTCTTATATATATAAATATATACATATATTTTGTTTTTATAAAAAAATGATATGTAATTCTAAAGTTACTGATGATATTACTAATTTTCTTTCTGATAACTGTTTTTTCTTGTAGCAACATTGGACATGCACAATAAATTTAATTTCTTTCTCCTCTAATTATTCACAATATATTTCTTTATTTTGTTATACACCGAAAGAGTTTTTTAGGTATGTACGTTATAGGTGTGTTTTATCTTCAATTGTGATATGCCTAGGATGTTTAATGACCATATGTTTATATGTTTAATATCTTCATAAGGTCAAACAACGTTTTCTAAGTAGACACTTCTTATAAGCAACTTTCTATATATACAGATATCAACGGTGCACAAAGACGACCAAATATAGTGGTATATGTCATTATAAGTGCATTATTTCGATTTTGTCTTTGCATTTCGAGAAATGCTATGTAATATTCTTTCTTATAATACCAAAAAAGACTTAACACGCCGTAGGAAATAAATATATAACTAAGTCCTAGGTAGTAAATAAAACTTGAATGGTTAACTACCTTAAAATGACAAATATCCAAATTTGTTTGCCAGTACCGATAAAAAAAACAGATTCGTTTATCTGGCTTATTCATGTAGCTAGCTTGTATAGGACTTATAATACCTTTATGAACTTATCGACATTAGAACAGTTTTTGCTACAACAACAATAACAAGAAAACAAAACACGTACAAATCAATGATTTAATTAGTGGTCCATTAATGAGGCTTTTTTCTTCCAACCAATTTCGACTGTTGACGTAGCTATTGATGTCTCACTTTTTCTTAATGACATATATTATATCACTTTCTCATACTTTCTATATTCTTAATTAGGGAAAAAATCTTTTCCCCCATATGGTATATAACACAAGCATACAAATAATATTTCTAATTCTTTTCGTTGAAAAGGGAATTGATATTAGTACCACACCTTTTGATTATTTTACCACATTAGTGTAATTGATTGTACAGTCTGTAATAATACATGTACAGTGTGGTAAGAATATTAAAAAAATTACATTTTAATTTTATTTTGTATAGTAATAATATGAATAGCTCTCTTCTGAAATTGTTCCTATCACTATAAAGTTCAATAATTTTTAAAACATGACATTTATTTTGAGACGGAAAGGATAATATATATTTAGCAACTTTTACATATATATTGTACTAATTAAAGTAATCACTTGTTATTGTTTTATGATACCAGGTGAGATGGATCCGGGTATTGTATTCAAACTTCTCGGGTTTTACCCATGATCAAGAATACCTCATATCCCTACATGGTCAACCAAACTCCAAGAAGTTTGATTATGTTGAAGGTTTTGTTATTGTAGACGAAGGGTTAACTAATAATTGGAGGTCATCCTTCTTTTCCCCTAATAACCCTATCAAAATCTCCTCGGTTGCTTCGGGTGGTAATGTCTTATACTGTCTCGAAATCACCAAGAACTACTACCATCATTCTGATCTCGAATCCATCAATAAGGTACAAATTAAAAGATTAAAATATTTACGGTTCATTGCTAACACAATACAACTTATTGAGACATGTACAAGTTCATGTTTTACATAGATGTAGCTCGACTATGCGAACAATACATTCTACTTGTATCACTTATATATTATATATATATATTATTATATTATATATATATATATATATATATATATATATATATATATATATATAAAATGAAGTTGATATTCCACATTAAATTAGAGTGACATTTTAACCGGTTTCTTCATATGTCTAATGTATGCAAATTTAATTAGATGAAAATTTGGACGAACCAAGCTTGTTTAGAATTTTTGGACAGTATAAGTGTATCAATTGTCTTAAAAAGTTTACATATAGATTAAAGTGATTCCATAACATCATGTATATATATAGGGGTGGAATAAATTGAGTCCAGCTTAATTTGAGTCCAAAAAGGGTCCATGTAACTTACACATGCGTAAGTTAACTTACACATGTGTAAGTTAACTTACACAAGTTAACTTACACATGTGTAAGTCGTGGTGGCGGTGGTCGCCGTCGCCGGAAAATCATGGTGGTGGTCGGAGATGATGGTGGTGGTGGTAGGAGGTGGTTGGAATTTGAGGAGATGGAAGAAAATCAATGGACTCAAATTATAATGCGTACAAATCGAAGGCATCCACCCAATAATTAGTAGCTAATTATAATGCGTTTTTTTGTGGCTAAAGTAAGTTTCTCAACTTATAAAAAAGAAGTGTTTGGTAGCTTTCTTTATATTCACTTTTTGGAATCAATTAAACAATGGATTGTGGTTTTTTTTTTAATGCAGGAAGTGGAAGCTTTGTTAAAGAAACTTAACTACATAGAAGCAACGGAATTTACTACTGACCTTCCATATATGGACTTTCTGAACCGGGTTCACAAAGCTGAGTTAAAACTCCGGTCCAAGGGATTATGGGATGTACCACATCCATGGCTTAACTTATTTGTTCCAAAGTCAAGAATTGATGACTTTAACAAAGGTGTCTTCAAGGGCATTTTGGGCAACAACACTAGTGGTCCAATTCTTATCTACCCCATGAACAAAAACAAGTAAGGATATGATATTCATCTATATATCCATATGATGTTATACAATATTATGGTGCTTCAAGCATATCCACATGACATATGGAAATCATAATCTTGTACTTTGACCATACATTTAACATGTTAGGATGAGATCTTGAAGCGGGACCGGCACCGCACCTAATGACTTGTACTTGATTTGTGCATAATTCGCTATACATTTTTAACGTTTAGGTTAGATGTTAATCTTTGTTACGTATGTGTAGGTGGGACGACGAGACTTCAGTTGTGACACCAGATGAGGATGTGTTTTATTTGGTGGCGTTTCTTAGGTCAGCATTACACAACGGTGAAGAAGTAGCCACGCTAGAGCGTTTGAAAGATGAAAACCGGCAAGTTTTGAACTTTTGTCAAGAACAAAATATTGGTGTGAAACAGTATTTGCCACATTACACCACCCAACAAGAATGGATGGATCACTTTGGAGAAAAATGGCACCAATTTTACAAGAGGAAAATGGTGTTTGATCCAAAACATATATTAGCCACTGGTCAAAGGATATTTGAGCCTAATTTCATGAATTCTATGATTAGATCGTGGTAGTGATGGGATATGAATTGAATTATAGGGAAACTATCTATGTATAGGTCATAAGATATATATAGTGACCTATGCGAGGTTGCATTGTACATATATAAGGACAAATAGTAACATATATCTTAGATCAGGACTAACCATATTTATTTTATTTTTTTACTTTTGAAATTCATTGGTAATTTGGTATAATGCTTTTGCCATATCTTTGTTTATATTTTTGCTGCAGCCTACTTAGGAAGAAACTATGATTTCATATGTATGCATTTTCACGTTAACAAAAAACGATGATCTACACTTGCTTCAAAGACATGTAATATATCCACAAATAGTTAGAGGTTTACAATAAGACTACCCACAACTTTTTAGGTAAACGGATCATTTTGATCATATCATATATCATTTGGTACAATGTCATGTACTGTCAAGATTATACTTTAAAAGTTTTGTAATTTATCTGAATTTTTTTTTTGAATTCTGCAAAAATGATATTAATCTTGTAGTGTGTGAAGTTATATAATCGGACCTTTAATATTTTAAGACTCCAAGGAGTCCAAGCCCAAGTTATATAATCTCGTTCAATTGGCAACAACCTAGCCCAAATCTCATTCTTATTCAACATCTAGGTTTATGGGTTTTATGGCCCATTAACAACATCAGGCTAAAGAAGTCAATTAGACACGTGATGTGGCCCGTTTCTACCTCTTTATAGCGATGCCCAAAATAATCGGCTTTTGGATAACAGGTTCCGAAAAACAGAAAATCGACCCCAAAAAAAGGTTTCTCTCAAACCGGTTAGGTTTTTGGAAAAACTGACGGTTTGAAACCGGTTTGGTTTTCGGATCCTAGAATCGGTTTTTTACCGGTTTAATAACGGTTCGTTTTCGGTTTTGGGGGAAAAAAATTGAAAAACAAAACCGGTCAACTTTTTGACCATACGGGTTTCAATCCGGTTCAGGTTTGGCTAAAACTGGTTTTTCATCGCATTGACACAAACCGGTTTTAGTTTTGGTTCCAAACGGGTTTCGCACAAAACCGGTTTTTAGGCACGATTATATCTTTGTGATACATATGTTTCTTGTGGCCACTATATGTATGTTTGTTGTTTTTTAACTCAATGTTTTAAACTAGTTCTATTTGTTACGTGGTATGTAGAGATACTGAATAAAATTAATTTATGTAGTTTTTAGAACCTGTAAAATCTCTCTATATAACTAAGAGAGGATTGTTAAATGCTTATGTGAATATTTTTGTATGTTGACAACTCATCTTTTTTCCAATGTGTAAAATTGTGGTTAAATCCAATCTTTTTTAATAGCTTTTATTTTTTTATATATTAAAAAATTGTTCAACGATATTTTTTTTAATAAAATATCTATTAGATTTGATTTAATAATAAATGTATCTTATTTTCTCATCTACAATCAAATCTATTTTAAACGTTCAGTTATTTTAATTTAGATCTTTAAATTTATTAATCATATTAACATACTAATACTAATTAATAAAAATATAAATAAAAATATATAATAGTCTTTACGTGATATATTTAGAGAGATCAAATAGAAGGTGTCTTAAGGAGAGAAGGGAGGTCCTATGAACAAATCAGAACGTGACATGTGGCTTTTTTTTAAAAAAACGCGGTGGCATTTTTGTAAATAATTTGACTTCAAACCCAAGCTGACCCAACCCACCCCAAGCTGACCCAACCCCAAGCTGACCTCCCAAGCTGACCCAACCTCAAGCTGACCCAACCCCAAGCTGACCCAACCCAACCCCAAGCTGACCCAACCCAACCCCAAGCTGACCCAACCTGACCAGACCCCAAGCTGACCCAACCTGACCCAGACCCCAAGCTGACCCAACCTGACCAGACCCCAAGCTGACCCAACCCTGACCCAACCTGACCAGACCCAAGCTGACCCAACCCAGAACCCAAGCTGACCCAAAACCCATATCTACATTTGTGTAGATTAATCTACATTTGTGTAGATTATGTGTAAATTGTGTCAAGCTGACCCAACCCCAAGCTGACCCAACCTGACCCAGACCCGCCCCAAGCTGACCCAACCCAGAACCCAAGCTGACCCAAAACCCATAATCTACATTTGTGTAGATTAATCTACATTGTGTAGATTATGTGTAAATTGTGTCAAGCTGACCCAACCCCAAGCTGACCCAACCTGACCCAGACCCCAAGCTGACCCAACCTGACCCAACTCCAAGCTGACCCAGACCCCAAACTGACCCAACCCTAAGCTGACCCAACCTGACCAGACCCCAAGCTGACCCAAGCTGACCCAACCTGATCCAACTCAAGCTGACCAAGCTGACTGAGAGCCCAAGCTGACCAAGCTTCAAAAAAGTTTAATTTATTTACAAAATTGCCACCGCGTTTTTTTTTATTTTGACACATGTTGCGTTCTGATTGGCCAATAGGACCTTCTCTCCCTTCTCTCCTTAACACACCTTCTTCCAGGATCCTCACCCTATATATATATATATATATATATACACATGATATATTCTTATTCTATTCTATACCGTTATAAGTTTCTAGATGAGATATTTGAGTTTTTCTATAAGTATGCTTGAGTAGTCCCAATTTAAAATGATTTTATGTGTTAGTGTTGCTCGAGTAAAAGCTGTAAAACGTTTTAGCCTTTAAATCAAGCAATGTATTCTTCTAAATTTTGTAGATTTACTAATAACTATATTATAATAACATATAGATCATTATATATTTCGTAATAATTTATGTTTGATTTACCGTACATCGTACGGGGCTTAATCTAGTAATGAACATTTGAGTAAAATACATTTATTGTTTTACGTAAAGTAAAATGGCTACTGTGTAGATAAATGTAGTTTGATATAATTGTCTTAATATATTAATTAGTATTTTTTTTTTTTATAACAAATAACTTTAAAAGGATAATTCTGCAAAACCAATGACTAATGAGTAAAGAAATACAATTGATCTTCTTTTAGTTACTTCACTATTTATTAATCAAGTTCAAAACTATGGGATGCGATAATAGTTATTATTGTTTTGATAAAGAATTACATTCCTTCATAACTACTATTTTCCTTCATTATTAGGGTTCATACATCGGAATGATTTCAATAAAAACCAAAAATGTGAATTTGAATATCAAGTAACATAATTAATCAATTTTCCATTTTAAATATACTAGAACGATATTTGTGGGATATGGCGGTGTAATGGCGGCGGCGGTGACGGTGGTGGTGCGGCGGTGGCGGCGTTTGGTAGTGATGGTGGTGGTGGCGGTTAGTAGTGTAGGTTATTGGTTTAATGTAGTTTTAATGAATTGTTTAAATTTCAAATTCAATGTTGAAACTTAAAATTCAATAAATGAAATTTGTTTTATAATATAAATGCGATGGTGGTGGTGGCGGTGAATCGGTGATGGGTAGTGGTGGCGTGCGACTGTAGCGGCGGTGGTGGTGATGTAATTGCGGCGACAGCGATGGCGGTGATAGGTGGTTGTGGCACGCGGCAGTAACATTGTTGGTGGTGTCGGCGGCTATTGGCGGTGGCGGTGAATAGTATAGGTTATTGATGTAACGTGGTTTTGATTAATTGTTAAAATTTAGAATATAACAAAAATGTTATATGCAATATAATATTATGATAAATTTTCACTATATATATAGATTCTAGTTAAAAATAAAACAAGAACTAACGTAAAACAAATAAAACAATAGATTTGTTTTCATTGAAAAACACCGTGCATCATAAAAATCATCGTGCATCAGTATATATACTTGTACTTCGTGAATCTTCGTGCATCAATTTTATCATAATCCAAAAGTCAAGATCTTGTTTTATTTGTTTACCTTAATATTTGTTTTACAATAACCAACCCTTATATATTTATATATTGGGGAAGGGAGTATAAGGTTGTCCCATACCCAAGTTTAGGTATGGAACCCCTCACATACCATTTTTTTAAGGGTAATTACACTTTTGGTCCCTGAACTTTACACGTTTTTCACTTTTAGTCACTAAACTTCAAAAATTGCAAATTATATACTAAACTTGCACTTTTTTTCACTCTTGGTCACCGTGTCTACTTCGTTAGTTTTTCTTCATTAACTTGCCCATATTCGTTAGATTATTTTTCACTTTTCGTCCTTCCCATTTTTCTATAAATAAAATTAATAATCGGCCAAACTTCATGGATGAAAAGTGTAATCTACATGATTTTTTTTATAAATACTTCATTCGTCTCATTTTACATGAAAAGTGTAATCTACAGTTGCTCTCTTTCTCTCTCGTACGTTCAGTGACTCAGCTCTCTCTCTCCTCCTCCTCCGGCTACAACAACCACCACCATCTTCTGGATCTTCACCTCAAACCACTAGCAACAACAACAAATGGATGATGATGTTTTAGATATTATTAGAGTGAGATTTTATGGAGTTAGTTTTTGTTTATAT
>CM067172.1:131036138-131080133 GCA_034093135.1 Erigeron breviscapus
GCAACCTAGCAAGTCTAGTGCACTAGGTGTTCAAGCCATACAAACATGCACACAACATACATCAACTTCATTTCGACATTTCGTGCATAATGCAATACTTCATTAGACTACATCAACTGCATAGCGTCATACTACATTAAGCAATACTTCATTATACTACATAACTGCATAATAGATCACTACATTAGGCAATAATTCATTCTTCTACATTAGGGACTGCATTTCAGGTCTCATGGTCAACTACGTAATCCATAATACCTCCCAAGTAACCCCATAAGTCCACATGCATTATAAGTTACCAATTGGAAGTATGTAAGTTTGAAACCTGCTTTTAGTTGATCCCCCAGCGTGACAAAAGTAGTGTATCTTACCTGATAGAAGTATACGTGCGCAACCAAAAGCTAGTATTGCCTATTGGTAACCTCCGACACCTATCGTACATTAACATAATGAATATAAGTCATTTAGGACCTTAAATGGACCCTCGTACGAACTTAAGACTGACTACGTAAAATTTCAGAATTACACCTAACGAAGTTAGCCTTCGTACGAACTTAAACTTCGTTTACTCAGTTCTTACGAACTTAAGTATTAACTTCGTTACTTTACAACTTACGAATTTAGACCATAACTTCGTTTAGTTCTTACGAACTTAATCTTCGTACGAACTTTATCTTCGTTGGTTTTACTTTACGAAAATAGTTTACATCTCACGAACTTAGCTCAAACGGAGATAGCTTTTCAACTTACGAAGATAACCTCAAACGAAGATCATCTTCGTTAAAACGCTGTTCGACAGATTTCTCAAAAACGACTAAGTTCTTCGATTTTCCAATAACCGACTCATCAAAACTTCTTCCAAAACATGTATTTGACACCAGTAAACACATTTTGATCGTCCGGATCGATTACACTCTCGTTTAACATCGTTTTGAATGTTAATTAACCAAAACACCATTAAAACTCTAACTCTTCGAAAACTTCTTTAAAATCAGATTTAATTCATAATTACACAACCTCTAAATCTGGAAAATACATTCAATGATTCAATAATTACCTGCTTGACTCGATGATCGACCAATTACAACACCAAATCGTTGATCAAATGCTCTAATAACTGCTTTAGGATTAAAGAAAGGATTAATTGCTTTGTTAATTACTAATGGCTGCTTAATCACATCTAATGGCAGCCCTAAACCCTTAATCCCGTTTTTTACTTTCAACCTATGTCAAAATCAGCCCTCGGACTTCTATATCCTTCATTATTGGTCACAAACTGCATTATTGACCATATATACAACATTAGTCCTTCATTAAAAGGCACTACATAGCCTTTAAGCGACATTAAACACACTTTTATTCGTCATTAGTATTTAGGCTCTCAAACCTAACTACTTTATCTACGTTAATCACACATGGCCACATTCAAATATTAAGTAAAGACTTAACGACACCCCAAATTGACTTAACGGCATTAGTCAAACATTACATAAAAGTTCGGGATGTTACAGCTTCCTTGCCAGAACAAGGAAGAACCTTTGGCTCACTGGATAGGCACATGATGGAAGAGTTATGGAATGATCTGAAGTCAAGGACGAGAGATCAATCCAAGGGGGAAAAATTGTCAATTCCATCATCTGGTGTCCAAGAAAGTTTAAGGAAGAAGAGAGAGGTTGTAAGGGCAGTCGCTACTGAAAGCGTTGTTCAGAGAAGGCAAGTGACTGGTACTGATGCCAGTGCACGTATTGGCCCAGAGAGCACTTGGCACTGAAGCCAATGTGCAGACTGAAGAAGAGGCTGCTGGTACTGAAGCCGAGCCCCAGTTTGAATCCTTCCCAGACATCCCTACCACACTGAAGGCAGTTAAAGGGAAAGAAAAGATGGTGTCTGGTGAAGAAGAATAGATTGAAGAAGTTGACAAAACTTCAAGGAAGTTACAACAACAGTGCATAATGATCGAAATCTTCAAGAATAATCAAAGAGATGAACTGCTGGCCCATCATAGGGATATGGCTATAATGGGTACTCTGGACTCCTACAACGCTGGCAGGTTAGGCGTAAATATTGAAGTTTTTAAAAGGATGAAGGAGGATCCCAGAGTTCAACAATGTCTTGATGCACTGAATGATGTACATATACGCTCGTTCTATGCAGAGGAAGAACAGGTATATGATTCCTTGATTTATGGTGTAACCATTCCAGAGCTTATCAGACAAAGAAAGGAGGAGCTGGTAAGCCTCCAGAAGAAAATAAGAAGAAATGCTGGTGCTCTGGAACTGGAATACAGAAAGAGAATGACTGGTCTACCCAAGCTTACTGCCAAGCAACTGAAGGCAATTAAAGATGGTGATATTAGCACCTTTATTCCTCTGGATACAACTCTGAAGATCAATAGACAAGAACACCAGTCCACTGAAGGACAACAGAGTGGTGTATCCAGGGATACTGAAGATATGGTTCAGTTGGCTAAGCAAAAGGCTAAATTTGAAGAAATGATGACGTTCAGGGCCAATGCAAGAAGAATAATAAATGCTGAAATCACACTGGCTGAACATCATCAAGGTATGACCAGGTTTAATGTAAAGTTGACCAGAGAAGGTAACTTTACTGATGAAAGAAAAGATACTTCAGTCCAAGCATTTGGATGGACTGAACTAAAGGAGATTGGATTGACTTTCAAAGGCAAGACTGATCTCTCTCCAGACGTGAAGGCCTTTATGAAGAGGATTGAGAAGGTCTGGAAGAGAATTCAACAAATGGAAGCTGTGTTGGGTCTGAGACCACCAGTGTCTGTTCCATCATCTCCATCTCCTAAGAGGAAGGCCACTGAAGATGCACCAGGGCATTCATCGAGAAGAAGGGCCTGAACTCTTACCATTGTACTTGTTGTAATTATTTGTTTATGAAAGTTGTAATTATTTTCCTTTTTGATGAAAGTAATAATAGTTGCAAGTTTTTATTTTTACAAGTAGAATGACCAGATTTAGTCTAAGTTAGAACTTAAAAGATGAAACTGAAAACACTCATGATCTATAAAGTGTTTTCCAGTAACTTAGATTTTTTAGACTTAAATCGACCAAGTGTTTTCCAGACATACAAATGTGTATATCTATAAGTCTGAAAAATACTTGCATTATTTCTAAACAAATAGGGGGAATTTGTTAGGTCCAGATTTAGTCCAGACTTACTGGACTGGCTCCAGACTGGACTACCGGAACCTTATTTAGGTTTGTTAAGAAACTTGTTTTGCTGGTCTCGCTCCAGACCCGACTACTGGAGCTCACTGAAGATCTGACCAGAAAACATATTCTACTGGACCTACTCCAGACTTGGAATCTGGAGTCCCTCTGAAGATTTGTCCAGAAATAATTGAAGACTAGTGAGCATTTACTTGTATAGATAATCTGGAGCATTCTCCAGATTAGCTCACTGAAGACTTCACCCCAGTCCAGATCTACTCTACTGAAGACATTCTGACTGAAGTCAAAGACTGAGTCTGAAGGAAGAAGACTTAACAAATGGCGGAGTCCACTGGAAAGTCTTACCAGATCTGCACACTGGAGGATTGTTAGTGTTCTAGATCCTGCAAGTCTGAACACTAATATCGAGGATTGACTTTTGCCTTTAACACAATTTCCAAAGAACAATCCACTTGTTCTTTAACAAAGTATACGTGTGTTAAGGTGGTTGGATAAAGGATACACTTGCACTTGATGTGACTTTATCCTTATTCCTTATCCAATAAATTTAATGTTCTTGTCGGATCATTAAATGTATGCCAACCATATTTGTACGGCACAAATTCACTGGTGAATTTGTTGCCTATAAATACAAAGTCATTTCCTTGATAAAAATACTTTTAAGCATTCCTTTTGCATTTAAGTGAATTTGTCAAATACTCTCGATCTTAAACAGGGATACTTCACAACTTTAAGTATCTCGATCCCAAAGAGTTATTTGACAAACATAGATCATATTGTAACTCATAGGTTGTTAGGATACTCACTTAATTGTGTTATCTTGATTCCGCAACAACCTTGTATTTTATTTACAAATCAATAAATAAAATACCCATGAAACATACATAATGGTCCACTTAATTTGTTTATTGCTTTAAGTCTTGTATTACTTTGTTTATATATCTTGCATCTTTATTTACAAGTAATACTAGTCCATTCTAGTGATTATTAGACTTGTTGTATTTTACACTTTCTATTGGTTAACCATCTCGTTAATTAAGGGACTCACATTTCTATGGCTTCTTCGTCTTCAACCAACAATGCTGTTGCCCAATACCTTAATTCTCTAGTTTATCATGATCATCTGGTAGGGCGTACTAATTCTCCACCAAAGTTAGTCTCATTAGCTGACTTTTGGGCGTGGAGAGGTCGATTTGAAGATTTCATTCAACGAGAAGACTTGAATATGTGGCTCATGATCACTGAAGGTTATGAATGGCCCACTCTTACTGTGAATGGAGTTACTTCTACATACAAGGTAGGAGAATTAACGGGCGAAGAAAAGGCTAACTACGCCATTGAAGTAAAGACTCTTTCCACACTTCGTATGTGCATTCCTCAAGAGCTGGTGCACTTGTTTCCTAAACAAGAATACAAGACTTCAAAGCAATTGTTCGATGCTATTGAAGCTCATTGTGAAGGTGATCCTCTATTGAAGCAAAACAGAATTAAAATGCTTAAGAAACAATTTGATTGCTTCAATGCCACAAAGAATGAACAAGTTGAAGATCTTATTCTGAGATATCAACATCTTCTTGCTGAATTAGCTTATTTTGATCTTAAATACACTCCTACTGAGATAGTGGATAAATTCTTGGATGGTTTGCCAAAAACTTACAGAGAATTTCGTCATGGATTGCAAGAAAGAGCTGATTATGCTTCTCTTCGAATAGATGGAGTAATATCCACACTGAGAAACAGAGAAATGAAGGATAAGGCAAAGGATCTTCAAGACAACTTCACACAAGATCCATCTCTCTATCATGCCACTATGAAAAATCCAACAGCTGACGTTAATGCTTTCTTTTCTGGAGTTGGTAATTCTGGTGAGACAGACAATTGTGGTGCACAAATGGATGGAGATGATTCTTTTGGATTCATAGCTACTGATGCTGGCAACAAGGGAAAAAGGACTAATGATGGTGCAAAGACTGGAAATATGAAATTCGGAAACATTTCATCTTCTTCTGCGGGTTACAAGTCCATGCCTATGAATATGAAATCAGCTGAGGGTAGGATGAATGTATTTGCTGCAATGTGTGCTGCACATGAAGCTTTTGTTGCAGGAAGAATCACAGATCCAGCACTTATTGATGAAGATTACGATCAGATAGATCCAGATGATGTTGAAGAAATGGATCTGAAATGGCAATTGGCAATGATCACCAGGAGAGTACAGAAGTTTATGAACAGAACGGGAAGACAGCTTACTGGAGGTACTCAAGGATTTGACAAGTCAAAGGTGAAATGCTATAACTGCGATGGTTTTGGACATTTTGCCAGAGAATGTCAACGGCCTAAGAGAGAGGCAAATGTTACTCCTGCACGTCAAGATAGAGGTGGTAATCGTCCGTTCAATCAAAATCCTACTAGAGCTCTTTTGTTGACTGATGATCCTACTACAAATGTAAATGGAAATGACAAGGCTGTAGTAGCTGTTCAACCAGATGGTTCTTATGTTTGGAATCTTCCACATGATGAGAATAATAACGCTTATTTGGCCGAAATTCTTGATGATATGGCTCAAATAGTTGATTCTCCTGATGATTTCTTGGACACCACAGTCTATCACAGTGAAGAACAATTGTATGAAAATACTAAAAGTTTGAATGTGGAATCTGTTGCTGCTGGTGTATATGATACTGATTCCGAATCTGACAGTGAGTTAGAAGATGTCAAGAACCTTGACGAAGTGAAAGCTACTGAAGAGGTAAAAGCAGCTGAGGTTAAAGATGATTCTGCCACAGAAAAGAGTGAAAAGACTATTGAGGAGCAGATGCAAGATTTTGAGATTTCGGCTGGCATGACTGTGGATGACTTTGTTGCCTACATGGCAGATTGCAGAGAGGCAGACCAACAGGTATCTTATTCTTTACATATTATTGTTCATGTTTGCAAAATTGTTAATCGCATGTTTGATGAACTTGAACAAAAGGATGAACAAATTAAGAAATTAGAATCTGTTGTCAATATTGCTCATGATGAAAAGATCTTGTCAAATTGATTTCCCAGTGAAAAGGAATCAATGCATCATCAATCCTAGCATATACCACGAAGTTCAAAACTTTAGCGGAGCTACTAATTGAAGTTTGAAGCATTCTTTCCTTAACTTCTTTCCTCTTTATCTCCAACTCTTTTCTTTCTTCCAAAGATGGGTCTTCAGGAGTTGAATCCCAAACATTATCAAACCCATAAGGTTTCTTGAATATATTTATATCCGGTTCAGGAACAAGCTCACCCTCCTCAAGTTCATCACCTTCGAAGAGTAATTCTGTATCATCTGAGTCATGTGCTTCAATAACTTCAGCCTCTCGAGGAGCGCTTGATCCACCCACACCAGAAGTACCAGTCTGAGTAGTATCTCTTCCTGTCTCCCCCTGAGTCTCAACCCCTTTTCCTTTATCAGAAACTGGGCGAGAATCACTCCTATTACCAGCATTATCAGCATCATCATCATCATTCTGACGTCTTGGCTGAACTGCTGATAACCTGCAGACTTCTTCAGGAACATCTCCCCCTTGATTCTTGACCCAGTTGATTAAAAAGGTCAAAGTACCTCGAACATTCATAAGATCAGACTCTAACGTATCAACACGAGTCTGAAGAACATCTATTCGCCTAACTAGGGAGTAATCTGAAGGAATAGGAGGAAAAGTAGGCAATCTGGGCAATATTGATCTGGCAGGAGGCAAAAGTGGACGTAATGGTACACTGCCAGCAATAGTAGGAACTGGTGCTGTTGAGACAGCAGGAATATCAGCAGCAGCTGCAGATACTGAAGTATCCTCAGAAATTTTTGCACGCTTAGCTCTGCGATAAGTGAGAGTAGCATCCAGTGTCCTCTTTGGTCCAACAGTACTTGTACCTTCTTGTTCATCACCAACATCCTCATCCAGATTAACTTCTTCGTGAGTAACATGTTCATCATGAACAGATTGATTCGTTTCAGAAAGAACCGGTGAAGAATGACATGCCTTACTCCGACGCTCTCGGCGTAAAGCACCAGATACATCTTCTCTAGAAAAGTGATATGAATTATCACTTCCTGAAACAGCAGGTACATCATGAGCCATCTTAGTTCGATGCTCATTACCAGAATCAGCAGCGACACTATCATATTCATCTGTGTCTGCTTCAACTACATCATCATCACCATCATTCTCACTATCAGAATCATCAGAATCACCATCCGAACTATCATCTGAGCTCTCTTCATCCTCATGATCAGAATTGTCTTCATCATCCACCAACATATCATCCTCAAAGCGAGATTGATAATTTGGATTAATCAAATGACCAAACAAAGGAGGATTATTTAGACCAGCCACATTTCGAGTATTGGCATCTAAATCAGCAAATATACGTAAAGGCCAAGCATGGGGTACATAGCGAGGACCTTGATCAAATACCAAGTTCGGACAGAAATGTCTAACTATCGCCATAACAAAACGAGGATATAATAGAAACCTATTTCTCGGTTTAGCATTGATTTGACCAATAAACTCATGAAAGAAGTATGTTGAAAACGGATAAGGTCGATTATAAACCAAAGCAATCATCTGTGAAGAAATCGTAGCAGAAAGTTGATCAAATCCAGCCTTACGATTGCTCAGACTTACTAACAAAACATAAGCCAGGTATCTCCAACGTCCTTGAAATCCACTCTTATCAAAAGGAAGCTTTATTTGACCAACAAATCCCATTCGTTGAAAACACCTACGAATAAGGTCAAAATCATAAGCTAATTCTACTGGTGCGTCTGATTCATCACCCAAGTGCAGAATTTCACGAAGTATTGCAGCATTAAAATCAAAAGTGATTCCTTGGACAGTTGCTCGAACAACGCTACGACCATTAACCATTACTTGATGAGCAGTCCTCCAGAAGTCATCAATATACTGCCTAACCAATCTAGGTGAATCACAGAAGGCAAAAGAAAGCCTAGAACGAGCAATAAAATCAAACATTTCATGATAGCGTTCAGAATTATGCTGATCGGGATCCAGATTTAAGGCCAAATTGTGCTTCTTAAAGAACTGTCGTGGAGCAAGAGCCATATCTGCAAAACCAAATCATAATTGAAAAACAAGTATAAGATTAGCACAAGAAATGAATAGCAGTCTTAGATGAACTTAATCAATGATCTCATAAGTGGGAACTGTACGAAATTAGTCTTTAAGTTCGTAAGTTATGAATGAACGAAGATAGACTTTAAATTCGTTAGTTAGGAATGAACGAAGATAGACTTTAAATTCGTTTGATAAAAATAAACGAAAATAGGTGTTAAGTTCGTTGGGTAACAATGAACGAAGATAGCTTAGAAGCATTACTAAGTTCGTTTGTCACAAAAAACTTCTAAATTCGTTAGTTGAAAGAAGAGTCTAAGTTCGTAAGTCCTGTTTGAGAACCTAAGTTCGTAGAGATGAACGAAGTCTAAGTTCGTTGCCATTCTGAATAATCAGTTGGGTCCAAAATCAATTATTTGATTCGAAAAACTTTGATTAACACATTATTTTCCCAAAATTGATTACAAAAACATTTGTAACACTAAAAGAAGCATAACCCACTTCGATTTTACAAACGAATTAAGGATCCAAAGGATTAAAATCAAAAACGAAATTAAAACCCTAGAAACGAAAATATATCATAAAACCGAATGAGTTCATTTAAAAATTGGGCCAAAACAAGAATCAAGAATGGTGGATTTGTGAATGATGAAGCTAAATATAACAAAATAAATGTAACAAAAGAAAAGCTAAATCAATTGAAACGAATTTAAATGTAACAAAATAAGACCAATTTTCTGAAGTACAATTCCAAACGAATTTAATCATTATCTTCGTAAGTACACTTTTGTACTTGGAAAATTTTTCAAGATTCGTCATCACGAAACTTTCCACGATGCGACCCCTTTGACCTAATCTTGTACATAGCAACAACTCGTTAAAAGCAACTTGTTCATGCCTTGTACCAAAAAGTACCACCATCTAAAATCATCATCATAATGTAAGTATTTTACAAACATTATAATCTTGAATTAAAAACCGAACCCCAAGGTCTAAAATCAACCATTAACAAACCTGAAAATAATCAATGAACATATTAACAGCGATACCAACCACGACCATGATACGGAGAGTATTTCTCTAATCATTGAGATGCTTGACGGCAAACCATCTTGAAACACTTAAGTCCCATCTTAGATGCCGTCTACAAAATTAACAACCAATGAATAGTCCAAAAATCCAATGAAGAACTTTATAAAGTTTCCGAATTCATGTCATAAGTTAAGGTACGAGAATCAAAAGAAACACGTATCAACACTGATTATTTTCACTAAATACATGAAATGTAAAGTAAATAAATACTCTAAAAACAGATTCATGTATTCTTCCTTCATGTGCTCATATTTGCATCACAATATTGTCATTTCACACCAAAGATCTTATCTCCACGATATCATCAGTATGAATAACACTGTATTGCAACAAAGATCAGCACTCCAACTCTATCTTCTTAACCTGAACACTGCACACTTACCAAAAACTCATTAACGCAACAAGAGCAAAGGCACAATAATACAGAAAATTCAAGTGAAAATACACAACATTAGGATTAACAATTACGAAATATTCAAGATTCTAATAAAAGATCAAGGGAGGTCATTCCGTTGTCAAACCCTAAAAATCACCAAGTTATTAATTAAATTCATAACTTGTAAACACTGAAATTTGTGAGAATTCAAATAACATTGATTTGTCACATAAGATTTAAAAGATCATTTTCTAAACTTAAACAAATTAATGTCCATATCAGAAAATCTTCTTTTGAACTAAACACATAACCTCATCAAGAATTCAAATGAATGAATTCAGCAAAACATATACTCAACAGAATTTAAGTAGAATCTCTCGTGCAATAAGAACTTATGAAAATACTTATTTTGACTCAATGAAATAGAAAAATAAATTAGAATAAAAATTACAGAATAATAAACTATACTATACACAATAGTTATCTTAATTTATTCATTATTTACATGTGATTAGGGTACTGCTGATCAGATCAGAATAGCATTTACATAAGCCTACAAGCGAGAAATAATTCTCTTATTATTAGTTATGAACAGTGATCCAAAAACGATTACCAATATGTTTGTCCTCTTAAACACTCGGTACTTCCAGTCTCCTTTTTGGTTTGTGGCACTTTCGTATTACTTGAGCCAAGGACAGTCACCATGTAACCTAGTAAGTTACTCATGCCACAATTTTAGTTTGCGAACTTATGTGCCCCATATTCAGATACACTCTCATAATTGAAACAAGCACTAAGATTAAGACATTTGGTGAGTAACGTGAGAAAGTCTTTAAGAATCAAGTCAGCGGTGACAGGTCGGTGATTCCTCACGCGCAAAGCGACTTAACTTGACTCACGTACGGAAATATACTTAACATTGCATAATGCCAAGTACTTGCATATTTGTGACAATGATTTTACTTTAAAGCACTTATGAAAACCCATGACTTTCTATGAGACCCGTGTAGCGAACTTTCTGACAACCTATCCCAAGTTGGAAACTTTAGGTAGGCTAGGTATACAAAGACACCCCAAGGACTTACTTGTTCGAATCTCAAAGGCCACATTAGCTTCATACTTTCAACAGATTTATTTGATATTCGAATTTGAATATTTTGTCACAAATATACATCCAAAAAGCAATACATACACATATATGTACCCGAGACCTTCTTTATACAGACCGAATATACATAATGACAATGCAAGATCTTTCATAAGATTTAAAGGACTTGTCTATTTTAAGAACAAGCATTCTCAGCCATATATCTGAATACGTTTCCCATAAGAACATTGTATACTTTTAAGTTCAGATTAAAAGGAAACCTTGGTACTTTGTGCCTATTGATACATCATATAATGGTATCACTGAACTGAGCATTTTAAAGTACAATTAAGCAGGCTTAAAAGCTAAAGTATCGTCACGTCTAAACATGTAGTGCAGTAACCTTACTTTATTTATTATATTTTTGAATTTTCTATTTTTCAGATGTTTTTGTATTTTTCTGACACTAGATATATACAGACTTATACTAAGACAACTCTTTTTGTATTTTTGACTCTATCTATGTACGACTTAAACTACTAAGACACGAAAAGAAAATTTAAGTTCTTTGAGAGAAACTACTCGGCATTCTTCATACCATTGAGTTGATATAACAACTCATGACGAGGTCTATCAAAAGCTTTAGTATAAAGATCAGCAAGGTTATCATCAGTAACAACCTTTTCTAAATGAATAAGCTTTTTCTCAAAACAGTCACGCAAAAAGTGATGCTTTATATCTATGTGCTTGGTGACTTTAAAGTTTTTCGGATTCTTAGTAATGTCTATGGCAGACTTATTATCAATACAAATAGGAGAGTTTGAGATATCCATACCATAGTCGCGCAATTGTTGCTGTATCCAAAGTACCTGAGAACAGCATTGACCAGCAGCTATGTATTCTGCTTCATAGGTAGACTGTGCAACAGATGTCTGCTTTTTGCACTGCCACGATATAATTCTCCCCCCTAAAAGTTGACATCCACCTGACGTTGATTTCCTATCCGAACTGCAGCCTCCATAATCCGAATCAGTATAAGCTTTGAATTCAAAGGAACCATGCATGGGATACCAAAGCCCTAGACGAGGCTTGGCCTTCACATAACGTAGAATCCTTTTCGCAGCTTTCATATGTGACTCTTTCGGATTAGCCTGATATCTAACACACATACAAACAGCAAAGGTAATGTCTGGACGTGAAGCCGTCAGATACATCAAGGAACCAATGATAGCCCGATATTGAGTTGCATCGACTTTTGGATCATTAGTCTTATCAGGACACAGCCCATGATTAGTCTGAATGGGAGTAATTGCATCTGTAGCATCGGTCATTCGAAACCTGGTAAGAAGATCTTGAACATACTTGCTCTGATGAATAAAGAACCCATCCTTCAGTTGATCCACCTGTAGTCCAAGGAAGAAAGTTAATTCCCCCATAGCACTCATTTCGAACTTAGCCTTCATGCTCTGCTCAAACTCCTTGCACATGTTCTTATCAGATGAACCAAAAATGATATCATCAACGTAAACCTGTACAAGCAAGTAGTCCTTCCCTTTCCATTTGATGAACAACGTGCTGTCAATAGAACCTCGAGTAAAACCATTTTCATGCAGATGAGTAGACAGTTTTTCATACCATGATCGAGGAGCCTGATGTAAACCATATAGAGCCTTATCAAGACGATATACTCTATTAGGAAAATCTGGATCCTCAAACCCCTGAGGTTGATCGACATACACTTCTTCTCTAATTTCTCCATACAAAAAGGCACTCTTTACGTCAAGTTGATACACCTTTATACCTTGATAACTAGCAAATGCCAGAAATAAACGAATAGCTTCTAGTCTAGCTACAGGTGCAAAAGTCTCATCGTAATCAAAGCCTTTTTGTTGCTCAAATCCTCTAACCACCAACCGAGCCTTATTGCGAGTGACTACACCTTTGTCATCCTTTTTACAACGAAACACCCATCGCGTTGATAAAGGAGATTCACCCGGAGGTAGGTCAACTAACTTCCATACATCAAGCTTCCGAAACTGAGCCAATTCTTCTTGCATCGCCTCAACCCATGACGGATCTTTAAGAGCCATTCCAACATTTTTAGGCTCAACCTGAGAGATGAAGCAAAAGTACAAGTACCAAGTAATTGCCCCAGAATCCTTAACTTCAGCAAACATACTTGACAAATTTTTCCTATTCTGATTCCTCGTGCGAACAGAGGCAGAAGCATCACCAATGATTTGCTCTACTGGATGATCCTTGTTGACTCTTGTTTGAGGAACCGTGTCGACGGTAAGATCATTTCCCAAGTTAGTCTGCACATGTTGCTCTGGAGTTTTAGGCTCTTCCTGATTTTCACCTTCCGTGTCATCAGTATCATAGAAAGGATCATCAGGTAGCGGTATATGTAAAGGATCAGTAAGAACTTTAGGAGAAGTCTCTAAAGTAGAGTCTGCTTCTTTGGTCCCACTTGACTCTCCAGAACTAGAAGCAGGCTTAATGAATGGTGAGGAAACAGGAGAAGAAACAGGAACCGTCCCACTTTCAAGTGGATCATGAAGAGTAACTACATCTTCCATAATCGGAACACCTGTAAAAGAAACAGGACCACGAAAAGAGGTGAAGACACCATCATAATCGAAGTCATTAGCAGGACCAATATGTACAGCAGGTTTATGACTGACAATGACAACATTTGTACCAAAATTTACTTTGCCAGTTTTCTGATTGTACACACGCCGAATTGGTGTACTAGGTACATAACCTAAAAAGAAACCCTCCTCAGATTTAGAATCAAATTTTCCCTGAGGAAGTACTTTAAGAAAGGTACAAGGAACACCAAATGGCTCAACATTTTGCAAATTGGGCTTTTTGTTGTGCAAAAGTTCATAACAAGTTTTCTTGAACCGTTTAACTGTTAAAACCCGATTTAAGATGTGACAAGCTGTATTCACTGCCTCTCCCCAGAAAGTAACAGGAAGCCCTGAATCAGCAAGCATCGTCCTAGCTGTTTCTATCAAAGTTCTGTTTTTCCTCTCAGCTACTCCATTCTGCTGTGGCTCATACGGTGCACTAAATTGATGCTGAATACCCTTGGTCAAGCAAAAAACCGTAAGAGTATTGTTCTTGAACTCAGTGCCATTGTCACTCCTGATTCTCTTAACTTTAACTTCATGGACATTCTCAACTTGTCTAACAAAATCCATAAACCGGTTTGCGGTCTCATCCTTTGTCTTCAAGAAAAATACCCATGAGTACCTTGAGTAATCATCAGTGATCACCAAACAGTAGAACATCCCTCCAATGCTTCTGACATTCACAGGACCAAAGAGATCCATATGAAGTAGTTCGAATGGTTTGGATATAGTGTTGTGCACCTTTGATTTATGAGGATTCTTGTGTTGCTTTCCTTTCAAACACGGTACACATTTATCTTCCATCCCAAACTTCTTAACTGGAACACCGTCAATTAATTCAAGACGAACAAGTTCATTCATCTTCCGAAAGTTGATATGTCCCATTCTTCGATGCCAAAGGAGAGATTCAGACTCATTTGCTTTGCTCAACAAACAGAGGGGCTCCGTTGGATTATCAACACCTAAAACTAAGCCATAGATGTCTCTCTTCCTAGGAGCTCTGAGCATAATCCATTCTTCTGGAATAACGAAACCCGGCTTCAAGATGAATGCCTCCTTTTCTGTGAAATGAACATTGTTGCCCTTGTCACAGATCTGTGAGACACTCATTAGATTATGAGTAAGTTGTTCCACATAGTTTACTCTTTCTAGAGTAAGTTGTCCATTGACGACATCTCCCTGACCGGTGATGTTGCCGCCCTTGGATCCAGCAAAACAAACATACGACCCATTTATACCAGTATAATTGGACAAGAGTTTCCTGTCCCCTGTCATGTGCCTGGAGCATCCACTGTCAAGGTACCATAAATGGATTGGTTTCCTAGGAACTCCCTGCACATAAAATGAGAAGAATTAGTTTTCATTGGGGACCCAAACCTTCTGAGGTTTGGGTCGACCCTTCTCATCTCTTAGAATCAGTTCAGTCCAATACCCATTGCTAGAAGCCGTGGGTGGAACATGATTCTCATCTCGTCTTCTCACAGGAGAAGACTTCTGACCTCTCGTTGGAGAAGATCTAGGAGAATGAGGGCCATAAGAAGATCGAACACTCGAATGAATTTGGTCATAGAATGAATTTTGACTTTTAGGAACAGAACGATCAGGTCGTGGAGGTGTTTGAAAACGATTTGAAATCCTATGAACATTTCCAGAGGAACCTTTCAGTGGAGATTCACGTCGTTGAGGTATAGTAAATGGTTTTGGAGAAGATTGAACTTTAGCCTCATAAACCTGTTTATTATTACCCAACCCCCTTTTTCCTTCTGAAGTGGAAGCCTTTGAAGGAGAACCTGATCTTCTAGGTCTATTTGGACATACACTATAAACATGACCCTTTTCATGACAAGCAAAGCAAGAGAGGACCTTGAACTTTTTGTTTGTATTTACCTTTTTATCGGTACCTACAGATTCATTATTAGCACTAGTGTCCACTGACTTACTTGGTTTTCTTTGATTTTCCTTTTCAGGGTCTTGTTTAGTTGGTGAAATCCTAGACTTCCTAGCACCATCTTTCTCATGTCTATCTTTACTTGAAGATTTCTTAAGTGCAGGCATTAAGATGTGCTTTAAAACCTTAGTTGCTTCTTCATTAACGACTAAGTTATCTTCAGATTTTCTAATCCTAGACTGCTTAGGTAATGGAGTGAGACGTTGCTGACTTAATTTCTTCATATCCTCAATAGCAACATCCCAGACTTTATCAATCCTCTTAGGGTCAATAGATTCTAATGGAAATTCTAACTCAGTATAGACCCTATTACTCTTATGAAGTGTAAAGTGTACAATACTGTCTTTCTGACCATAAGAAGTAGACTGATTTAAAGCAACACCTTTCAATTTCTCTTCCTTGTTAGGGTGAGAAGAAACTCCTTTAGACTCTTTTGTTCCCTCAGGCAACTTTGCCTCGGAAATTGAGTCTTTTGGTTTACCATCTACAACACTAGGTTGAAGTAGGATTTCAGGAATATTAGGTTCAACAGGAGTATAGTTATTATTGAAAGGAGGAGGCACATCTTTATAAGAAATCTTAGCAGTTTCAAGACACTTAGAAGAAGAATTCTCAAACTTTTTCATATGCATCAAAAGCTCAGAATGTCTAGCAGAATCAGATTTAGCCTTAAATTCCAAGATTTCTATTCTAGCATCAGCAAGTTCCTTTTCTACGGTAGCACACTTTCTAGCTAACAGGGAATAAGATTCACTACTGACTCTTTCTATGGCCACAGACTGATTGACTTTATCTTTCATTGCTCTAATGTCAGACTCTAAGGATCTAATCTTTTCTTTGAAGAATTTTTCTTTATCATTTACAGTTAGACCCTTTTTAATTAATTTATCTCTTTCATCATGAGCAATATTGACAACAGATTCTAATTTCTTAATTTGTTCATCCTTTTGTTCAAGTTCATCAAACATGCGATTAACAATTTTGCAAACATGAACAATAATATGTAAAGAATAAGATACCTGTTGGTCTGCCTCTCTGCAATCTGCCATGTAGGCAACAAAGTCATCCACAGTCATGCCAGCCGGAATCTCAAAATCTTGCATCTGCTCCTCAATAGTCTTTTCACTCTTTTCTGTGGCAGAATCATCTTTAACCTCAGCTGCTTTTACCTCTTCAGTAGCTTTCACTTCGTCAAGGTTCTTGACATCTTCTAACTCACTGTCAGATTCGGAATCAGTATCATATACACCAGCAGCAACAGATTCCACATTCGAACTTTTAGTATTTTCATACAATTGTTCTTCACTGTGATAGACTGTGGTGTCCAAGAAATCATCAGGAGAATCAACTATTTGAGCCATATCATCAAGAATTTCGGCCAAATAAGCGTTATTATTCTCATCATGTGGAAGATTCCAAACATAAGAACCATCTGGTTGAACAGCTACTACAGCCTTGTCATTTCCATTTACATTTGTAGTAGGATCATCAGTCAACAAAAGAGCTCTAGTAGGATTTTGATTGAACGGACGATTACCACCTCTATCTTGACGTGCAGGAGTAACATTTGCCTCTCTCTTAGGCCGTTGACATTCTCTGGCAAAATGTCCAAAACCATCGCAGTTATAGCATTTCACCTTTGACTTGTCAAATCCTTGAGTACCTCCAGTAAGCTGTCTTCCCGTTCTGTTCATAAACTTCTCTGCAGGTTATCAGCAGTTCAGCCAAGACGTCAGAATGATGATGATGATGCTGATAATGCTGGTAATAGGAGTGATTCTCGCCCAGTTTCTGATAAAGGAAAAGGGGTTGAGACTCAGGGGGAGACAGGAAGAGATACTACTCAGACTGGTACTTCTGGTGTGGGTGGATCAAGCGCTCCTCGAGAGGCTGAAGTTATTGAAGCACTTGATTCAGATGATACAGAATTACTCTTCGAAGGTGATGAACTTGAGGAGGGTGAGCTTGTTCCTGAACCGGATATAAATATATTCAAGAAACCTTATGGGTTTGATGATGTTTGGGATTCAACTCCTGTAGACCCATCTTTGGAAGAAAGAAAAGAGTTGGAGATAAAGAGGAAAGAAGTTAAGGAAAGAATGCTTCAAACTTCAATTAGTAGCTCCGCTAAAGTTTTAAACTTCGTGGTATATGCTAGGATTGATGATGCATTGATTCCTTTTCACTGGGAAATCAATTTGACAAGATCTTTTAATCCAAATAATTATCCTGTACCTCTCAGAGAAGATGATCCACTACATGAAATTGATCGACTTGTGCCTGGTCAAAGAATCAATGATTATATAGTCACATGGGATACTATGAAACCCATCATGTATTGGACTCATATCTCAGATAAAGATGCTGCAAGATATAAGACAATAATCTGGAGTTGGTTTTATGATGAAGAACTGAAGCTGTTTATTCTTAAAAGACCAGAAGGTTGTCAATATCTAGCATAGCGTGAGAGACATTTCAGAAGTTTGTGTGAAGAAGACTTACATGAACTAGGAAATAACAGGATTATCAATCCAAGTGGTTATGGTCTTGCAGATGTGGTTAGTAAGAATCTTCATGAAGATTTCAAGTTAAGATCGAATATGAAAGATTCTGAAAAACCAAATTTTCATATTGAACCAAGACGAAAGAAGAAAGTGGTTAAACCAGATAAAAGTGTTGAGTTTATTCAACGAGATATCAAATGTATGATCAAAGTCCCTGCCAAGAAATGGGCACAAGATGTCTTGGATAAAATGGATAATTGGGAGATTGATCGAAATTCTGGTGAAGCTAAGATGTATGCAGACTCAAAGAAGAAGATATTGTTGAGAAGGATGTATGATCCAATGCAGTTGGTGAACTTCTCAAGAAATGATCAGAGAAAATTATACGATACTGAATGCTCATTTTTACCATTTTGGAAGAATGAAGAGGATCGATATCGTAAGATTCTTCAAGTCTGCTTACATGAGAATATCCATGCAAATAGCAAACGATTGTTATTTGATGGATGATGAAGATTTTTGAAGACTGAAGAAATCGAAGATGCTGATGTCAAAAGGGAGTTTGTTGATGCATGTTGATGTGACAACAGCAACTTAGATTTGATTATGTCTTATTCATTTATATGTAATTGATAGATTATGGACTTCGTGTTTTAGTAATGATTGATTACATGTTTTGGTGTTATTTATATGTTTATATATGATGTTTGTTATGTATGTTATACAAGTACAAACATAATATATGTTAGGTTCCATGTACATGAAGTACTTGGAAAATAACAAAGCACAGATGTTGTTGGTAAGTTGTACTAACGAAGATGATCTTCGTTGGTAACTAACGAAGATAATCTTCGTTTTAAGGGCTGGGCTGCTAAGTTCGTAAGAACAAAGCCCAGTAGGCCCAATATCGATCATAAACGTATATAAACGATTGGAAACCCTAAATTGAGGATCCCAGTTCGTATTACAGACACCAAAGCGACTAAGTTCGTTGCTAAGCTATAGCAAACGAAGATAGATCACATAAGGCTGATTATATTGATATAATTAGCAATATAAACGATAACTAATCAAACTAGTTATCTCGTGAGGATTCCGCACTCACGACATAACAATAGACGATCTCGAGAGCGATCCGTAGCTATCGAGGGACTTTTCATTTTGGCCAACACTTAGGAAGACAAACGAAGACTTGAAGGCCACATCTAGATGCTGGTGTCAAGGGGGAGACTGTTGGTGCATGTTTCTCGGTGACAAAAGCATTCTAGATGTGATGTGTGTTTTATATTCAAGTCTTGTAATTTATCTTGTAAATTACCGTTTGTCAATGAAATTACCTTGGCATATATTGTGATCATATTGGGATCCTTTCATATATGTTTATATGTTTGTTGGTAAGTTGTACTAACGAAGATGATCTTCGTTGGTAACTAACGAAGATAATCTTCGTTTTAAGGGCTGGGCTGCTAAGTTCGTAAGAACAAAGCCCAGTAGGCCCAATATCGATCATAAACGTATATAAACGATTGGAAACCCTAAATTGAGGATCCCAGTTCGTATTACAGACACCAAAGCGACTAAGTTCGTTGCTAAGCTATAGCAAACGAAGATAGATCACATAAGGCTGATTATATTGATATAATTAGCAATATAAACGATAACTAATCAAACTAGTTATCTCGTGAGGATTCCGCACTCACGACATAACAATAGACGATCTCGAGAGCGATCCGTAGCTATCGAGGGACTTTTCATTTTGGCCAACACTTAGGAAGACAAACGAAGACTTGAAGGCCACATCTAGATGCTGGTGTCAAGGGGGAGACTGTTGGTGCATGTTTCTCGGTGACAAAAGCATTCTAGATGTGATGTGTGTTTTATATTCAAGTCTTGTAATTTATCTTGTAAATTACCGTTTGTCAATGAAATTACCTTGGCATATATTGTGATCATATTGGGATCCTTTCATATATGTTTATATGTTTGTTGGTAAGTTGTACTAACGAAGATGATCTTCGTTGGTAACTAACGAAGATAATCTTCGTTTTAAGGGCTGGGCTGCTAAGTTCGTAAGAACAAAGCCCAGCAGGCCCAATATCGATCATAAACGTATATAAACGATTGGAAACCCTAAATTGAGGATCCCAGTTCGTATTACAGACACCAAAGCGACTAAGTTCGTTGCTAAGCTATAGCAAACGAAGATAGATCACATAAGGCTGATTATATTGATATAATTAGCAATATAAACGATAACTAATCAAACTAGTTATCTCGTGAGGATTCCGCACTCACGACATAACAATAGACGATCTCGAGAGCGATCCGTAGCTATCGAGGGACTCATTTTGGCCAACACTTAGGAAGACAAACGAAGACTTGAAGGCCACATCTAGATGCTGGTGTCAAGGGGGAGACTGTTGGTGCATGTTTCTCGGTGACAAAAGCATTCTAGATGTGATGTGTGTTTTATATTCAAGTCTTGTAATTTATCTTGTAAATTACCGTTTGTCAATGAAATTACCTTGGCATATATTGTTGATCATATTGGGATCCTTTCATATATGTTTATATGTTTGTTTATTATTTATGTTTTGCAGGTACTTGACATGAATGTAGACATTACATGTAAAGGGTAATTAAGTTAATGTTGGTTCTGCGTTTACAGCAGTAGGAACATTGGCTGAGTTAATGTTGGTTCTGCATTTACAGCAGTAGGAACATTAACTCAAATATTCCTAAGTGTCATTTGAGAGTTCTTGGGAACAAGCAAAAGTTTGCTTGTTCAGAAGAACACTCAAATGGTTTGAGAGTTTCTTGGGAACAAGCAAAAGTTTGCTTGTTCAGAAGAACACTCAAATGGTTTGAGAGTTTCTTGGGAACAAGCAAAAGTTTGCTTGTTCAGAAGAACACTCAAATGGTTTGAGAGTTTCTTGGGAACAAGCAAAAGTTTGCTTGTTCAGAAGAACACTCAAATGGTTTGAGAGTTTCTTGGGAACAAGCAAAAGTTTGCTTGTTCAGAAGAACACTCAAATGGTTTGAGAGTTTCTTGGGAAGAAGCAAAAGTGCTTATATTGATAAGATCTTGAAGCGATTCAAGATGGAGAATTCCAAGCGTGGTTTCGTACCCATGCAGGAAGGACTTGGCTTATCTAGCAAACAAGGTGCCTCTACACCTGAGGAGGTGGAGCGTATGCAGAGGGTTCCTTATGCTTCGGTTGTGGGATCTATTATGTATGCGGTAAGATGCACTAGACCTGACATAGCGTTCGCGCAAAATATCGTTAGCCGATATCAACAGAATCCAGGTGAAGGCCACTGGACTGCTGTGAAGAATATTCTTAAGTATCTACGAGCTACTAAAGACTTATTTCTGGTGTATGGAGGAAATCCTGATGCAGAGCTCAAAGTGACTGGATACTGTGATGCTGGATTTCAGACTGATAGAGATGATACAAAATCTCAGTCGGGATACGTCTTCGTTTTAAATGGAGGCACGGTGGATTGGAAGAGCAAGAAACAAACCACAGTTGCTATGTCTGCGACAGAGTCTGAGTATATTGCCGCCTCAGAAGCCGCCATGGAAGCCGTCTGGATTAGGAAGTTTATTTATGGGCTTAACGTGATGCCCTCAAATAATACACCTTTAGATATGTATTGTGATAATACTGGTGCATTAGTCATTGCCAACGAACCGGAGTTCAGAAAGGTGCCAGACATTATTCTAGACGATATCACTATGTTCGTGAACAAATCGAACTAGGAGAAATCAAGTTACTCAAAGTTCACACAGATTATAATTTAGCTGATCCTTTTACAAAGGCATTGTCAAAAGGAAAGCTCGATAAGCATGCCGAGGGCATAGGACTTAAATTAACTAGTTATATCATGTAAATCTGTGATTGGTATTTGGATAAAGGATGTTGAACAATTATTATTTATAAATGAATTAAAGTACTTGGTATGTTTGTTTTCATTTAATACATAATTGTATCATATATTTGCATGTTTAAATCCATGAATAATTTATATTCTAAATTGTCCATTGTCGATTAACTATATGGGAATATAGTTAAACTAAGACAAATCTAAGTGATTGGTAATATTCTTAGAATATTAAGGATGGTCCCACCAAACTCACATGATATCCATAAGATGCATATTGGACTACCCCACTTAACGAATTATCACTTTATGGATCGGCGTCATTAAGTGAAATTCGTGAAATGGTTGCTTTACTTATCCTTAGACTTGAGATACAAGCAGGTTATGCATGTATGAATTGCATTTTCTTGATATAGTTCTAACTATCCTGAATAAGGTAGTAACAAAGGGCTATTTTCAGAAGTGTAGTAAATGACATGACTAACACGTGTAGTCAAAATAGGATTTGTTCCTTCAACTAGTTATTGAAGTATGATACCATTGAACCCCTCATTAATTAATTAAGATGTTTGTATGCGCGTACCCAAATGAATTCTAGATGTGTCTCGATTGATTTGGTAATCTTAATTAGTTATAGAAATGAGAAACAGAATCGTTAAAGTATGGAATGACTTTGATCCATATTTAACAAGGGTATCTGAAACAAAGGGATAGTAAACACTGGAACCATTTCAAATATATTTTAAGAAACTATACTTAAATATTTTCGGGAGCATTGGCGTGTTGCTAGACGCTAACCAATGTTATTGCCTTTATTATAACATGCTCAAGTGGGAGCTGTTGGAATATGATCACGTTAAATAAACGCATGTCCGGAAAATATTTAAGCCTACGGGGTCACACGAAATGACACGTATACACTATGTAAATATGTTCACGAAATGATTAATAAACATTCGTTAAAAGTTAAATAAATGTTTATTAATTAAAAGAGAAGGACTAAAGTGTAAATTAGGAATTGGAGTTGTTTCCTAATTACAAAGGGGGGGGGGGACGGTTTGAGGGGTTTCCTAATCCTCTCAAACTTGTTCACCAAGTTAGAAAACCTTTACAATTAATCCCTATATAAAGGGGTCAAGGGTTAAGGGTTTTTCATGACAATTAGATTTGTAAAACCCTAACTAATTCTTTCTCCTCTCTCTCTCTTTGGTTCGACATTAGCAAGAAGAAAAAAGGGTTTTCGGGTTTTTGTTTAGTTCGACTTTAAGGGGTAATACACAAGGGGTTGTGAGTTCGTGATCGGGTACTAGCATACATACGTAGTGGTGTCAAGTGTGCGATCGTAGAGGGGTTTTACTTTAAACCCTAATAATAATAATTATCATTATTATTTGTTTATTGGAAGCTAAGCTAAAAGGTACACATTCACTTTACTTTGTTAATTATTATATTGCATATGATTTATTCTACTGCGTACTCGTGTAATTGTTTATGATAATAGTTATAAATCCTAACAAATACAACCAAAAAGAAAGCTAAGAGAAAGACGCTGTATACTTACACATATATCAATTAGAAACTTAACATGAAAAAGTGTACTTCTCAACTGTAATCCAGGTGTAGACTGCTTCCTGACTCGACTTCTGACGTGTTCACTGTACTAGCTGGTAATCGTGGAGGGGAAGTAAAGTACGGTCGTGGGGGAACTTTCAATTCATCCATGCTTCCCTCTAACATTTTAATCGTTTCATTAATGGATGGCCTTTGATTTGGATAAGTTTGTATACACCATAACCCAACTATTGTCATCTTTCTTGCATAATCGTTTTCCTCTACAGTCGTTATACTATGTAAGAGGTATTCATCACTTTCAAGACGACTGTAAATCCAATAAGGAAAATATATCTCACTAGTATGTCCAAAACCAACACCAGCATCAACATTTTTTCTTCCGCCAACCATTTCTAGTATTAGCATCCCATAACTATACACATCGGCTTTATGGGACACTCCACCAAAGTTTCTATTAAAAACTTCAGGGGCAATATATCCAATGGTGCCTCTAGCCTCCAACATAGAAACTCTACTGTCTTTCCTTGAATGCAACTTAGCAAGCCCGAAATCTGCTATTTTTGGGCAAAACTCTTCGTCAAGGAGGATGTTATGTGGCTTTATATCAAGATGCAAAATACGAGTGTCACATCCACGATGCAAGTAATCAAGACCCCTTGCTATTCCAAGTGCTATCTCGTACAGCTTATTTACTCCTATGTGTTCACTTGTCTTCATTGGAACATGACTATCTATAAACTTCTCTAATGATCCATTTGGCATGAACTCGTATATAAGAGCTCTTTTTTGATATTCAAAACAAAATCCAATGAGCCTAACAATGTTAACATGAGAAGTCCTACCAATGCTTGCAACTTCGTTTATGAATTCTTGTCCACTTGCTTTTGATGAGTTTAGAACTTTTACTGCCACCAGACGACCATCGGATAACTTACCTTTGTAAACACTTCCAAAACCTCCTTGTCCTAATTTGACTTGGAATGAGCTTGTCATTTTCTTGATATCAACATACTTGTACCTTTTCGTAGTTAAGGATCCATAGTGTAATACAAAGGCCTCAACACTTTTGTGATCCTCGGTTTTATGCTTAAATGCTGCAACACAATTTGTTGATGATGGTTTCATAATGCAATATACTACTATGAACAGAGTTGCTAGTACACCGGATACAATTCCAACAACTGGGCAAAACAAAGTTAAAGGCCACATTTAGAACACTTATCTAAATAACTCATCAAACTACTGAATAACTCGTATAAACTTTGATCCTAAGTTGGTGATGTGCGTTAGTTTACTAGTGTTAGAAATATGCGGGATCAGAATTATTTTCATCATCTCCCAAGTGTACGAGCCCTTAGAAGCATACGGGTCCAAGGTGGGTCCAAGATGGGCCCAAGCCCAGTAATTTAGTGTCGGTCGTTGTTTACCCTAATTAGGGTAATTCTTCTATAAATATAGGCCGAATGTATTGTTCTAAATATCAATCAATAAAACAGATTTTATTTTCATCAATTGACATGGTATCAGAGCCGTCAATCGGTTCATCATCTACCCAATAAACATCCGCCTAAACTCACAAACCATCGAGAAGTCACCATGGCCAAAGCCGGCGACCAAAGCTCGGGTTCCGAGTTGGAACTTCAATCATCTCTTAACAAAATCAAAACCCAAGTCACCATGGAATATTATTCCGGCGACTGGAGTAAACAACCACAACACCGAAACCGATCAAACAAAATAACCGAACTTACCAACGGAACTCCTTGCCGGTATAACAGAGAAAAAACCACCAACTCGTTTCAATCGAGTAATCAAATAGCCCCGATTTTAAACCGCCATCTGCCATCTCTTAACCACCACCAACCGCCTACCACCGTTCGCAAGGAATCCGCTCGCCAAATTATTTTGGGAGCAGCTACCAATGAAACCCAAGGCATCGTCGCCAGGTTGACTGCCGGAGATATCAACGGCGGCGGATTTGCCTTGAAAAGCTATCACCGATATGACAACAAGAAAAAGATTCAAGATGATAAATCTCATCTAACATGTGATGAGTGTGGCATGGAAAGACACATCAAGGAGCAGTGTTTCCGCCTCATCGGTTATCCGGATTGGTGGACCGATGGCACCAAGAAAGGCACCAAATCGGTCAAATCCGAAAACGGGAAATCAAATACTTCGTTCACTGACCAAAATAAAGCAAGTAGCAGTGGTGGCCGGCGATTAGAGGGTTACGGTGGCATGGCGGTGGTTGGTAAAGAGGAGAAGGGGGAAGAGTTGTTTTCGGTGGCAGAAGGAAAAAGGGAGAAAAGGGTTTTCCCTAATAAAAATGGTAGATATATAAATCCTAGTAAGTTCAATCAGGGACTTAGCCCAAAACTGATTGGAACAGCCCACTTGGCCCAAAAGAGGAGTGCAACGGCTCACATAGGCCCAACAGTGAGTAAAGTGACCCAACACCGAAATGGAGCAGCCCTCATGGCCCAGAACAATTATGGCAAGTCTAATGGGGAGTGGATATTTGATTGTGGAGCTACTGACACAATGACATATGATATTTCAGATTTTACCGATATATCAACTCCCAGGAAAGCTTACATCAAAGCAGCAAATAAGGGAAGAATGGATGTAAAATCTGGAGGAACAGTTAAAATTTCACCGGACATTAAATTATCTAATTGTCTTTATGTTCCTTCTTTGTCACACAAACTTTTATCAATAAGTCATGTGACAAAAGAACTTAATTGCTCAGTTCTCATGCATCCAACCTTCTGTTTGTTGCAGGATATCAGGACGAGAAGGATTATTGGGCGTGGCACTGAGAAAGGAGGACTGTATTATGTTGATGAGGTTACTGAAAGTGGGAATGTCATGCTTGCTCATGGAACTAGTGAAAGAGAAGCATGGTTATGGCATAGAAGATTGGGACATCCATCAGTTAGTTATTTGCATCTTTTATTTCCAAAACTTTTTCCGTTGAATAAAAAGATTGATTGTGAAACCTGCATTCTCGCAAAAAGTCATAGGCAATCTTTTAAACCTCGTAATAGTAGAGTTGAATCTTCTTTCTCATTGGTTCATTCAGATGTGTGGGGTCCTGCACCGGTTAGTGGAGGTCATAATTTCAAGTACTTTGTGATCTTTGTTGATGATTGCACCCGAATGACATGGATTTATTTTTTGAAAAATAAAGATGAAGTTTATGATAGATTTACTGTGTTCTATAACATGGTCCAAACTCAATTTCAAAAATCTATCAAAGTCATAAGAACAGATAATGGTGGGGAGTATGTGAATTCACAAATGAACCTGTTTTTTCAATCCAAAGGTATAATCCATCAAACCACTTGTCCTCACACCCCCGAACAAAATGGTGTGGCTGAAAGGAAAAATAGAATTCTTTTAGAGATGACAAGGGCACTTATTATTGAGTCCTTAGTTCCTAAAAGTTTTTGGCCCGAAGCTTTAGCTACTGCTACCTACTTGATCAACCGTCTCCCTACAAAGATTCTCGATATGAAAACCCCTTTGAAAGTCCTCTCTGAGTTTCATAAACTCCCATCAATTCTTACTTTGCCCACTAGAGTATTTGGATGTACGGTTTTTGTTCATATTCCAAAATCATATCGTAATAAACTCGAACCGTGTGCTGAAAAATGTGTATTTGTGGGATATGGGGTTAATCAAAAGGGGTATAGATGTTATAATCCTAAAACTCATCGTATGTTTACTACGATGAGTTGTGATTTTTTGGAGACCAAGTACTTTTACTCTCAGGAACTCAGTGGTCAGGGGGAGGAACAAAGTGACACACTGAGTTGGCTTCAATATTCATCAGAAGTTCAGTCCACTACCTCATCCGAAGATCAGACTCCAGATAAAGATTTACAGTCCTCCTCTCAAAGTGACAACCCAAATCCAGACCTGATATCCGAGGTATGTAGTTCTGAGCCAAGCCATACTTTGAATAATATGGGTATTCCAGTTAATGAAGTACAGGAAAATGTTAATGGAGATTCAGAAAATATAGAAGAAGTAACCCCTCCTGAAAATGCTCCAGAAAGTGCTCCAGAAAGATATGTTCTTCCACCAAGGTCTACCAGAGGAATTCCTGCAAAGCGATATTCTCCAGAAAAGAGTTCTCGGTCTACTAAGTATCCGGTAGACAAATTTGCTAATATCGCAGAAGGTTTGTTCTCCAAAGAAGCAAAAGCATTTGCAGCGAAACTATATTCAGAAGAACTCCCGTCAGATGTAGAGCATGCCTTAAAGTTAAAAAATTGGAAGGATGCTATGGATAGTGAAATGGAGGCTCTTATAAAGAATGATACATGGGAGAAGTGTATTCTTCCAAAAGGAAAGGATCCAGTAGGGTGCAGGTGGATATATACCATCAAATATAAACCAAATGGGGATGTAGAAAGATACAAAGCAAGACTTGTTGCCAAAGGGTACACTCAGACTTATGGCATTGACTATTCAGAAACTTTTTCTCCAGTTGCAAAACTAGATACCGTAAGGGTTCTTTTCTCAATAGCAGCAAACCAGGGGTGGTCTCTTCGTCAGTACGATGTGAAGAATGCTTTTTTGCACGGAGAATTAAAAGAAGAAGTGTATATGGATCCTCCTCCAGGTTTTTCCCGTAATTTTAAACATGGGGAAGTTTGTAGGTTGAAGAAGTCCCTGTATGGGCTTAAACAGTCACCTAGAGCTTGGTTTGGAAGATTTACTCTTGCGATGAAGAAATATGGATATCAACAAAGCAATTCTGATCATACATTGTTCCTTCGTCATAGAGGGAATCTAGTAACATGTCTAATAATTTATGTTGATGACATGATTATCACAGGGAATGATGAAAAGGAGATGGATCAACTAAAAACAGCTTTGTTTGCAGAATTTGAAATGAAAGATTTGGGAGATCTAAAGTATTTTCTTGGAATAGAAGTTTCAAGATCTGAACGTGGAATTTTTATTTGTCAGAAGAAGTATATATTGGATCTTTTAGCTGAAACAGGAATGATTGATTGCAAGCCTGCAGACACACCCATGGTCATCAATCAGAAGTTGTTTATAAAGACAGATGCTAGAGCCACTGATAAAAATAAATATCAAAGGTTGGTAGGGAAACTTATTTATTTGGCTCATACTCGTCCAGACATAGCATATGCTGTTGGAGTAGTTAGTCAGTTCATGCACCAACCTCAGGAAGATCATATGGATGCGGCTCTTCGAATTATCAGGTATCTTAAAGGGACTTCAGGTCATGGGGTGTTGTTTAAAGCTAATGGTTCACCTTAAGATTCAGATATATACAGATGCAGATTGGGCAGGAGATAAAGGTAATCGAAGGTCCACTTCAGGGTATTTCTCATTGATAGGTGGTAATCTGGTTACATGGAAAAGTAAAAAACAGAAAGTTGTCTCCTTGTCTAGTGCTGAAGCCGAGTTTAGGGGTATAGCTAGAGGACTAGCAGAAGCCTTGTGGTTGAAGAAGCTGGTGTCTGAAATAGGTTTTACTCCTAAAGAAAGCATTCGAATCATGAGTGATAATGAAGCTGCTATCCAGATATCAGAGAATCCAGTTCAACATGATAGAACCAAACATGTGGAAGTGGATCGTCATTTTATAAAAGAAAAATTGGAGAGTGGGATCATCAAGTTACCTTTTGTTAAGTCTGAAGAACAGCTTGCTGATATTCTAACCAAGGCCGTGGGAACATCTATGTTTCATAAGTGTCTAAGCAAGTTGAATTTCGGGAATCCCGATATTCAACTTGAGGGGGAGTGTTAGAAATATGCGGGATCAGAATTATTTTCATCATCTCCCAAGTGTACGAGCCCTTAGAAGCATACGGGTCCAAGGTGGGTCCAAGATGGGCCCAAGCCCAGTAATTTAGTGTCGGTCGTTGTTTACCCTAATTAGGGTAATTCTTCTATAAATATAGGCCGAATGTATTGTTCTAAATATCAATCAATAAAACAGATTTTATTTTCATCAATTGACAACTAGAACCGGCTTGGATACAAGTTAACCGAAAGAAATGAAAAACTTACACAGTTTAATCTTCCAATTAATTTTGTCACCTGAAAATACCAAGAGAAAAATTGTATTCAGTAATTAAATCCGAGAAGCATCTATCACACAATCCATCATTTGTTTTGTTAAAAAGTTGCTATTTATAGTACTTAATTAGGGCTATATTTAATTTGAATCGAAGTAATGTATATGAGTATATCTACACTACTTTATAAAGATTATTATACATTCATTGTTTGAAAGTTCCAAATGGGAAATGACTGATATATCCTACAACTTAAATTTTAATTAGTATTCTTATATATTTAGTCAAATTAACTTGGTCGAATTACATGATCATGTGGGTTGGAAGGATGACCAAGAAGATCTTCAAAGGTATTGACGTATTCTCATTGTAACATGTTGGTGTTTTTGAAAAGGATTGAATGTCGTAGGTTCTCGTGAACTCATGTGTTCACCAGAAAGATTATTAATTTATTATGGATGTCAAAGTTACGACCTTCTTATGGTATAATTATTATAAAACTATTAAGACGAATACAATTAGCTTCGTAGAATGGTGTAAAGTTTTGTAAATGTTTTGACCGCAAATTCTGCGGGTGCAATATGTATCTATTAATAAACTAAAACAGGATTAAGATATTCTTGAAACGACACGTGGCGAAATCCTTGATCGACACGTGTCCTTTTAATTTATTTATTTTATTAAATTAGCTTTTTTAATTGTATATAGATTCAATTTCCTTATTAGACTTGGAATTAAACTCTAACTCTTGGCTTATTAATACAAAAGACATTATAACCTTATTTGATTGATCGTTTTCTCATTAATAAATTGTCTATTTTTCTTTCTCAATTCTTCAACTCCTATTACATATGTTACATATAATAAGTTATTAACATGAATACTTTAAAATTTTGAGTTTACGATACGAAATCAAAAGACTATTTGCCGTCATCCACTATACTTACAAGTTTAAGGTAAATCCAAAACTCTAACTAAACATATATTATATTTATCATTATTGTTTATTATAATTTAGCTTCGATCATCGGTTTACTTTAACCACAATTTATTTCATACTCACGAATCATGTATGAGGCATATTCGAATTTCTTTATGATACAATATATATAGCTACCGTACATCGTACGGGTATTAGAACTAGTATATAATATCCATAGAGAAAAAAAAAGTTGAAAAAACTGGTGACAAAATGTATTCATTCGTTATTGTTGAATTTTTTCGAGATAGGAAACTAATAGCAAATCGTGTCATGACAGTTGGACCATTTATCTATCGTAAGTATTCTTCCACATCTTTATCATTTATACAAATCAAAAGCGGAATAATAGAAACATTGAACAAGTCAACCGATGACCCGAGGTACAAAGTTATAAGTTTTTTTAGATTAAAAAAAAACATGAAACAAAATTATGGGTTATATCACAAATTAACACAGTTTTATTTTGGTTTTTTTTAAGAGAATTAATTAAAAAACCTTTTTAAATTAAATAATGTGTCAAGTGTAATCGAGTATCTCTAAATATATATATATAAAAGATAAACCTTAATTTATAATTGGAGAAGTATGGACCTTAGATGAAGTTCAACTTTTAATTAAAGTCATTAGATCAAATGATGATGTCATATATCTTATTTAACTTTTTTAGATTTAATTTTATTTTAATAAATTTAAATTATTATTATTTCCTTATTTAAGTTTGTAGACATTAATAATTAATATTTTTAATGATATAATTATGGAAACTAATATTTTTATATTTTACATCATTTTTTATCTTTAAAATTAGTTTTTAATTTTTTTTACAATAATTTTTTTAATGTAATACGTTTTTATTAAATTATATTTTTGTATAGGATTTTTATCATATAACGAATAAAATTTGTTATAAGATTTTTGTATAGGATTTTTATCATATAACGAATAAAATTTGTTCATAAGGATTTTTGTATAGGATTTTTATCATATAACTTTTTTATTAAATCAATGTTTTGAAACCAGATCGGATGTCAAACCGGTCTTATTAATAAAAAACTAAAAAATAAATATGGAGTCTATATTAAGCTATCACAATTATATATCAGAATAATAATTGTATGAAAATTGCGATGATATTATGCATAATTTTAACTTAGATTAACACAAGCGCTATATAGATTGATAACTAAATTGTTTAGTAATTTTAGTGTAGAACTAAATTATTCAAGCAAAATGTTAAAGCACAAGTACAATGACAATGTAGACATATCCGGATGAATGAAAGACATCCAAATAAACGAAAACCTTACTTAGCGAGACCTCTAATAGATGATGTATCCATTTTTCAACTGTCTGGTCACTGTTAACCGGAATCTAAACGACCACTAATGTAACTTCATGTTTTTAGTGGTTTAATTCTTACCTGGTTAAATATTTGTCAACTTATGATATTATAAAAATTAACATGTCATTATATATGTTTCTCGCATATTACGCGGGTAATAATCTAGTTATGTAAAATATTATAAAGTCATTTATAAGATCATAATTAAAAATCATACAATAGAATTTATTATTATTATCTTTTTTCATATTAATATATAGTGTGACTGATCGAATAAGAGATGTATAATAAGGCCAATAACACAAGAACGTATGTGCTCAATGTATTCATGTGAACTTAACATTGTTCACTTAATTAAATGTGCATAACGACTCGTAATACTAAATTCTTTCTATATGTCATGATTCAAAATTAACAGAGGTAATTGATCAAGTCTGAGCGTACCTATAAAAAAAAAAAAAAAAAAAAAAAAAAAAAAAAAAAAAAAAAAAAAAAAAAAAAAGCAGGAAGGTAAGTTTGTATAATGCAGTCATTGTTGGTTGTGGTACCATCGGAGCAAAAACACAGAAACTCGCGGGTATTGGCATCTCTGAAGCCACACCGCCCATTCGATTCTTCACATTTATCACAATTGTCGTCTGGCCTCTGCCAGTTTAGCTCGAATCCAGTGATCAAAGCTCTCGCATAATCTCTCCAAGACAACATCGTATATTCGGAGGTTTAAATACATCGAACACAGATTACGATTTCATCACAGTCCCAATCAAACCTTTCGTTATATTCATGTATAACGTTAACATATGACATATTTATACATGGTATACGGACTGCATAGTCAGGGGGAGATGGTCCAGAACAATTAAAGTGAAAACTTAAATTCAGATTATTGTTTGAGAAATTAAAAGGCAAATTATCCAAGTCAATTGTATGGTTGACCCTGGGACACTGATCAATAGGAGGAATATTGTCGTTGAAGGAAAAATGGTTATATGATAGAATTATGCTTGTATTTGTTATATTTCTTACTTGATACAAATCATTTGTTAAAGAAATCATGGGACGATTTGTTCCTTCTACGTCGGGGCAGTTGATTCCGAGACCATGATATCCGCAAAACTGGCCGGTGTTGGTTTGATTGGATATCATCCAAAAAGGGTATCCGATTATGATGCCATTACAGTTGTATGATGGGCAACCGGGATATGTTGTATTTATAGTTTCTATAGCCATTGATATTGATATGAAGAACAAGGAGAAAATGAAGAAAGAGGGTGAAAACGAGTGGAGACGGTCAGACATGATTTTGAACGTTTTGCAAAATTGCTAACTCTTCAAATCAATCAAATGCTTAGTTAGTACATATTTTTTTAACATTTATAACACAAAGTCGTCACAAAGCTATTCCGTTGACTTCCAACTCTCATTTTATTTTTGGTTTTCCACGAGACCAGACAAAATGGGATATTGAATGTTTCTTTTCAAGAAGACTAACACGACCAGAGCAAAAAAGGTCAAACCCGACCAGGACATTAGCGGCGACGTCACCGCTAATGCTTGTGACGTGGGGATCCGACATTGTCAGTTATCATTGCAGTTGCAGCATGTCGGGCCCAAGCATTAGCGGCGACGTCGCCGCTAATGCTTAACTTAATTTTCTTTTTATACCAGCCATAGAAGCCAGACGACTCAAACAACAAAAACCCACATCAACCATTTTCTCTCTATATTCCGGCCATCAACCTATTTTCCGGCCAGGCGAGGTTTAACAAAGGTTATGGCTTCTTCATCGTCATCTAACCCATCATCACCTCCTACGGTAACATTTCATGCATTGAAAGCGCAATGTAAAGAGGATATAGACGACGGGTATGAACTTTATCACAAAATTAATGATTGTAAGCTTCTTATGGAACAAAGGAAGCTGGAACATAAGAAGAAAATAAAAGAAATAAGGAAAAGTGGCAGCAGAATCATTATAAGTGAAGAGCAGCATAGCGAATATCTTGAAACGACATTACCAAGTATCGACGAAATAACTTCTGAACTTGAGAAACTGATAAGTTGGTTGAAAAAAATCGACTTTGCGACATATTATAAAGAGCTAGCTGAAGACGGTTTCCGTTAGAAAAATTATGTAATATTTTGAATATGTAGTTTTTTTATCTAAGTTTTATATCGTTATTTTGAATATGTATAATTTTTATCTAAGTTTTCTATGTATTATTTTGAATATGTATTATTTTGAATATGTATTATTGTAATGTAAGTTTATATTTGACTATGATGTTTTTAAAAAAATATCGATTAAATAAGATAATATAAAAAGATAATATTTATCTTATTGGAAAACAAATATTTATTAAAAACATACAAAAAAAAACATAATACAATCTATCATTGACCATTCATAAAATGAATCACCATTCATAATACAACATAAAATGTTTATTATACCCAAAATATATACAACATGTAATCAATTTAATCATTTATAACAATAGGAGGCCCAGGTGGTTTTATTGGGCAGTTTGCATACATCCATTCTTGAAACGCTTGTTCTCGATCTTCGTACATTGATGCCACTGCACGTGCAGCCGGGGTTGCGTAGTGAGTCCATTCTGGATTCTTGTAAGGCATTGGGTAATCACCTGCTAATTCCACAGCAATAAAATGGCCTTCGTGATTTACAAGAGCAATAGATATCGGTTGAGCCAACTTTAATTGATCCAAGCCATGTTGCATCGGGAATACTGTGTGGGGGTCACGTAGGCTTATGCAGTTGATTATTATACCCAGCTTATTGGCCAGGAGGATATGGAACCACACTTTACTCATCCAATGTTTTTTGTCTCGCCATTTTTTATAATAAGAGGTTCGCAGCGCCTCCAATATGCGTGGGCCCTCATCCCCATACATTCGCATGTACCCCTGGAGGTCAGATTCAAACTCCTCGAGCATCTGCATACGAACCCACTCTGAACCGTGGTTCTCATCTAGCCCCAAAGCAACAACGGTAGCTCGAAATCCACAACTACCATCTCCTAAGACATCCTGTGCGCCGACAACGTAAGGTCGAATGTACTCGGGTAGCTCTGGTAGTGCCCATACGTAAGATCGGGACAGCCTGGCGTTCATTGGTTCCGCAACATACCCAACCCAACTGGCCTCTGACTCTGGCTCTGACTCTGACTCTGACACCGTCCTATCCATTGTTTCATATATGGGTGCATACGTAGGTTGTGTCGGTGGTGCCCGGAACAAGTCATCAACAAAGCTGTAATATGGCTGGTCAGACTGGACCCCATAGGATTTGGACGTTTCCCCGAAGCCGTATAAATTTTGGACCCCATAGGATTGGGACGGCTCCCCGAATGTATATATATTTTCCCCAAAGGATTGGGACGGCTCCCCGAAGAAGTTTTGTGTGTCGTTGACCCATAGGATTGGGACGGCTCCCTGAAGAAGTTCTGGGTTGGGTCGTACATACTGTGTCGCGCACCTTGCGGCTCATCAAAAAAGTCAGGTGTGTTCGCGAACCGTGATTTGGTGTGCGCGTACTCACTGCGTCTGGCGGGCTGCGCCTCTCCGTATGTGGAGGCTCCGGAGGAAGGGTCGGTGAAGGGAGGAGTCATGGGGACCTCTTCAGCCCTCGGTCGACTGGACTTGGATTTCCGAAGCCCAGGTGGGTTTTTGTTCAGATCGGGCACCTACACCATTAATAAAAAAACAGTTACTTAAATTCAGGTAGTTATATATTTTATCTTTAATCAGCAATATAGAAGTTATGATGTATTTGGTCTACCTTTGGCGTCTTTTGTTTCGACCCGACCGGTCTTCCGCGTGTGCTCTTCTGAACAAGAGGATCTTTCAACTTGTGTGTTGCCTGGCTTAAACATGTCCTTTATCTTGGACAACCAATGTTTCCGTTGGGCCTTGGGTTGCTCAACCAAGAAACTCTTAAGGTCACCTACGACTTCATGGATAGCTTCTATATCGTCTCCGTCTTTTAAGTGGTCGTTTTCTGGTAGGCATGTCGACGGTGTTAAATCAAGCTTTCTCCAAAACGGGTCTATCACTTCCGGCTGAATACGAGTCCCTGCATTTTTGGATATCAATAAGTATACGACATTATGTCTTTATGTTAAAAAAAAGGTATTAAAACATACTTACCGCGCTGCATGTACTCGGCAATCTTGCAGGCACATGGTAGCCCACAACTAAACCGAACCTTGCACCCGCACTTTTTCACCTGTTTTTTAAGTTTTTGGTCTAAGCGAACGATTTCATCAGCCATGATGTCCAAAGCTTTATGTGAAACCTTTCCAAGCCTTCATACATTTGTAGTTGTGTCTACCCAAAAGGGTTCCCTTGCTATACCTCAGTTGCCCCCTTATTTCTGTCTCTTGACCGATCATGACAGAATCAACAATATGAAGGATTCTAGTAAATGTACATTTCCCCTTCAGCTCATCCTTCAGCAGGTGGTGCTCGGCCTCGACTCTGTTTGTGGTGTGGTTATGATAGTTGAGATGTTCATCGACCCAACATGACACAAACTGTTCTCGGTACGGGGACAACCAATTCTCGTTCAGGTACCTGTAGACACCAGGAAAATCTGCCAATTTTTTCTTTAACCATTTCTCGTTGTCCTTAAACTCGTCAATTGTCCGAGATTCATAGACTGTTCTCCAGTAGAAGCGAAGCTTTTCAATGTTCATACATCTTTCAGCCGCAATGCCGGTTCGCAGTGTTTGATTATGTTTTGCCATATGTGGAACCTACATAGCAGGTGTTTCGCTTCCGGCATAACAACCTTCAATGCTCTCATCAGGGCCTGCTCCCTGTCAGTTAGAACGACATGAACGGCAAAGCCTTCAACAAGGGTGGACTTGAGAGATTGTAACACCCATTCATAATTCGCCTCTTGCTCGTTTACGATAAAAGCATAAGCTAAACTGAAGGTCCTGCCCGTTGAAGTCACACCGACAATCTCAACAAGCGGCATGTTGTACACGTTGGTTTTGTACGTGGCGTCTATTTCAATAACCCAGGGAAATGCGCGCCATAGGGTCATTGATGTTGGATGCATGAAAAAGAGGTTCACCAACCGTCCATTTTGACTATTTGTAGTAAACTGGTAAATGTAATTTTTCTCTGCAGCAGTGAGAACATAACCTGCGACAGGTGAACAAAATATAGTAAATAAGTCACTTCCAACAACGTAGTACATAATCACTAATATGATGTTTGTACCTGCATTGGAGTATGCCCTGCTTGGCCCGCCTTCCGTCTCGATTCAGAAAGTTGGTAATGTCTCCTCTTCGAGTCCGGTTTCCTGTAAATTCTCTTTTGAGGTTTACCAGGATCTGGCGAGGGTACAAACCGCGATCCGATTGGTTTCCCACAAATTCCTTTTCTTCTTCCGTCATCCGTCTCGCGTATGCATTCCCCTGCAGATCGGTAGCTGGATCATGATTGTGTTTCCAGTCCTTGACAGTTACCCTCCAACCACCATCATACCCGGGGCGGCCATCCAAAGTAAAGGGACACCCTATCTTGTTGGACCGTTTGGGTGGCCCCAGTTAACCTTTTATCGCGTTTTCCACCGTGATGACATATTAGTGTCACTTTATTGACCACCTTTAACGAGTTGGTGTTCGTTCGCCGTCTGACTAGAACATAACCCAACTCCAGTGCTGTTCTTTGAGCCCACTCTGTCAATTCTTCGAAGGAAGCGAACACCTCCTCGGTTTCTAAGTCTCCAGCTTCGCAGTCAAAAACACCGTCTGCATCAGGTGTCTCAAACTCATCATCCGGCACTTCGATACGTACGTTTTCTGGGTCTGCCCAAATATCCTCCAAACTATCCATCTGAAACAATTCAAGTAAACAAGTCAACATCTAGTTCAGTAACTATTGATGGTATCCATACTATATATGTAGTTAGTACAATAACTATATATATATATATAGTTAGTACAATAACTATATATATAATTACACATAAGTATAATATCTATATTCATAATATATATATACATAAAATATATACCTGTTGATGCAGATTGCGATATATATGGAAAATGAAAGAACTTCGTTTCAAAATGAAAAATTTTCTGGTTCGTTTGAGAATGTAGATTGCGATATATAACGATTTACTCCCAATTATATGATTAAACGTAAAGGTACTGAACAGTATCCATGTCGGAGCATTAGCGGCGACGTCGCCGCTAATGCATGACACGCCATCTTGGATCGAACGTTGTCAGTCATTATTGCAGGCATGTCGGTGGCATGTCGGTGGGAGCATTAGCGGCGACGTCGCCGCTAATGCTCTGGTGGGGTTGACCTTTTTCTGGTCGTGTTACCCTGTGCCTTATTGATTTCCCTAGCTTCTTGTTACAATTATACCATTATTTGTTTTTTTTTATTTATTATTTTTCTTTTCTTTAAGAACGGCGTGTTAGTTGGTTAGTATTCGAACCCTAGCAGTGACATCCAAACGGACAGTATGCTAGAGGTTGGAACCCGATGACACCCCTGGAAACCAAGGGCGCGATAACACGGCCCGCACACGCATGGGAAATTGAGATTTGATCCCTGATATCATCATAACTTAGGTTGTAAACGAATAGTTTACGAACCGTTCGACACAAAGTTTGTCTGTGTTCGTTCGTTTAGTTAAATAAATTAACATGTACACAAAAAATCCATTCATATTGTTAAATGAATGAACATGAACACAACTCTCATTCGTTTTATTTATATTCTTGAAAGTTCGATAATATGTTCGTGAACATTCGTTCGTTTAATTCATGAACATTCGTTCGTTAATTTCGTGTCCATTTTGTTTTTTTCATTTTCTTAATGGTATATATATATATATATTAGTAGAGGAAAATGAATGGTAAAAAAATGTGATTGTTTAATGTTGAACTCAAAGATGAAGCCCATGTATTTAGGACATGATTTTGTGGATATTAAACACTTTTTTTTATTTAAATAAAGAGTTAATTACTGAAATGGTACCTAACGTTTGCGCCATATTACTGGTTTCATACCTTTCCTTTCGAAATTACGCTAATCATACCCAACGTATGCAAATCTCCACTCGGACCATACTGGAGGCCAACGCCGTCAGGTGGCCGTTAAAACCTCCCCCACGTGACTTGCACGTGAGGGGTAAAGATGTAATATCGCGTTTCTTAATTACTTAAATGGTACCTAACGTTTGCACGATATTGCTGGTTTCATACCTAATGTTTCTTAATTACTTAAATGGTACCTAATGTTTAGTTATTAATTTTTTTTATTTTTTTTTGTATTTTTTTTTTGAAAGGTGAATTCCGATTTCAGCCAATGTCTTAAAAACCGGTATTTTAGTCATACTGGTGTGGAAAAATTTCTGGTATTATCGGTATTACCGGAAATACCGGCCGGTACGACTATTTTTAATTTGTTTTTTTATTTTATATTTTTCCAAAACTTGTTACAATTTAACGAAAATAGTCAAAATGCATTTATAATCCACTCAAAAATAATACCAAATATCGGTAATACCAGAATTATCCAGGAATACCAAAAATATCGGTATTACCGATAAAAATAAAACAAATTAAAAATAGTCGTACCGGCCGGTATTTCCGGTAATACCGATAATACCAGAAATTTTTCCACACCAGTATGACTAAAATACCAGTTTTTAAGACATTGGCTTAAATCGGAATTCACCTTTAAAAAAAAAAATACAAAAAAAAATAAAAATAATAACTAAACATTAGGTACCATTTAAGTAATTAAGAAACATTAGGTATGAAACCAGTAATATGGCGCAAACGTTAGGTACCATTTAAGTAATTAAGAAACATTAGGTATGAAACCAGTAATATGGCGCAAACGTTAGGTACCATTTAAGTAATTAAGAAACGCGATATTACATCTTTACCCCTCACGTGCAAGTCACGTGGGGAGGTTTTAACGGCCACCTGACGGCGTTGGCCTCCAGTATGGTCCGAGTGGAGATTTGCATACGTTGGGTATGATTAGCGTAATTTCGAAAGGAAAGGTATGAAACCAGTAATATGGCGCAAACGTTAGGTACCATTTCAGTAATTAACTCTTAAATAAATGTTTAAGATTAGAGTAATAATTAGGAATGTTTGGTAAATATTTTATTGATGGATATTTTGTAATATTGAATTTGAATTCCAATACTTATTATATGTTTGTTCATCCGTATTCATTCAAGTTCGTTTATTTATGTTCGTGAACATTCGTTTGAGAACACAAACTGACAAACCTGAACACGCCAATTTTGTCGTTTGAAGATTCGAATGATAAACGAAAAGAAAATTCTTCCCATACCCCAAGGAATGAGAATTTCATCAAATGAGAGAATATTTACATTTTAATTTTTTTATCTTTGGACAACCAAACTCCAAACATATTATAGAGTAGAACTCAATTTAAATTCCATGAGAATTTTGTGTCTGTTTAGCAAAGCGTTTTTTAGGGCTTTTAAGATCTTAAAAGCCCCGAGCTTTTAAATATAAGCCTCTTCTAAAACTATAGCTCTGTTTGTAAAGACATTTGAATTCAAAAGCCCCAATCCCAAAAAGCTCCTAAAAGTCCCGAAAGGTCTTTAAAATAAAAGCTTATGTAAGAAGGATTGAAATAGAAACCCCAGCCCCTAGCCCCATTTCTAAACTCCAGCTCCAAACCCTAACCACAACCCTAGCTCGAAGCTTTTGTGTCAAACATACTCTATGAACTAATTAATGCAACTTTAGTTCATATGGAGGACATTATGCGTCGGCTAATACAGTCCCAAAACATTCAAAAGTAGACCAACATTAAATTTTCAAAACAACGAGTCTGACAAATATCAACACGGCTTGAAATTCGAAGGTTTAAATGAAGGCTAAATATATTTGGGTCACATTTAACAAATAGATTGGGGTTTGATTTCGGTTTCGGTTAGCCTTCAATTCCAAACCGTTTACAAACCCATCAATCCGTTTATGCCTAACAATAACAAATTTAGTATAGATTCATTTGTTTACTTTTAAATTTTGTAACAGTTCTATGTTTTTTATATCAATCCCTTAATATTTAACATGTATCATGAAAATATATTATGTCCATTCACACTTATCTAATACGAGTAATACTTATCACGTGCATTTTAATTATTGAAACTCTCACAACTCTCAAGTATATTTTTTTTATTCCGTAGGTTTTAATATACGAGTAATATGGTTTTTAGATGGGTCGACAAGACTAAGTTGTTTATTATTTTGATTTTTTTAATTAAATTGTTTTTTGAAAGGTGAATTTCGCTTGAAACTTTATTTCGCGATTCGACAATGAGAGGTTTAATATACGTTGTCTTAACCGGGTCCGCGCTAGAGAGCTTCCGAAGTAAAAATGTCTATTTCAAATACCCAGTGGAGGAAAAACCCCTACTAATCCGCCCGAAAGCAGGACGATTAATAGGGATAAACTCTGTCATCTCAGACTTGAAACTGATTATACCCAAGCTAAGCCATCATAGAAGGACTACCTATATCTCAAAGTTGGATGAATGGGGATTCGAACTTAGGACCTATAAGTCATAAGGGGAATTCATTGGGTTTGAGTTTTAACTTTTCAACATTATTAAACGAATTGGATTTTGGTTGAAGCATATATTCCACTATGTCATTTATCTGCAACTCCTTCAATACGAACAAGACATCACCCCTACAAAATATTTTGTCTAGATTGGAGAGGAAATTGTTTAGTGTAGATTTTACATTGTCTATGATCTAAGTCTACTACGATTTATAAATCTTGGATGGAATAACTTTTCGGTTACAATCCGTGTATCTATTTGCTTAAAAATTAACTTGCAAGTGAAATATATATATATTTTTTATGAAGGGCATTAAAATTTTAATAATAAATGCTAGCAGGAAACTAACACGTAGCAGAAGCATAATCCAAAACAAAGAGCAAGAAAAAAAAACTCTAAATATGACTATGAGGATTAATACTCTTCTAAACGGTTATTATGGGTTCTATCAACCGATTAATGTCGTTAAAATAATTGGCATGATGTTATACGTCACGACGAAAAGCTATACGTGTTGTTCACCGAATGTTTTGACTTGTTCTTCTTGTTGATCGATGAAGTATTGGAAATACATGATTGTCCCTGTTTAATATTCAAAGCGGGGAGGATTGTAATGGGGGTAAGAGTAATAATAGTTGCGAATGTTGAAATTAGTAACGTTAATGTTGATCCGAATCATTTAGCTACTTTAAACAAAATTTAACACCACAACAAAGTAACAAGCTTAAGAACATTAATAATAACATCAGTGTATCATTTTCTAAAGTTTAATAATTTATTAATCAAAATCAAAGGATTATAAATAATAATGAGGATGTAAGCAATATTCTGACCGCAAAAAAGAAAAGTGATCCAAGCAATAATTCTTATTGCAATCGGAGCATATGGAAATTTACAAATGAGCTCGTATATGACAACAAGCCGTTGAATGTATCCACGATCAAGCAAGATTTCAATCTTTCTCATACCTATGGGTCAAGAATCGTTTTTCCTTTCTTTCATTCACTTCGCAACAATAGTGTAATTTTTCTTTTTAATACCGTCATTTTTAATAAGAAAAGAAAGTAAGAAACAAACGAATATGACTCATATATGAAATTGATATTTCTATATTTGAATACAACTTTCCTAACAAGATGGTATCATACCATTTAATCAAATTTCTGAAATTAAATTTCTATATTTTAGATTTATTGTCACAAATGGTCCCTTGACAAACCCGCTATTCCACTAACAACATAACCTACTAAATTGGCCGCATACTAAACTCCCACACACTATCCCGACTTTCATTATGTATCACTAGTTCAATATCATGCCACACTGCATGAATATTACGTTAATTATGTATCATTGATTTATAGTTTCTATAACTTGGAAAGAAAAAAAAAACTTGAAAATATGATAACAATTTAGAAAAATATAAATAAAATATACAAACAACAATTTATTAATGAAAAATATCAGACAAACATTATAAAATATAACTGCTAGTCCCAACACTTGAGGACTTCAATTTCTCGTTTGCCAATCTTAATTAAAAGCAGCAGTTCAACATTGACTTGGGATAGACTTGTGCGACGTTCATTACCTTAATACAAATCTAAAGGCATAAATGAATTGGAAAATCGAAGTGGTACGTGGTGCCTGTATTGATCGAAGTGATATTCAAATATGGGTAGAAACTAAAAACGAATGGAATATTAAGATTAAAGAAAGTAGATGGAGAATGGATGTGGAAAAGATTATTCATATATCACCTAGAATTATTCATACCAAGTTTTGTTTTTAAAATTGGGCATTATTAAGATTTATGTTAGGTTAGGAATTTGTAAATTTTGAAGATGATGAAAGAAGAAGAAGATAAAAAAAAGATATGTTGGATCTAGGATGTAATAAGCCCAAATTGTTTTTATTATACTAATTTGGTAAATATTTTTAAAACAATACTATTTTGATAAATAATTTTATCAATTATACTAGCTTGGAAAACATAGTGTTTACTTATTAACAAATAAAGCCAATACAAATTTGAAATGTTAACTAACAATTATTCATATAGTGTTTGTAAATTGTAAGTTATACATATAGTTTTGAACATCAGTTTAGCAGAAATAATTTTGAGTCTTTGTTTACACAAATAGAATTCATGAGTGATTGTATATCTATCGCATAGAGAGCCTACTACTGTACTACCTGTTAGGATTCATAACTTTTTATCAAGAACAATTACACGAGTATGCAACGGAAAAAATTATATGTAATATAATTAATTAACAAAGTAAAAGTGAATGTGTATCTTTTAGCTTAGCTTCCAATAGTATTAATAATGATGATTATTATTGATTAGAGTTTAAAGTAAAACCCCTCTACGATCGCACACTTGACACCCCTATAATGTATGCTAGTACCCGATCACGAACTCACAACCCTTTTGTGTTTATCCCTTGAAGTCGAACCAAACAAACCCGAAAACCCTTTTTCTTTGCTAATGTCGACCGAACCCACAGAGAAGAGAGGAGAGAAAATAGTTAGGTTTTTCACAAATCTAATTGTCTTGAATGAATGAAAAACACTTAAGACTTAAC
>CM067172.1:131081133-131118189 GCA_034093135.1 Erigeron breviscapus
CCGGGTAGTATTACCTTTTCCAAAACTTTTTGTGGAACATACGGTCTCAAGTTTTCACCTTTTGGAATTGGAAAAGTTTCTTCTAAAGGTTTTTCTTTAAAACACTCAAGAATTTCAGGAATTATAGCCTCATGATTATCTTTTTCATCATTTTGTTTTTCCATTTTATGTGAAGGATGACTGAAAAAATCATATGACTCATCCATTAACTCATAGTTAAAATAGACTTTTGCACCCTTCTTTAGAAATCATCAGCCTCAAAATCACTATCATTCGGTCTCACAAACTGGTCAGTCATCCCACATCTCAAATAAGATTCCTTATATAATGATGGGACTTCTTCTTGTGCTTTGAACAAATGATTTGGATTGACATAACCTAACCCTGAAGTGAATATCGTTTTCGAATTTCTTGGCCTATTCAAAAAGATTTGTTGATATGAACAATTAATCTTATACAACTTGTCTTGATAAGATTTGATTTCAGCTTTAAGCTCATCATTTTCTTTATCAAGTTTTTGTTTAAGAGAATCTTTTATACAACACTCATATTCTAGGTCAGAAATTTTGTTTTCAAATTCCGTCAAATCAGGGATAGATTCTTTCAATTTCACATTTAAAGACTCAATGTCCTCAGCCAATGCATTTGCTCGAAACATCTCATTTGTCTTTTCGACTTGAAGTTGTTTGACGGTCTTGCTCAGTTCAAGAACTTTGGTTTCAAGTTCTTGTTTTTCAAGATGCAATTTGGAGTTCGGAATAAACGTGACCGCAGCTTTTTCAGATTTCAAATTGTCAAAATCCTTTTGAAGTAAATCAAATTTATCTTTAGAATTTTGAAATTCGATTTCTTTGATTTCCAAAACTTTTGTTAATTTAGTAATCTGTTTACTCAACCCTCTCCCATATTTCATTGTTTCAGCACATTTATTCATATAATAATCTAAATCTGACTTAGTAAAAGTGATTACCTCATCCTCAACCTCAGAAGAACTTTCATCAACTTCCTCCAACTCCTTTGACTTCTTGATCTTCGTCATGAAGCACACGTTTGCTGCAAGTTCGTCTATCTCCTCATCAGAAAGATGTAACCACTTGTCATCCTCAGCGAGAAGAGCAATTCCACTTTCCTCTTGTCTTGCCAGCAAAAGTTTGTACTTATAGTACTCGGAGTTCTTTGTCGAGGTTTAGTGCAGTTGATGGCAAAATGTCCAGTAAGACCACAGTTGTAGCATTTCTTGTCTTCATTCCTTTTCTCCATGACCTTCTTCTCAAACTTTTTCTGATTATCAAATTTCTTCTCACCACCAACATATTCCTTCTTGACTTCAAACTTAGGAGCATTTGCATTCTTTGCATACGAAGAAACTGAGGAAGTCCTAAGCTGATTGTTGGTTGGTTTCTTCTTGAAGAATTCTTCTTGAAAGCCTTCGTGAAATAAGCGAGTTCCTTGTACATCTCTTTTTGTCTTTCATCCAGATCAGAATCACTCATTTCACTTGAATCAGAATCAGTGTCATACTCAACAAAGCTTTGTCTTGACACTTTTGAAGTCTTCTTCTCAGCTACCAAGGCTAATGGATCGGAATGAGAACTTTCTTCTTTCTTCATTTGGATCCTCTAAACATCCTCAACATTTAGCTTCAGCTTTTCATACAAGGTGTGAATGGTAAGTTTCCCAAAATCTGATTGTTGGTTGAGTTGGGTTCCATACACTTGCCATTCCTCTTCTATATTTTTGATGAATTTGATGTTCAGTTCCATATTGGTTCTTTTCACATCATTCTTTCTAAGCTCATTGATGACATTACAGAATCTGATGTATACTTCGTTCAATGGTTCACCCTTCTGTTGCTTGAAAGTTTCATACATGTTCAGAACATTCGACAATCTTATGGTGTTTGACACATCAGATCCTTCCATCTGCTTCTCCACTTCATCCCATATGTCTTTTCCTGTTTCATAGGAATCCACATTGCAGTAAATGTCATCAGGAAGTGCTTGGTAAAGATAAGCAATTGACATTTGATCAGCTTCAACTCTATTTTTCTGATCTGCATTCCAACTCTCTTCAGGTAAAGCTTCTCCATTAACAGGGTTCTTTGGAATTTCAGGACCATCTTTGTATGATTTCCTCAGAAGTTTTCCATTCTTCTGTCTGTCTATCCAGTTCAGAAACCTTTTCTTCCATTGTGGATAAGAACCTCTGAATAACACAGGAGGTCTCCCTTCAGAACCGAGAGCTAGTGCTTCCCTTGAAGCCATTTCAAATAAATTCCAAAAGGATTGAAAATTTTCTATTTTAACTAGATGCAGAGCTTAGACCTCTGCAAATAGAACAAGTAGGAATTTTTAAAATTTTGATTTTCTTCCCACGTGAAGATTATTGATGAAAAGTGGTTTTGAATTAATTTTCTTGAAAAATTTTGATTTGAGAATTTCAAAAACAACTAAGTGCCGAGCTTAATCCTCTGCAAATAGTGTAAGTAGCCAAGTCACAACCCAAGTACACTAATCAACAACCAATTTCAACTGAATGTCGAGCTTAAATCTCTGCAAACAGCACAACTAATAAAATCACTTGGTCGAAGAATCAAATTCAACTATTTGCCGAGCAAATAACTCTGCAAATAGCACAAATAGAATCCAAATTAAAAATTCTCGAAACAACTATTTGCCGAGCAAAAGCTCTGCAAATAGAACAAGTAGCTCTCAACACTTAACAAATTCTCGAAACAACTATTTGCCGAGCAAAAGCTCTGCAAATAGAACAAGTAGCTCTCAACACTTAAAAATTCTGTAAACACCTATTTGCTGAGCAAAAAGCTCTGCAAATAGAACAAGTAGTACCAATACTTAACCAAATTTTCTTGAAATAACTATTTGCCGAGCAATAAGCTCTGCAAATAGAACAAGTAGCACCAACACTTAGAAATTCTTAAAATACCTATTTGCCGAGCAATAAGCTCTGCAAATAGAACAAGTAAGAGCAAGTCTTAGCCAACGATCTCTGCAAACATGAGTAATCACTAGGCGACAAAATAGACGGTTATTGGTCGTCTTCTTCGTTCAGCCAAACCCTCAAATGCAGAGCAGACTGTAAATCTTCAATTTCTCCTTCATTTTTGCGAATTAAAACTCGTATTTTATATCAAAATGATCAGAAAAACAATGCGCACAAATCCTTGAACAAATTAAATGCTAATTTCAACTAGAATTCAAACCCACGCGAACTTACGATTTGCCGAGCTCGAGCAAAAACAACTCAAATGATGAAATTAACTTCTGAAATCGATAACGAAGGATGATATACTGATTATAAATGAATCGGTGAACAAAATTCGAACAAAAACACACTTAATTTGCAGAAATCACTCAAACAGCGATCTCGGCAAATGAACCTTTCATAAAATAAGCCAAATTCTGAAATTAAGCACAAATTAAGCTTGTATTAAGCTTGTGGATCATTCAGCAACTCTGATTGTGCTCTGATACCAAATGTAAAATGAAGAATTTGAGCTTATGTGTGTGTTAGTGTGTGTAACAATGGTGGTTTGAAGAAAGAGAAAGTAGAGAGAGAAAGTGTGTTTGGCAGGGAAGATTAGTTTGCATAAATGGGGTGAAAGGTTACAAAGTTCTTAATGGAGGGGGTTTATATACATATGAGCTATTTACACTATACCCCCTTCCATAGTAACAAGTTTACAATATAAGTACAAATTAACATAAAGGTACACAAATCAACTACTACATTTATATTTCTAACAGAGTTTTCCACTGATGGTCTCCAGTTTGTAACTGACTAGAATGTCAACTGGGCTTCGCTGCCATTGTCATTCTCTATCTTCCATTTGTTGTCTTCGACCTCAACTGTAATGATTCTTCAACTGGTCAGTTCTCAACTGGAGGAAGTCTTCAGTTGCGTTAACTGTATGATGCAACTGGACTTCAATATATTTCTGGACAAATCTTCTTGGTCTCCAGGTGCAACTGGAGACTGGCCAGTTTCACTGAAACCGGTCCTAACAATTACGTTTGAACTTTAATATAAGATCAAGTTATGGTTTTGTTATGTTTGTGTGTTATATAATTGTTTTACAGGTACAAGAATGTAGAGCCAAGGTTTATAAGTGTCGTAGAACACTTAAACGATGGCTGAATGTTATGTACAAGCGAAATAAGCAATCCAAGAAACACGTCCTCGTGCTGACGTCAGCAGCATGTAGGAATGTCTTCGTGCTGACGTCAGCGTGAAGACAAGGCTGTTTGGTGGATCGGGCCTTAGCCACTTCGTGTGAAGCCCAAGCCCACACGAACACAAACCCTATTAGTATAAATACATGCTAATTTACGCGATTAGCAACGAATTAAGAACTTAGAAGTCGAATTGTTGCTCGTGTGACCTCCGACACGAACTAGCACTTCGTGTGTGACCTTAGGTTGATTAATTACTGATTAATTGACGAAAGGCAGTAGCAATCTAGTTATCTCAAGAGGATTCCGCACTCTTGACATAACGAATCACGTCTTATTTACGATCCATTCAACGGTAGGGACTTATAGGGATAGCATAGGTCTTGCTTGATAATCTACAAAATCAAACAACTATTCATTGTTCTGCATAACCTGCACATCTTAACAAACACATCAAATCTTCTCAAAGTAATAATATACAATCTGAAGAATTTAATAAATTTTCAAGATAAAAAGAATATACTTATCCGTCTATTATTAACCTAAGTCACTTTTAGGTCAAATAAGTCACTGCAAGCACTTTCAGTTCTAAGCAAAATCATTTGAAATACACTTTTCAATCTTGAAACAGAAACTTCAAATCTTTTTGATTTAAACAGAAATCTTTTCAAAGATCAAATTCAAACTATGAATCATCTCTGTGTTCATTCTTATGAATATCTTCTTAAAAAATAAATAGGCTTTAACTCAATATATGTTTATTGAAATCAACAACTCTGTGTTCCTTTCCTTAAACTTATATTCTGTTAACATGACACACTTTCTTTTAGCTTTTGATCATAACACTATCGCTTAACTACCCTACTCGTTTATTCAGTGTTTCATAGAACGTAGTTGAGTCCTCTTGGAAACTAGATTCTATTCTGACACTGTCTCTCGTGCAATAGGAACTTTTATTTAAACAATACAACAATAAAACATAAAAATTAAACATTTCACGAAAAACATAACACACACACACATACACACACTGAACATAAACGAATAACATAGTTACGAGAGCTAAAGTTAATGCTGATTAGATCAGATTAGCATGTTACATAAGCCTACAAGTGAGAAGTAATTCTCTTATTATTAGTTATGAACAGTGATCCATCAACGATTACCAATATGTTTGTCCTCTTAAACACTCAGTACTTCCAGTTTCCTTTGGTTTGTGACTCTTCGACATACCCTGGCCAAGGACAGTCACCATGTAAGCCGAGTAGCCTAATATGCCACTTAATCAAGTTTGCAAACTTAAGTGACCCACATTTAGATATACTCTCACAATCGACACAAGCACTAAGATTAAGACATTTGGTAACTATAGGGAGACGATCTTTAAGAATCAAGTCAGCGGTGACAGGTCGGTGATTCCTCACACGCAAAGCGACTTAACTTGACTCACGTACGGATATATACCCAACATTGCATAATGCTAAGTACTTGCATATTTGTGACATCGTGTAGCGAACTTTCTGACAACCTATCCCAAGTTGGAAGCTTTAGGTAGACTAGGTATACAAAGACACCCCAAGGACTTACTTGTCCGAAAGGCCACATTAGCTCCATAATTTTCAAAAGATTAATAAGATATTAGATATCTTTGTCACAAATATACATCCGAAAAGCCATACATACACATGTATGTACCCGACACCTTCTATATAAAGACCAAATATACAAAATTACAATGCTAGATCTTTCATAAGATTTAAGGACCAGATCTAATCATTTGAAAAGCAGGCATTCTCAGCCATATATCCGAATATGTTTCCCATAAGAACATTGTATACATTTAAGTTCAGATTATAAGGAAACCTTGGTACTTTGTGCCTACCGATACATCATATAATGGTATCACTGAACTGAGCATTTTAAAGTACAATTAAGTAGGCTTAAAAGCTAAAGTATCGTCACGTCTAATTGTCTTGATGCAGTGACCTTACTCTATTTATTATTTTCTTTTTCTTTTCTGGTTTTTCTCATTTTTATTTTGTTTTTCTGACACTATATGACACACATAAACGACACAAAATACTAACACATTTTACAAAGTTCCTTTTGAGAGACACTGTCACTATCGATTTCTCATTCCAAACAATTGGACTAACAACTCAAAACGAGTTCGGTCGAAAGCCTTAGTGAACAGATCAGCTAAATTAAAGTCACTCGGCACCTTATCTAGGACTATTAATTTCTTTTTAGCACAATCACGAATAAAATGAAACCTTATATCTATGTGCTTAGTCCTACTGTGCTTAACAGGGTTATTGGTAATGGATATAGTGGATTCATTGTCTATCTTTATGGGAGTACAAAGGAAATTCTGACCATAATCACGCAGTTGTTGCTGAATCCATAGAACCTGTGAACAACATCCACCAGCTGCCATGTATTCCGCCTCGCAAGACGAGATTGCAATAGAAGTCTGCTTCTTACATTGCCATGAAACCAATCTCCCCCTAAGAACTGACATCCACCTGAAGTCGATTTCCTATCAAAATTGCAGCCTCCATAGTCAGCATCTGTATAAGCCACAAACTCAAAATCTCCCCCAATCGAGTACCAAAGACCTAGCACTGGTTGAACTTTGAGGTAGCGAAGAATTCGCTTAACAGCTTTCATATGGCTTTCCCTGGGACATGACTGATAATGAGCACACAGACAAACCGCAAACATGATATCTGGTCTTGATGTTGTAAGATACATCAAAGAACCTATCATGGCCCTATAACTAGTAGGATCAACTTCTGGATCATTAAGAGAAAACATCCCAAGTTGATGGTTCTTTTGTATAGGAGTATCCATCGGTGAAGTATCTTCCATGCCAAATCGTTTCAAGATATCTTGTGCATACTTCGTCTGATGAATGAAGAATCCGTCCTTTTTCTGTTCAACCTGCAAACCTAAAAAGAAGTTCATCTCTCCCATAGCGCTCATCTCAAAAGTCCCTTTCATAATCTGCTCAAATTCCTTGCACATCTTTTCGTCTGATGACCCAAAAATAATGTCATCCACGTAAACTTGTACAAGTAGGAAATCCTCTCCCTTCCATTTCGTAAACAACGTACTATCGATCAATCCTCTTTCAAACCCATTCTCGAGAAATTGCTTTGATAGTTTGTCGTACCATGCCCTAGGAGCTTGTTATAATCCATACAAAGCCTTATTCAGTCGATAGACTCTATCAGGATGATCTGAATCTTCAAACCCTGGCGGTTGAGTAACATACACTAATTCCTGGACAGTACCGTATAGGAATGCGCTCTTGGCATCCAACTGATATACCTTAATGTCCTTGAAAGCAGCAAATGCTAGAAACAAGCGAATAGCTTCTAGCCTAGCAACCGGTGCGAACACCTCAGTGTAGTCCAACCCTTCCTGTTGAGCAAAACCTTAAACAATGAGTCGAGCTTTGTTACGTGTCACAATTCCTTTTTCATCCTTTTTGCACCTACAAACCCATCTGGTGCCAAAAGGATATTCTCCCACAGGTAGATCAACTAACTCCCAAACCTGGAGCTTATCAAACTGAAAAAGTTCCTGTTGCATAGCTTCAACCCAAGATGGATCTTGTAAAGCCATTTGTATATTACTTGGCTCTTCTTAAGAGACAAAGCAGCTGAACTTACATTCATTAACTATACCGATTTCTTTCATCTCTGCGAATAAACCAGATAATTTATTAATTTGAGCTCTTGTCTTAACCCTTTCACTTGGTTCACCAATAATATCCTCAACTGGATGATACTTGTTGACTCTATACTGTGTAGCTTTATCAACTTGAAGATTAACACCCAAATTTGAACATATTTCTCCTTGATCGAGTGATCCTTGAGGGAGTGGAGTAACTGGTTCCGATTCTTGTGCAATTGTATCTTCAGTATCCTTTGATGAACCATCTGCACTGGTGTTGCTTGAAGTTGACACAAGCTCTGTATCTTGATCCTTTCTTGATTCCTCATTATTCTTTGATGCTGTAGCAGTCGCGGATTCTGAAGGAGTAGTAGAACCTGCTCCTATGTTCTGATCACGTAGCAATACTACATCATCCACCTCTGAACTACCTGCACCAAAAGTAATAGGACCATTAAAGGATGTAAACACGTCATCATAATTAAACAAGATAGTAGACCCTTGATGTACAGGTGGATTATAGCTTGAAATCACGACATTGTGTCCAACATCGACTATTTCAGCCTTAATATTGTACACCCTCCTATTTGGAGATCCCGGAATGTAACCAAGAAAAATTCCCTCTTCAGCCTTTTCGGCAAATTTGGGTTGGTCACGGACTTTTAAAAACGTGCAGGGGACTCCAAAAGGTTCTAACCCAGATAAATTTAGTTTTCTATTGTTTAAAAGCTCATAAGGTGTCTTATTAAATCTTTTAACAATTAAAACCCTATTTAACACATGACAAGCAGTGTTCACTGCTTCCCCCCAATTCATAGTAGGAAGCCTTGAATCAGCTAGCATAGTTATGGCGGTCTCTATCAATGTCATGTTTTTCCTCCCTGCTACTCCGTTCTGTTGAGGATCATAGGGTGCACTGAATTGATGCTCAATTCCCTTGCTCAGACAATACACTTCCATAATCTGATTCTTGAACTCTGTCCCGTTATCACTTCTGATTCTCTTTACTCTTGTGTTGTACTGATTTTCAACTCTCTCCAAGAACTCCATGAGGATTTGAGCAGACTCATCCTTGGTCTTCAGGAAAAATACCCCCGAGAATCTAGAGTAATCATCAGTAACTACTAGACAGTAGTACATAAACCCTATGCTTCGAACATTTACTGGTCCAAATAAATCCATGTGTAGCAACTGAAATGGAGCGGCAATAGAATTCTGAGTCTTCGGCTTATGTGGCCTTTTAGTCTGTTTTCCTTTTAAGCATGGCACACAATTATCTTCCACCATAAATCTCTTATTAGGAACACCTAGAACTAATCCATTGCCTCTAATGTAATTCATTTTTCTGAAATGGATATGACCCATCCTTCTATGCCATAGCAAAGATTCATCTTCTGAAGCTTTTGTAAGCAGACAAACTGGATCCACTGAATCAAGCACACCTAATTCCAGACCATAGATGTCCTTCTTTCTTGGAGCTTTCAACAAGATCCACTCTTCTGGAATGACATAACCTGGTTTCAAAATTAGGGCTTCCCTTTCAGTAAAATGAACTAGATTCCCTTTATCACATATTTGAGATACGCTCATCAGGTTATGCTCCAATTGTTCAACAAAATTTACATTGTCCATTTTAATCTTCCCATTGACGACTTTTCCAATACCAGAAATACTTCCGCCCTTGGGACCCGCAAAGCTGACATAAGAACCTTTAACAGGAGTAAATTCTGTCAAAAGTCTCTTGTCACCTGTCATATGTCTTGAACATCCACTATCGACAAACCATATCCCGGTAGTTTTCCTTAGTTGTTACTTTTATTCAATAACTTTTAGATGTGCCATGAAACCAGCCTCGGCTTTAGTAACATACTTTCAACATCAGCTCTTACTGGTTCTGATGGTTCAGGTTCCTCCTCTACCTTCTGATGAAAACTATCATGATCATCCGTGCTGGCATACAATGTATAGTCGAATGAATTATCAACAAATCGTTCATTCCTCCATCAAAGTCTTGAATTTCTGCCATAAATGCATGATTCTGATCATCGGTACTAGTCGAACCCCAATTATATGTACCATCATTTTGAACCACCAAAGCTCTTGAGTTGTCTGGTTCTCTTGAGTTTCGGTTCCCAGTATTAGCATAATGACGCCCTGAATTCTGACTTGCAATAGAACCACCCTGATTGAAGTTCTGAAGACCTATAGCTGAATTGTTGTCCTCTCTTGGCCTCTGACATTCACGTGCAAAATGTCCAAAACCATCACAGTTGAAACACTTCACTTTAGTCTTATCAAATCCCACTTTACCGTCTATGACCTTCCTTCCGGTTCTATCAGTAAATCGTTGAACTCTCAATGTTAGCATAGCCAATTGCCAGTTCAGATCCATTTCTTCCAGATCATCTGGATCAACTTGCTTGTAATCCTCCCTAACCAGATCAGGATCAGTCAGTTTTCCTCCAATTAACTTCTCATGAGCAGACACAAAAGAAGCTAGCATGCCCAAATGTCCCTCGGCAGATCTTATGCTCATCGGCATCCCTGTTAAACCCAAGCTTGGAGAACTACTTTTCTGATTCCCATTATGAACAACCATAGCAGATTCCGGAGAAGTTACATACATCAAGTTGTTGTCAGAATCCATCGTCATCTTCAACTTATCATCATCTCCACTGTAGAAGGCAGTAATCCCCCCACTTGAAGATTTTACAGAAGGAACGCTTGACTTGCTATGATAAAGTTCAGGACGCTGAACAAAATCACTGCTACCTGCTTCCTTCGACTTTCGTTTCATATCTTGACCTCTCAGCTTTCAGATAATTTGATCCAGAGTCCACTTGCTAAATTCGGGATTTTGTTGGATTGAAGTAACAAATCCTTCCCACTTAGTTGGAAGAGAATCCAACAACTTTGTTAGAAATCTAAAATGGTGTTAAAATGTAATTATTTTAACAATGGAAGGAGTATTAGTGAAAGTTAGTCAAGTGTATAAATACTCCTCTCCATACCCAAAATTGTAGGTCTTGAACATAATTCCATAGTTACTTCTCTCTAATCTTATACTTTCTCTCTCTAAACTCATCTTCAACCTCCATTTCACACACAAACACACTTTTCACACACTAACCAAAATCCTCCATTAAACCTTCAAATCGAGCTTAAATTTCTACTTAACAATTGGTATCAGAGCAAAATCAGTTAATCTGAACGATCCATAGCTCGATTTGTTGCAATTCTCATCCAATTTTCAAATTTTTATTCAAAATCGATCTTCACTGTTCTTCAATTTTTCACCTCTCAAATCACATAAAATCACAGATATTTGTTCACCAATAGATTCCTAGTAGTTGAAAACATAATCCTGTCAAGTTTCAAGTTCCAATTCGATCTAAATCTCTAGTTTGAATTTTTGGATTTTGGCGCGATTTTTGGGTTTTGAATCTGTTGTGTTTTGTGTTGAATTTTGTTAATCGGTGTGTTGCTAAGGTGAAAACAAACAGTTTGCAAGTGATTTCAAGTTCTAACTCCTAGTAAATCAAAAGTTATTGAAGCTTTTTGTAGTTGTTAATGGAGTTCATGTTCAAAACTGTTCTGATGAAGAAGATGATGACCCTAGGACGATCTTGCACTAGGACGATCTTGCCAAGATCGTCCTAGCCTTTATTCCTTTATTTCTCATTTCTAGTGCTTAGAGGCTTGTAGGACGATCTCCTCAAGATCGTCTTGACAAGTAGTTGTGTTGTGAAGTGTTTGATTGTGGCTAACTAATCCAGAAGGATTGGTTTGGTCAATTCAAATTCTTGGAAAGAAAAACAAGACGATCTTCACCAAGATCGTCTCATCATTCTGAAACTAAGACGATCTTCACCAAGATCGTCCCATTTCCTCTGAACTTAAGACGATCTTGCCAAGATCGTCCTAGCCTTTATTCCTTTATTTCTCATTTCTAGTGCTTAGAGGCTTGTAGGACGATCTCCTCAAGATCGTCTTGACAAGTAGTTGTGTTGTGAAGTGTTTGATTGTGGCTAACTAATCCAGAAGGATTGGTTTGGTCAATTCAAATTCTTGGAAAGAAAAACAAGACGATCTTCACCAAGATCGTCTCATCATTCTGAAACTAAGACGATCTTCACCAAGATCGTCCCATTTCCTCTGAACTTAAGACGATCTTCACCCAAGATCGTCCCAGTTCTTTGAATCGTTTCATTCCAAACTCATTTAGTTCAAGATCGTTTCATTTTTCATACTTAACCAAATTTCACAAAAATTACCTAAAACGATCTTACCTAAGACAATCTTCTCAAGATCGTTTCATTTCCCATTTCTACTAAACTTAAGACGATCTTGTCAAGGTCGTCCCAGTTCCTTTGAAGACCGTTCCCTAAAACGATCCTCACCAAGATCGTTTCACCAAGATCGTTTCACCAAGATCTTCACAAGATCGTTCCAATTCCAAACATCATAAAAAAAAAAAAAAAAAAAAAAAAAAAATAATTTTTGCCCAGGGTCTTAAAAAGGGATAATTCATGAAGATTTAAAATTTGATAGCATTAAAAAAATTTTAGGCCAATTTTCATTCGTTATTGACGCGGTTTTGGCGAAAAATTTTAGAAATTATCAAATTTTTCCTATGATCATGATATCCAAAGTTTACATGAAATTCAAAGTTTCGTGAGAACATATTTTGGCGAAAAAATTTGGAGGGAAACCTGAAGTACAAAATCTCCAAATTTCAATTTTAATTCTTTCACTTCAATTTCAATCACAATTACCTTTTCATTTCATTTCACCCTTTGCTAAACAAAATGTCAAGTCCAAGTATCTCAAATTCAGTCAAAAATGATTTCGTCTTCAATTTGTGGTTAACTTCCTCACCCAAGACACCTACTTCATCTGAAGAGAAACTTCATAAAGGTGGACTGTGCTCATGTTGTATGACTACTCATTTGCGATCTAAAACAACTCCTTGTCAAGTGATGAAGATATTGATTCATTCAACTGCATCTGAAAATGTCAAGTTTCAAGAGGAAGTAGTCACGTTACAAGCTGAGAATGTCAAACTGAAAGAACAAATGATCTACTATCGAGCTGGAAATGTGAGACTTACAAATGAGATGAAAGAACTTCAAGTTGAATTTGGAGACCTTGCAGTTTGGAATGAAATTGACAAACAAACTTTGAAGAAGAATGATGAGTTGATGTCACAAATGAAAGCTGAGATAAAAGAACTTCAAACAGAATTGAAAACTTCCAACAAGAAGCTGAATGATAGTATCTTGGAAAGCAAATCAAGAGAACTTATTTTGCAAGAAAAGATTTCAAGTTTTCAATCTCAGTCAAAAAATGAGACATCTATATTCTTAACCATGGAGAGCAAGTTTATTGATGAGATGAACAAAGTTGAGAAAGAGAGACAAGATGTTTGCAACAAAAACAAGACTCTTGAAGAGAATTGTTTGCAATATCAATCAAATGAAACATCTTTACGAAAGAGAATCTCTGAACTTGAAATGGAATTGCAAACACAATCAACATCTTGTGACACTCAAAGTGATGATGAATCAGTTTATCATGATGCAAGTCCAATATTTCCAACTGAACTTGATGCTCCAAAGAAAGTTTGCACTGAGTCCATCCCAAAGAACTCAAAGATCAAAGTTTCATCACCTGCTGAACGTAAAGCTTCTCAATTTACTAACTATACCTTATTCAAGGATAGAAAGTATTCTTCGAAGCCTACTATTGATGGAACACAGACTCTCATTCCATTCTTGACATTTGAAGACAATACCAAGTTCATCTCTCAAGCAAAAGCTCAGTTGACCAAGATCAAATGGAAACCTGTCTACAAACCAAAGTCAACTGAGTCAAAGACAATCAAATACTCACTTTGGCAACTCTATGAACTTGCACCAAAACCAATTACCGTGCAAAAAGTGAATGTCTTTGCATCTCCACTGCGTCCACAAAAACTCAACTTTTCAACAACCTCGAGTTTTCACCCACCATGGACTGCAGATTCTATTCGTCGAATCGATGACACGTACATATGGAATGTCAAGACAAAAACCGTTGGGCCTACACTTAAATGGGTCCCAAAGGTTGTTCATAAGTGATTCGATGAATATGGCTTATACACATGTCAGTGTATAACCCGGGCTAAAGATGTTGTTTATTGGACTACTACTTCATAATGGTTGATTCCCCAGTTTTGACTTCAAAGAGACATGATGAACATGTTGCCACACATTCATCATGAGGGGAAGAAAGAGGATAATGAAGTCGAAAAAGTTTATTTGAAAGAAGAATTTATCAGTTGAGGGGAAGAAAGATAAATTGTTGACTAAAGTGATCCCCAAATTATTCTTTGAAGATAGTTATCGCCAACGTGGTGGGTACGCCGCGGGTACACCCTATTCATAAGCGTTGGTGGTACGCAAATATGATTGTTTGATCGAGGGGAAGTTTGTGATGAAAAGGATGTTTGTCCAAATGCTTCAAGAGAAAGATTCATTAATTAAGGGGAAGTGTGACAAAGTTAAGATTGTCAAGAAGAGGCTTTCATGTTCAAATCTAAAAAGCCAAGATCAAGTTTCCGCAATGCTCATACTCTGAGAAGTTCAAGACTTAAAGATACATCTTTAAGGTAAGTGTGAAGATTAAAGACGTAAAGCCAAGTTTGATGGAAGATCTTGAAGACAATGAGAAAGCTTCGAAGACCTTCATCAACAAATTCGTATTTATAGATGATATCATGCATGAATTACATTTCAACACCAAGGGGAAGAATGTTAGAAATCTAAAATGGTGTTAAAATGTAATTATTTTAACAATGGAAGGAGTATTAGTGAAAGTTAGTCAAGTGTATAAATACTCCTCTCCATACCCAAAATTGTAGGTCTTGAACATAATTCCATAGTTACTTCTCTCTAATCTTATACTTTCTCTCTCTAAACTCATCTTCAACCTCCATTTCACACACAAACACACTTTTCACACACTAACCAAAATCCTCCATTAAACCTTCAAATCGAGCTTAAATTTCTACTTAACAACTTCTCGATAACATCTTCTGGATCAGGATTATACCCAAAGTAAGCAAGCTCAACCAGCAGATGACTGTAATGAATTAAAGTCTCATCAAGAGATTCATCTTTGAAACTTGTGAATACATAATATTGTTTCTTCAACAAGTCTTTTCTCCTATTCTTGAGATCTTTATCACCTTCACAATGCTCTTTGAGTGCATCCCATAAGCCCTTTTGCACTATCATACTTTTCAAATAAGTGCAAGAATTCCCCTTGGAGAGCCATTCGAAGTGATCCTAAAGCCTTAATTTCAGCCTCGTAGTCTTTCTTTTTATCAACATCCATTTGCTCATACGTAGCTAGCTTTCCACCACTCGAACCAGGAACATCCTTGTCATTTGCCACTGTTGGATGAACATAACCATTGACAATACAAATCCACATCCTTACATCCATCAATCTGCAATATGACTCAAATCTGCCCTTCCAATTGAAATATCTATCAGGCTTATCAACTTGGGCGGTGAATTGGCCTTTCCGGTTTCATGATCCATCAGAATCAATTGATTTAGCAAAGCGTGATAATTTGCAGGTAACTGGGACATCATTTTCTCTGAGCTAGCAAAATTCACGAACTGTTCAAAAAAATAAACGAGGTCGTAAAGAAATACGAGGTCGTAATTAATTACTCGAGGTCGTAATTGAACTGGTGAGGTCTTAAAGAGCTCACGAGGTCGCAAACGAGATACGAGGTCGCAATTGAACTAGCGAGGTCGTAATTAGCTATCCAGGTCGTAAATCGAGCTGAATGAGGTAATACGAGCCCGCGAGGTCGCAAACGATGCTGAAACCCTTAAATCTCTTGAATTCGAAACCCAAAAAGCCAAAAACCCTTCCGAAAACGCTGCAAACACCAAAAGAGGTCACGAACAAGATTTCCGATCGTAAACTCACGAAAGGATCACGTCTAAATAACCCTAAATCAAAGTTGTATATCACCAACAAGCTATAACCTTCCGGTATTAAACCAAGAGGCTCTGATACCACATGTAAGTTCCTAGCAGGATCAATAGTTACGAGATCTATATGAATAAAAGTGTGCGGAATCCACAAGTATTCATTGATAATGAGGCAGTAAAATACACACATGATTATACAGAATTGAGATGATACAATATGTTACAACATGATAAACAGAATCATGAGGTAGCACCTCACGATCCCGGGAGGACCTATAATGCTAATGCTTATTCGTCGTCATCTCTAAACCTAGGACCTTTACATGTATTTATAATGATAAGACACAAAACCCTAGTCTACACGGGCTGGGCTTCTTCATAAAACGGGCTTCCATGCACTTACGACCTCGCATCCCTGTGCAGGTCGTATTTTGCACCTAAAATACGAGCTCGCAAATCTTTGAGGTAGTATTTCAGCCCTAACAGAATTCATATAGCAACGACCATAAATTGTACACCAAAACGTGCACTTAGAGTCTCCCCCTTGGGCGTTGCTATATCTATTCTGTTAAAAATCTTGAAACTTGATCTTATGAAACTTCAACTTGATCAGCAAACTTCAAAATCCTTGTATCGTCATGATAATTAACTGATTCAATACATCTCTTTGTAGTTCTCCCCCTCAACAATAAGTCCCTCCGAATTAAGCACACTCAAGTCTCTGCTTGCCTTGCCTAACCGGCATATGATAGAGAAGTTGAATTTCCAACGATCAACACCGAACTAGTTAATTCCCATGAAAACCAAAAACTTTGCAGCTTGAATCACAAATTGTAGAAACACAAAAATCCTGTTCCAAAGGCAGTGTCACCCATGTCTCCATAACTCCATAATTCTGCCAATTACCCGAAGCTTTTCTTATCAGATCTCCCCTTCGTTATATAACCCGCCAATATCTATAATTCTGCAACACCATTTAAATCGCTCAATTATAAATCTTTGGAATATGAATAGGCTTGATCTTCAAATACCGAACACCAAGTAACCAGCTTCATCATAAAGATACTTCGACAATAGCTTTCACTCCTTTATACTACTTGAGCGTCTTGAAAGTTAAAGAAACATCATTTGTCACTCTATACAACGAGTACCTCAATGACCTAATGATATCGATGTAAGCTCAAGCACTTCATATTTCTTGCCCAAAAACCATTATCAATATGAAAGTGAATGAATCGGTTTTTCTGCAACAAATCTGGATAGAAGCCCAATTTGTGTCCATATCTTAAATACATGTAATTGTCTGTCGACTACTTTCTCCTTTCTGTAACTTACCCTATATTTCTTCAGATAACTTTCTTCAACTGTGTGATCAAAGTCTTCAGATTAAACAACTTGAAACACATAAGAACTCCTCTTCTGTGTGTGGACTAGAACTGCTGCTGCTTGTATATGCGAGGTCACAATTTTTGAACAATTGCGATGTCGCAACTTACATGTTCTTTACGAGGTCACAATTCAAGAAACTAATTGCGAGGTCGTAAACTAGATGGCTAATTACGAAGTCGCAATTCAGAAGGCCAATTGCAAGGTCGTAATTCTACCAGGTCGCAAATCTTCCGGATCAGCATTTCCATTGAACGACAGCAGCTCTTCTTCTCCGGAAACCCTAATTCGTCCCCAACCTGAAAGGCCATGAATCTAGGTCTGCCTCAGCATACAAACTAATCAGATCTTATTTTCATCGTCGCAAAGCTTTAACACTGTAAAGCGTGGGAGGAGGAAAACCTAATCTTGATTATAAGCATGCGAATCACGAGATCCCGTAACAGAAACTTTAAAAAGCCCCTCCTGCTCTGATACCAAATGTAAGTGTTAGTGCATTTCCGGGTGACAACATCATTATAGAAGTTTATCTTGAGTCATTTGTATATGTAATTATTAAACGATACGTTTTTGTATGTAATAAGGTCAAACATGACTAAGTCAACCGGAGAGTTGACCAAGTCTAACTAGACCGGTCTAGGTCTAGGTTGGTCTAGGTAGGTCTAGGTTGGTCTAGGTAGACCTAGGGTGGTCTAGCTAGACCTTGGCCGAATTCTTGTTTAGTATAAATAGGAGATAAAACCTTATGTTTAAGGAATCTCTCTAGCTTTTTGTTTTCGTTTTCTCTAGTTGGGAGAGCTCGTGTCTTACTTGTAATCGTTATTATTGAAGTAATACAAGGCTCCGATTATCCCATTCATATATTGTTCATCATATATTGTTCTTTGTACTTGTGTTCGGTTTACCGAATATTGTTGATTGCTAGTGTTCGAGACTTTCCGCACTCAAACTCTAGTTATCTAATCTCGTAGATCCGGTAGCTAGGGGACTTTCAAGTGGTATCAGAGCCATAGATCGTGTTCTTTTTGTTCGGGATTAGAGATTTCAAAAATTGTAAGCCGTTTTTTGGTACGTTTCTTCAAGGTTTCGAGAGATTAAGCAAGAAAGAAGGTACAGTTCTTCAAGGTTTCGACAGGTCTAGGTCTAGCTAGACTGGTCTAGCTCGTGTGGTCTAGCTCGACCAAGGTCTTGCTCAACCAAGGTCTAGCTCGACTTCCTAGCTGATCAAGTCACTTTATTTCGGTCCCTTGTCCTATAAATACATCTTCGGTTCATTTTGTAAGGATTTTGAAGGTTCGGTTTAAGTTAAAAGCTTTGAAACTCTTAAACTTGGTTTTTGAATTCGAAACTTTCTTGAGTTCGGATTTGAAGCTTTGTCATTCGAATTTTGAACTTGTTTACTTGAACAATCTTAAGCTCTTACAAAGTGTTTACACATATTTAGGACTTGAAATTCGCGTTTTGGTTTTAGTTTGAACTTGTTTGAGATTGAATTTGTAACCTTTTGGTTTTAAGTTTGATTTCGGTAAATCAAGCTTTGAACTTGAAAACCTGAATCGTTTTTGGGTCCTAACTTAATATCATTCAAGTTTGGAACTTGTAAACTCTTTGAGTTTCTGGTCTGAATTTAGATGATATATGAATCAATGATGGCTCGAGGTCTATTCTCTATAAAAGATTCTGAGAAATCTTAGAGGAAATTCAAGATCAGGCCAAAAGTGTTATTTCGAGGGTACTGGGATATCTCTTGATTACATATGTGAACATCTGTGGGAGGAAGATAAGAATGAAAGATAAGCTGAAACCAAAAACAAACATATTGGCTGTTTTAAGAATTTTGTAGAGAAAATGGGGGGATAAAAATTTAGAATCTTCCATGTTTTCTATACAAAATTCTGGTTGCTTGAAATAAAGAAGATCATGAAGTTTTGACAGAGTTCAATCATGGTATCTTTCTGATTTTGAATCTGTGTGACATGTGTCCGACCTAATTTTTGGATCAAAGGCGCCTGATTATAGATTAGGTGATTCAGACGAATCAGATGAAGATTGAAGACTAGGGTTGAAAGTCAATTAAACTGTAGATGATCTTTGTTGAGCATGTGTTTGGGATTTTGTCTTATAGCTTTTGGGATGAAATTAATCATTTGTAGCCAAGTAGTTGATGATCAAACCTTTATTTTATGCCAATGATGTAGAGATAATTAATCCGGTAACTAGTGAAGGGGTTGCAGATTAAGTGGTTCTCTATGTATTTTGGAGATGCTTACCTTGAGGGGGAGATTTGATACAAAAGACGACAGGTGATTGGTGGATTTGTGAAGTTACAAGACAAAGTCAGACACTATTGGTTGAAGACATGGGTCTTGTGAGTGTTGCATATGTGAAGTTCAGGTTACGTAATTTCTTATCTTTGTAGGAGCTTATTAATTTCAATACTGATTGTTGGAGATTCAACTACTCTGTCATATGCCGGTTAAGCTTGAAGATCAAATGGATTGAGCTATGTTGTCTTGCATGATATCTGTTATTGCTTTGGGAATCGATGATATCTGGATTGCTTGGAAGCAATGATTTATGGATTACTTTGAAGTAATGATATTTGACATGATAATACTGCTTGGAGCTTAATTTGAAGGAGGTTATTGTTGAGGGGGAGAGTTACAATCTGTGTATTGGATTTGTTAGTTGTCATAAAGATACAGAGATTTTGCAGTTTGAAGATTAGTGTGCAGCGGATGAAGATCAAGTCTTACCAGGAAAAAAAAGACATGATATCATTGGTTAAATGGAAGTCTGTTGATGCAGATTTTTTTAACTAATGATTGTCATAATTGATGGCAATAGTCAAGGGGTGTCCGTTTGTGCATTTCTGTTACTATTGCTTATGCATTACAAGTGAAGACTTTGAAGATCGATGAAAACTTCTAAATGCTGATGTCAAGGGGGAGTCTGTTAGTGCATTTCCGGGTGACAACATCATTATAGAAGTTTATCTTGAGTCATTTGTATATGTAATTATTAAACGATACGTTTTTGTATGTAATAAGGTCAAACATGACTAAGTCAACCGGAGAGTTGACCAAGTCTAACTAGACCGGTCTAGGTCTAGGTTGGTCTAGGTAGGTCTAGGTTGGTCTAGGTAGACCTAGGGTGGTCTAGCTAGACCTTGGCCGAATTCTTGTTTAGTATAAATAGGAGATAAAACCTTATGTTTAAGGAATCTCTCTAGCTTTTTGTTTTCGTTTTCTCTAGTTGGGAGAGCTCGTGTCTTACTTGTAATCGTTATTATTGAAGTAATACAAGGCTCCGATTATCCCATTCATATATTGTTCATCATATATTGTTCTTTGTACTTGTGTTCGGTTTACCGAATATTGTTGATTGCTAGTGTTCGAGACTTTTCGCACTCAAACTCTAGTTATCTAATCTCGTAGATCCGGTGGCTAAGGGACTTTCAGTAAGTCCCCTTGAACTGGATCATTAATAGCCTGCTACAGTTATCTTGAGGTGCGGAATCCCTCACTATAACTTGGTGATTCACAACAAGCCTTCAGATTATCTGCTGCCTCGCAGATCTTCTCTAGGCTAGCGGAACAATCTATTGATGACTTAACCTGCACAATATGCTTGATATTTTGACAAATGTTCAACCCTAATCTCTGTTAGGGTTCGATATATATAGGGAATACACGATCTGGGCTTCAGCGAGCTAGCCTCGCATTCCTGACCCAGCTCGACACCTTTGCGAGGTCGCAACACGTGTCCTACCTCGTATTTGACCCTGCAAATACGAGGTCGTAATTCCCTCATCAAATGCGAGGTCGCATTTCATACTTAAGCAGATTATTACACATTCAATACTTAAACTTAATCTAGTATTCTATGCATAATACTAAGTTCATTAATGACAATCACATTACAAAGACATATTACAATATAAGCCCAAACAATCTAGACTGCTATTGATATAGACGTGCACTTACAACTGGCCAACTTCAGGATGGCCTGATCAAAAGTGTAACATCCCAAACTTTTTATGACGACCATTGACCATGTCGTTAGTCAACGTTTGTTTTCCGTTATGATTCATGTGTCTTAACGACAAATATGTTTATGTGATAATGATTACGATCATTATATATGATTAAGACACTCAAGTGTTAATGATTAATATCATTAAATATGTAACATGAAGTTAAATGAAAGTAATAAAATGACGTTGTATGTTACCAAGAGCAAGTTATGTCATTATGTCCTCCCGTTAGCTAGTTTAAGCCATAAAAGAATTAACTAAAGACTTAAGGGGCCTAAATGTCGAGTCTTGGAAGTTGTGTACAGCAGCTATAGGTCAGATACGTGAAAAATCATTAGCTTTAATCAGATTTTGTTCCTCTCAAGACTCTTCCTCAAGAACCCTAGAGCCTATCCTCAAGTTTTATGCGTTTTCAAGCGATTTTGGTAGTGCTTTCACTAGTTTTTGATCAAGCAATCTTATCTATAGGTAATATAGATGATTTCCCTTTGATTTTTGATGATTTGAGTCAATCGAATGGATCGTTTCTGGTCTTAGGGTTTGGATTGGTTTAATTACAATTTGTTTATCGATTTTGAGTCTTTCGCGTGATTAATCCAGTAGTTAATGCTTGTAAGTAATACAAGGATCAATTGATGGTTTCTTAATGTTAATTAAGTCTTAAAAGATGCCTTGAAGTGATCTAGAAAGTTTCAGGTCGTGAGGGTTTGAAATGAGTTCGAAACGAAAGAAACACGAAAATCCCGTTTTTGGTAAATCTGAAGCCAGTGAGGCCCACTGGAATGTGGTGCGACCCACTAAGGGTCAGTTTGGGGTCAGAGAATGTTCAGTGCGACCCACTGACTTTGTAGTGCGCCCCACTAACTGCAGTTCACCATTTTCGCTCCGTTTAACTCATATAATGTATGTTTAATGTATAATAGGTTGTCGGGGATACTTAGCAAGCACTGTAAGATATACGTAACTCATTGTTAAGGAGTACCGAGGTAAGATACACTACTTTGACACGCTGAGGGTTCAACAAAAACATGGTTTTCATATAATAACTTCCCAAATGTTATCTTGTTTGCTTATGGCTATTCGGGGTTACACGGGAGGTGATATGGGCTATGTAATTGACTATTGAGGCCTGAAATGCTATCCCAATGATATGAGATGTAATGATATGCTATGAAATGTTATGTAATGTCTTGAGATGTATTGAAATGTGATTATATGTTGATGATAAATGGAATGTGCATGATTGTATGGCTTGTTCATCTAGTTCACTAGACTTATTAAGTTGCCATGACACGTGCACGTTTAAAGGCCCAAACGTTAAGATGAATATGTGATAAATGTTTAGGTAATGTAAACACCTAAACTATATGAGATGTGAAATCGAGCTCGTAATTTAGATTAAAGTGTTAAGCTTAACTCGTACTTGCCTTTACCCGGCGGGTGCGTAGATGTGGTTGCTCGGGTGGCTCCTTGCAACATGGTCTTAGATGTGAAGAGTAATACGGGAGGTCTGACCAACCCCATTGTCTTGAACATACGGATTAATCCGGGATTGGCTTGCCATTCCTTAACGACATTGATGTACAGCCGTAAGGTTTGTCCATCTAGTCGGGTGTGACTTATGTCACCCTTACAAAGATGTATATGTTATAAGAGATGCGTGACTCATGTCACAACTACAAAGATGTTTAGATGTTATATGTGAAGATGCAAAAGATGACTAGGCACATTTAGGATGACCCATCCTATATGAAGATGTTTGATGTGTTGATACGCTATGTGAGATGTAATGTATGATGTGATTTGTGCCTTAACGAATTCAAACGACTTTTCTATAATAATTTAAATGGACAAATGCCTTATAAACTATGTGTTATCTTACTTAGCTAATTCGTTAGCTAACACTTGTTTCTTGAATATGTTGCTCCCTCAGGTTAAGCAGGTTGAGCTAGTGAAAGACTTAGCTTGGTGAGGCGGGTAGTTGCTATGAAGAAGACATTTAGTTTCCCCGCTTAGTCATTCTCAAGATCTTTTTGCAATAGCTCATCATGCCGCTTCCCTAAACCGTTGCGCAAAGCTTTCACCACAATATCTTGTTCTGACAACCGCTTCTCCAGATCTGCTATTCTATCAAAGAAACTACCAACAACAAGCTGAGACTCCTTCAACATATCTTGGGGATATTCATACTCCCGACATAAGCCATTGATTAAAAGATTCTTTCGATCACTTAGATTCTTTGACAGCAGTTCCTCTTCCATAAATTTACGAGCAGTCGTGCCAGAAAAAGAAACCGGGGACACATCAGCAGGACCTTTCCCCTTCTTCACAGCAACGGCCTCAGGAACAGCATTCAAGGGAACATCAGAAGAACCAACATCAGCAACCTTTCTCTTTCGACGACATTGTGTTTCCAAAAGGCGGATCTGAATAAAATATGAAGAAAGAAAAAAGAGGGGAACAGTAAAAGACGGCGGTAGTCAAAAAAAAAATTAAAGAAAGAAAAGAAGAAAAGAAACTCACACAATGATGAAATGGCGCAGCTGTAACAACCCTCAATTTCCGACTAGGATAATTTACTTGACTTGTCTAGACAATTATCCCTAGAGGTTTATTAAGAAAATTGACCTTCTAGACATTTAAGGCATAGTGATAATTGCCCTCTAGTTCAATGAAGTACCGAAAATGACTAGCTATCTTAGAAATGCCATAAACAATAACAATAATCATTCAAGACAATCCCAATCTATAAACTAGTTCTAGTTGAACTTGATGAAATGTCAATAAACCAAAAACTTCATTTCAAGAACTCAAGTTATATAAATAATAATGTAAGACTCACAACTTGTAACAAAATTTAATAAACCTTACAAAATGTCCAACAATCCAATCACCAAGCCAATTTGAGTAAATGTGACATGAAAATAAAATGACTATCTCATAATATATTCATAAACCAAAATGTTCATAAAAATGCTTGAATAATAATAAGTGCATATATATGTCTAATATAAAATGCAAGTTTATAAACAAAGAGTTAAGTAGCAAATTAAAACACCAAATATATATGTACATACATATATATATATACGGCACATATATGTATATATACACAAACACAAATTTGTTTTATAAACCACTAAAAGCTAGCTAATGCTAAGCATACATGCACCTAGACCTATACACCACACATATACATTACATACAAAATTATACATACACTATATTACACTCCAAAAATTCAAAATCCCTCCCAAAAATACCTCCCAAAACCGGCCCCCTTTCCCCATACACTTCACCCAACCAAACTTCAATTAACCTCTTATTCCTTACACTCCCAATACACAAAACACTCAACCTCCCTTTACACTCAAACACTTATTCTCCCAACACTCACACACACCTTTTCTCTCAAGAAAAACTCTTCCATTTTCTCTCTTCCTCTCTCTCATTTTCGGTCCAAAAAGGAAGCAAGAACAAGGCTAAAAATCAATCTAAACTTATAATAATAATAAGGGTTCATTAAGGATTAAACAAGGGTTGATTCAAGATACATTTAAGGGTTGTTTCAAGACAAGATTAAGGGTTATTTGAGGCCCTAAAAGTCACGAAATTTCTGCCCAAAATCCCTTTCAAATCCGAGTTCATCAAGGGTATAAATCTTCATCTCTTTGTTTAATCTATCTTGTTTTTGTATATATTAAAAGATCTTTATCAAAAGTCATGTTTTTCTTTGATTTTCTTCTTGATTTAAACTCAATGAGGGCAAGGTTGATAGATCCTTATCTCACATGTTCATGCATGTAAAGATCTAGAGAAAGGATTCAATGATTCAACAAGAACAAGACCCAAGAGTTGTTGTTGTAAGACTTGTTGCTAAAATGGGTTTATAGATTTGATTAAAACTGATTTTTAATGAAATAAACACCAATATATTCTGAGATTTTACATAAACAAACTTATTTTGATGTTGCATGAAAGACTTGTTAAGAGATTTGAACATAAAATGGTTAGATGATTACATGCATTTACTTTTTGGGGTGATTTTTGCAAGAACTAAGTTTAATGATTAAGTTTTGTTTAAATTCAGTTTTAGTTGATGATTGATGATCTTGAAATTGTTAATAATCTGTATATTTGATGTTAAAATAACACAAAAGTGAATAACAAACATGTGAGAGGTGATTAAGAGTGTTAGATAAGTAAACTAAGTCATTGGTGAGTTGTTAGAATCAAAGACATTCTGGCAGAAATAATTTTCTGTCTTAAATCGGGTTAACTGAACATGTGAGGGCCGTTTCTGTAATACCCCGACTATAGCGGAAACACGAGATGCCACAGAACGACATGGTACAAAAGATTTAAGTAACAAACATCAACATAAAGTTTCAAAAGCCGCTCGAATTCAAAAGGTAACAAGTTCACGTGGACGTTTAATAAACATTACATAACCAAATTCATAATCAAAAGATCAAATGTTTGCGTTACTAGTCCAACATGCAACAAGTAAACACATCGTCCAAGGAGCGGTCCAAAAGCTAACTTACTGCCCTAGACCTGAAAAGCATGAAGAAAAAGTGTCAACTACGAGAGTTGAGTGAGTTCATAGGATTATGCTAACAACACACATGTATTTAATCCAATTCAAGAAAGAATATGTCATAAAATTTCCAAGAATTCCATCATACTGTCCATACCCAAACCGTATGTTCAAACAATAATTGCCATCCATAATATAGTATCAATACCTCTGGGTCAATGGTAAGACTACCATGACATAATTTGATGAGATTGTTCTTGAGCCACTACTAAGACCGGTTATGTCCCAATAATCAATATATTGTCCCAAATGATAAGATAATGATAAGCACATGCTGTCAATCACGTGCATAAAGATAACCAAGGGTCGTGCCATGGAGACGCCCATAAATATATAGTAGTTAGAGCACCGCGAGGCCAGACTGGCGATGAAGGTGACCACAAAGGCAGACCAAACATCCCACCGTTACCTATAATAGTGGATGAGGGGACAAGTCCTAGTTGCGCAACCCTCTAACTACAGGCCTCAAATGAGTTAATAGTAGTGTACAGGGGACCACAGTTTGACAGTACTCAAGCTCATCATATAACATATAACACGTTGAACATACAATATCATTCCCATATCATTATCATTATTTCAACGAATCAATTCATAAGAGAAAGTCATTTTAATTAATCATGCTTTTCACCCCGAAAGTAAACACGTAAAAGAGTTTGAAAGGGGGCTATGACTCACTTGATTAGAGAGTGAATAGGGGCTGATCAAACGTGATTCCTTCGCTTAGATTTGTTGCGCCTCAAGCAAGCCTAAACCATAACGTATATATTCACGGCGTAAGTTCGCGTGACATGAACTAGTGAGCTAGATCATGAGATGTATACTAGTAGACTTGCCCATATTTGGTTGTCATTAGATTATGGAATTTAAGTGCATTATGATGTTCTCATTGTTTGGGTATAAGAGATTTGGTGGTAAGAGTCGTTTTCTCATTATACGTTTTTGTACGTTTATTGGAATTTCGGTAGTTTGGCTTGGATTTATATGATTTCCATTGCACACTTTGCTTAGTAATAATATTTGACATTAGTGGTCTTATAATATAAATATTTTATGTATATTTTCTGATTTGTAAATATATATTTAATTTAATAATATTTAATTATTTATTTATTCACTTTATTGATTTATTTGCTAAATAAATCCTTAAAAATACTTTTAAGTGTCATAATTGTCTTTATAAATTATGAATGATTTCATTTGAATTATCTTCTGATATATAAGCTTCTTAATTTATAATTTCATGATTTATACTTTTATTTGTGTATTTTCCATTTATTTTAATAATAATATTTAATTAATTGTTTTTACTTAATTATTTATCTTTAAATTATGTAACACATGTCTCTTGCCTTTTAGCTATTTTTCTCTAGTAGGTTTTAGTTATTTTTATCAATGGTTAAGATGATTTAACTTCATTCTTGATTTACATAATTTATTTATTGATTTTTATGTCTTTTAATTACCATTTAAATTCAATAATTCATGGAAATTCTTAGAAATCATCACCAAACATTTTGGTCAAAAATATCAGGCCTTTTAGGCAACTTTTATCCATAAAAAATCATATCAATTCAACCTCTCTTGTGTCTTGCTCATTTTGAGGGTTTTATGATTAAAAATCGTTTACCGAAATAGTGATTTTAGGCTCATTTCTTAAGCAATTAAAGTGCTTCAAAATGGAGTTTCATTCTTGTTTCATTATTTCCAGAAAGTTCATCATATTTTTGTGTCCAAAATCGTGAGAGTGGTGGTGGTGTGATATGTGCAATTTAGTGCTTTCGGTTAGTGATTATTTGACCCGAAAAGGTGGTTTTTGAGCTTGTTGTTGTCATGAACTAATAGATCTGAGTTTTGTGCTTTTATTTCAACATTTTTCCAGTAGGTTTATCATATTTTCTTGGTCATAAGATTATGGTGCATGTGTGTGCTCAAAATGCATTTTTGCGTGTTTTCGGTTTGTGATTTCTAGCTTATTTTAACATGTTTTGATTCAAGCTTTATATCCTTGATATTTTATCAATTTTTCCAGAATATTAACACTAATATTAACATATTTTTCACTTATAACAAGTCCATATCCATCTCATAATCCAACAAAAGATCCAACTTTCTTAAATCTAGCATATATGCATTCAAATCAACACTTTTCACTATCAACTTTTATAGATCTATCTTTCAACAATATAAAAACATCTTTTATATGAAAAATCTCAGAATATACTCTTCAAAAATATACAAAAACATATAGATCTATCAACAAGAAAGTCACTTTAAAAGCTACTAATCTATAACCACACTTTTGGGTCTTAAACTTGTTGAATCCTTGGATCTTTCTTATTAGATTCGACATGCATGAGCATGGAAAGAAAGATCCTATCAACCTTGCCCTCATTAAGTGTATATTACAAAGAAAACAAGAAGAAAGTATGAGTTTTTGATAAAACCTTTGAATATAAACAAAACAAGATTAGATCTAGTAAAAAGGATGAAGATTATACCCTCTTGAACTTGGTTTTGGATGAAGATTTTGGGCAGATTTTCGTGGCCTTCAAACCCCAATAATACCTTGAATCTAAGCCTAGAACAACCCTTGAACCTTGCTTGTATTAACCCTTAACAATCTAGCTTAAACCCTTATTATTATTGTATGTTTATGTTGATTTAAGCTTGCCTTTTCTTTCTCTCTTTTTGGCCGTGGGTATCAAGAAGAAAGGAGGGAGAAGAGAGAGTTTGTCTTGAGAGAATAAGAGTGTGTGTGAAGAATGTGAAGAGTGTGTTGGAGTGGGGAGTTCCAAGAGAGAAATAAGTGTATGTGATTTGAATTTGGGTGTGTGTGGTGTGAAGGGGGGGGCCGGCCTCATTAGGGCATGGGGAGGGTTTGTTTGTATTTTTTTTTTATAAAAATTGTGGATATAAGGTGTATATATTTGTTAGGTGTAAGTGTATAAATATTTGTAAGGTTATATGGTATTTGTTTGTAGTTATAAGTTGATGTTTGTTCTAATATGTGCATATGTATATATGTCATGTATATATGCTTGTATGTATACATTTTTGTGTTTCTAATATGTTACATGAGCCTTTGATTATAAACTTGTATTTATTTTAAGCATATATGTATATACATATATATACTTATTATGATTTAAACGCTTTTATGCGCATACGAACTCATAACATATTTTGAAATAGAGATTTTATTTTTGTGACCGAATTTACTTTAATTAGCTAAATGATTAAGTTGTTGGACCTTCGTAAGGATTTTTGATGGTTATCTCAACTTGTGAGACTTACATTATTATTTAGATAATCTGATTGATCATAAATAAATTTTTGTTCAATGGTACTTTAAAATTCACATTTAGAATGGAACAATAGCTTTAGATTGCTAATTTAGGGGCATTATCTACTAGCTTTGAGTATAACTATGGCTTGCGAGATCATAGGCAACATAACTAGCTCATATATAATATTTAAAAAGTAGGGTTGTTACATCCTTACCCCCTTAGAAGAATTCCGTCCCGGAATTTGAATTTGCTTAGGGAGTAAGTGCGGATATTTCTCGCGTATAAAGTCCTCGCGCTCCCATGTAAACTCTGGTCCGCGTTTCGTATCCCATCTAACTTTAACAATAGGGATCTTGCTCCTCTTTAGGCGTTTCTCATCGCGATCGAGAACTTCTATTGGCTCCTCACGAAATTGGAGCTTATCCTCCACACGTAGTTCTTCCAGTGGGACTACCTTCGAATCATCCGCCACACATTTCTTCAAGTTTGACACATGAAATGTGTCATGAACATCTCCCAATTCTTGGGGTAATTTCAACTTATAGGCTACGGGGCCTATTCTAGCAACAATTTCAAATGGCCCGATGTATCGGGGGCTCAGCTTTCCTCTTTTGCCGAACCTTACGGTTCCCTTCCATGGTGACACCTTTAATAGTACTTTGTCGCCAACCTCAAATTCTAGGGGCTTCCTCCTTTTATCCGCATAACTCTTTTGCCGATCTCTCGCGGCTTTAAGCTTTTCTTTAATGATCGCCACTTTGTCCGTTGTCTCTTGGACAAAATCAACGGTAGCTAGGCTTCTCTCGCCCGCCTCTATCCAACACATGGGTGATCTACATTTACGTCCGTATAGAGCCTCAAACGGCGCACACTGTATGCTAGAGTGATAACTGTTATTGTAAGTAAATTCTGCGTATGGCAAGTGTTCATCCCAACTTCCACTAAATTCTAATGCGCAAGCTCTTAGCATATCCTCCAATGTTTGTATAGTACGCTCACTTTGCCCATCCGTTTGTGGGTGGTAAGCCGTGCTTAATGCTAACGTAGTGCCCATTGCTTCTTGTACAAGACCCCAGAAACGTGAGGTAAACCTACCATCCCTATCGGATATGATGGACAGAGGTACACCATGCAATGTCACAATCTTTTCAACGTACAAATGTGCTAAACGTTCAGTGTTCCAGTCTTCTTTGATGGGGATGAAATGGGCTGATTTCGTAAGACGATCAACAATCACCCATATAGCATCATGACCTTTCTTTGTCCGAGGCAATTTCGTTACTAGGTCCATTGCTATTTGCTCCCACTTCCACTCGGGTATTTCTGGCTGCTTTAAAAGTCCAGCTGGCTTTTGGTGCTTAGCTTTAACCATCGCACAAGTCATGCATCGGCTCACATATAGTGCTACATCACCTTTCATCCCAGGCCACCAAAAATCCCTTTTTAGACCTTGGTACATCTTGTCCGCTCCTGGATGAATCGAGTATTTTGAATTGTGGGCTTCATTCATTAGCACCTCTCTCAGCCCGTTGATATTTGGGACCCAAGCTCTTCCCTTGAAATACAAGATGCCTTCATCATCCCTATCGAACCTTGTTTCTACTCCACTCAAAGCCTCTTCTTCAATGTTCTTCCCTTCAAAAGCTTTTGCTTGATCTTCTAAGAATCTGTCCCTTAGAGACATTTTCACCTGTAAGTGATAAATTCTTGTCTTCGACACCCTAGTGCTCACCTTCCTACTAAGGGCGTCAGCAACAACATTTGCCTTTCCTGGGTGGTACTTAATTTCGCACTCGTAATCGTTAAGTAGCTCCATCCACCTTCTTTGCCTCATGTTTAACATCTTCTGATCGAAGATGTGTTGTAAGCTCTTGTGATCAGTAAATATGGTGCACTTGGTTCCATAAAGATAATGTCGCCATATCTTTAAGGCAAACACTACGGCTCCTAGCTCCAAATCGTGTGTTGAATAATTCTTCTCATGTGGCTTTAATTGCCTGGATGCGTACGCAATAACCTTGTCTCTTTGCATTAGTACGCACCCTAGCCCTTTATTCGACGCATCACAATATACTACAAATCCTTCCATTCCATCCGGCAACGCTAGTATTGGTGCTTCACACAACATGTCCTTAAGCGTTTGAAACGCCTGCTCTTGTTCTTCACCCCATTCGAACTCTCTTGCCTTTTGGGTTAATTGGGTTAAAGGTACCGCAATCTTAGAAAATCCCTGAATGAACCTCCTATAATAACCCGCCAAGCCTAGGAAGCTACGCACTTCCGTTGGTGTCTTGGGTGTCTCCCATTTCTTGATTGCCTCTATCTTAGACGGATCTACATGAATCCCTTCTTCGTTCACAACGTGTCCCAGAAATTGGACTTGTCGGAGCCAAAATTCACACTTAGAAAACTTCGCATATAGCTTCTCGTCCCTAAGTAGCTGCAAGATTATCCTCAGGTGCTTCTCGTGCTCCTCCTTGCTTCTAGAGTATATCAGAATGTCATCAATGAACACTATGACGAACTTATCCAAGTATGGCCTGCAGATCCTATTCATTAGGTCCATGAAAATGGCTGGTGCATTTGTGAGACCAAAGGGCATCACTAGGAACTCATAGTGCCCATAGCGAGTTCTGAAAGCCGTTTTAGGTACATCTTCTTCTCGTACCCTCAACTGATGATAGCCGGACCTAAGGTCAATTTTCGAGAAATGCGACGCTCCTTGCAGTTGGTCGAACAAATCGTCTATTCGCGGCAACGGGTACCTATTCTTGATCGTCAATTTATTCAACTCTCTATAGTCGATGCACATCCTCAAAGATCCATCCTTCTTCTTGACAAAGAGAATCGGCGCACCCCAAGGTGAAGAACTAGGTTGGATTAAACCTTTATCAAGCAATTCTTGCAATTGCTCCGAGAGTTCTCGCATTTCGGAGGGCGCTAGTCTATATGGTGCCTTAGCCACGGGGGCTGCCCCGGGAACTAAATCGATAGTAAACTCTACTTGTCTCGCTGGGGGAAGTCCAGGTAGTTCGTCCGGAAACACATCTAGAAAATCTCTAACCACAGCTACCTTGAGAGGGTCCATATCTTTCACTCGCTTATCCACTACTTGTGCCAAGTATGTGTGATATTCCTTCCGTAGGTACTTCCTCACCTTCATGGACGACACCAACTTAGGTTGGACTCCCGCCTTATGGCCTTGAACTATTAGCACCTCACCGCTATCTAAGGGAATCTTAACGATCCTTTCATGGCAAAGTATTTCAGCACGCATTTTCGACAACCAATCCATTCCTACTATCACATCAAAACTTCCTATTTCTATGGGAATCAAGTCTATACTATAGTCCTTCTCATCTAAAGTTAACTTACAATCAGCAATAATTTCCTTAGCCTTATACTCGTTTCCATTAGCATATTCAACATAATAAGTTCCTCCAGTTCACTAGGTTTCTTATCAATCAGTTCTTTAAATTCAAAGGAAATAAAACTTCTTTCGGCTCCAGAATCAAACAACATAGATGCATAAACATTATTTATTGGAAACGTACCTACGATGACATTAGGGTCATCACGTGCCTCATTCGCTCCCATGGCATACACCCTTCCTCGGGCTTGACCTCCTTGATTGCCACGATTTCCTTGGTTAGCGTTGTTGCCTTGATTCCCAATATTAGCTTGATTCCCAACATTTCCTCGATTGACTTGATTTCCATTGTTTCCTCGGTTTGCTTGGTTCCCGCGATTTCCAGCATTCCTAAAGTTACCACGGTTACCATTTCCATTTCCACGGTTGCCTTGTGCTCTCCTCAACCTAGGACAAGCATTTCTCCAATGATCTGTACTTCCACATTCATGACATCCTCCTCGTTGTCCTTCATTCCTTGGCCCGCTTCGGCAGTGAGTAGCAAGGTGACCCATGCGGTTGCAAGTTGTGCAATGCTTGCATTCACCCAAGTGACTATAACCACATCGGTTGCACCTTGGGGGCATGCCACGATATGGATTGGGGTTAGCATCCACAACCCCATAGTTTCTCACAATCTTTTGCCTCTTATCCGGTCCATTCCCTTTTCGATCGCCAAACCGATTTCCTCCACCTTGTCTCGAACTTGATTCACCTCTTGTATACTTCCCACGCCTAACCAAATCGTTCACTAGCCTGGTTGCCAAGCTATAGCCTGCTCCAGAGTGGTAGGACTTGCTGCAGTGACCATCAACCTAACTTCCAGTGCCAATCCATAGATAAATCTCTCAACCTTCTTAGCCACAGGGGTTACCATCTCTGGCACCAACACGCTCAACTCGTGAAAACGGATCACATAGGCCTCCAATTCCAGTCCTCTCATGGCGTGGTTCCAGAATTCCATCTCTAGTTTTTGTACCTCTTCTCGTGGACAATACTCACGCTTCAACTCATCTTTAAACTGCTCCCAAGTCAAAGCATTGACTGCTGCAGGACCTCTAGTAGTCGCTTGGAGATTCCACCAAGTAAGAGCTCTTCCCTGAAGCTTACTAGCAGCAAACTTCACACGGTCAGCCGGCGCACAGGTAATGATGTTCAAGTTGGCTTCCATGCTTTGGAACCAAGTAAGCAATGCAACAGGACCTTCTGTCCCATGAAACTCCTTGGGATTGCAAGACGTGAAAGCCTTGTAGGCATTCCTGTCAATAGCATTCTCTCCTCCATCTTGTCTTCTAGCCGTGTTGAGTGTAGCGGTTACATTCTCCGCTATTTGGGTGGCAATGTTCGGCATGGCGGCATTGATCTGTTGAGAGATAAGCTCGGCTAACTCGGCTCTTCGCTGGGCCTCTTCACTCGTTTCTCCGCCGGTCCTTCGTGGTGCCATGTCTCTACAAAGGATAATATAGTTTAGTTATTCGTTTATTGAATCATACTATATAAACTCGACTCACGACTTCTTGATCTCACACGAGTATATCTAAAGTTATTTAGTGCATAGAGGGTTCGTTTGTACACATATGTATACGTATAATCCCGATTCATATTCCTTTTTATAATTACGACTTACTTGTCATTATGAGTAAATCAATGGTTAGGAAATTTCTAAAATTAATCAACCATGCTTTCTAGGTTAATTAAGAGAAGTGCAGGATCTGTGTACGAACTTGGAGCACGTAAAAGTGGCTTAAGATGGACGATCTGGGAAAAACTCATAAAATATGAAACGTAGCCCTATGAGTTAAGTTTCACCTCCAATTGGAATCAGGTCAAAAGACGAAATAGAACTCCAGATATGGCCGTTCTACTAAAAGTGGTCAGAACTGATTTCCTGCTGTAACTATAACTTTTATAATCGAGATAACTTTATCACAACAAGGATAGAACATTTTGTAACCATAGGAAGGCATCAAGCTTACATACATATCATTCAATATGAGTTCACAAAATTGCTACATGCCAAATACTATGTGATCATCGTCACACAAAAGCTAGAAAGTTCAAGAAAGTGAAACAAAGTACAAACGTTCATACATCAAATAAGTTCATAAATAAAGTAACTCTTAGGTTTACTTCCTAAGCATGAGAGCTATTACGAGAGTGCAAAAAGCTGTAAGCACACATCCCATAATGAATATCACTTCATTAACTCGTCGAACTTCTGATATCGCCAAGCTCGCATAATCTCCTGTTCGATCCATAACTCCTAAGGCCCTTTCCATCATCACCTCTTGAGTCCTCACCCTTACTCTAGCATCCCTTAATCCCGTTAGCTATTCCCCACACCCTCTCCTTTCTTCACGAGTCATACCAATGGGAGGTGGAGGGGGTACTCCATAGACTGGGCGGTGTGGCTCCTCTCCTTGACGCCTATGTCCAAGATGGTACCAGGGATGATCACGAGGAAGACGCGGCTGGAAGTAGGGGTCTTGGGCTGGAAATCGCCCATCGCTTAGGTTCATAGGTGCATCTTGCCTCGGCGGAGCAGGTGCTCTAGGGGCAGGTGGTGATGGTGGTGGCGAGGGTGAGCGACGTTCAGGTTGGCTAGGGGCAACACTCCTAGCATTATCGTCTTCCGATGGGTCTTCCATTGGATCGGTCTCCTCTTCCTCTTCTTCTGGGAGTGGTTGGGGAGGTTGCTCTTGCTCTAGGCTTCTCCTTTCTTCCTCTTCCAAGTAGTCCGCAAATCCGTACAAGTTCCTTGGTCTAAGAGGCTGATCCGGAAGCTCCACTTGCTCGTGACATGTTGTTCCTACACAAGTTTCACAAAGGCGTGAGATGACGACTTGACTCGACGCTTAGACGACCATGGACGAACGACTTGACCTTTGACGACCCATATGGCAACTTACGGACAGCAAGACGACTCGACGGACCATGAGACGACCTTAACCATTTGACAAGCAACCAATCAACTCGACCAACGACTCACAAGCTTAACAACCGAACAACGACATGACTATTCACAACCGACGACCAGCTCAACTTGCACGACCGACATAACCATTTATAATTAAAGTAATGACTAGAATTCAACTTGTGCATAGCTCTCATGTATTACACCTAAATGGACAAAGTAATGCTAGCCAAGTGGGGGTATCAACTAAGGGTTCTAATAGGTAATGCAAACATTGGATTTGGTTATGTATCTTTTGCACCAAGAATCGTTTTTAAAAGCTTATTTTCAAAAGACTCATTTTGAATATCCCTTAGACAATCATTTCGATCATTCATATTAAATTTTTAGTTAGGCATAGTTGATCAGGCTATGCATAAGTAAAACGAGAATACTTTATGATCGACTCAACTGTTTAAGAAATATTCGACTCGTTTTTGAAAATACGTAGGTTATAGCAAAAATTCTCTATAACCTTGATCTTGATACCATTTTTCTGTAACACCCCGACTATAGCGGAAACACGAGATGCCACAGAACGACATGGTACAAAAGATTTAAGTAACAAACATCAACATAAAGTTTCAAAAGCCGCTCGAATTCAAAAGGTAACAAGTTCACGTGGACGTTTAATAAACATTACATAACCAAATTCATAATCAAAAGATCAAATGTTTGCGTTACTAGTCCAACATGCAACAAGTAAACACATCGTCCAAGGAGCGGTCCAAAAGCTAACTTACTGCCCTAGACCTGAAAAGCATGAAGAAAAAGTGTCAACTACGAGAGTTGAGTGAGTTCATAGGATTATGCTAACAACACACATGTATTTAATCCAATTCAAGAAAGAATATGTCGTAAAATTTCCAAGAATTCCATCATACTGTCCATACCCAAACCGTATGTTCAAACAATAATTGCCATCCATAATATAGTATCAATACCTCTGGGTCAATGGTAAGACTACCATGACATAATTTGATGAGATTGTTCTTGAGCCACTACTAAGACCGGTTATGTCCCAATAATCAATATATTATCCCAAATGATAAGATAATGATAAGCACATGCTGTCAATCACGTGCATAAAGATAAACAAGGGTCGTGCCATGGAGACGCCCATAAATATATAGTAGTTAGAGCACCGCGAGGCCAGACTGGCGATGAAGGTGACCACAAAGGCAGACCAAACATCCCACCCGTTACCTATAATAGTGGATGAGGGGACAAGTCCTAGTTGCGCAACCCTCTAACTACAGGCCTCAAATGAGTTAATAGTAGTGTACAGGGGACCACCGTTTGACAGTACTCAAGCTCATCATATAACATAAAACACGTTGAACATACAATATAATTCCCATATCATTATCATTATTTCAAAGAATCATTTCATAAGAGAAAGTCATTTTAATTAATCATGCTTTTCACCCCGAAAGTAAAACATATAAAAGAGTTTGAAAGGGGGCTATGACTCACTTGATTAGAGAGTGAAAGGGGCTGATCAAACGCGATTCCTT
>CM067172.1:131119189-131130412 GCA_034093135.1 Erigeron breviscapus
GTTGGGGCTTGTTGTTGTTGGGCAACACCTCTCACAACACCGGGGTCACTAAGAATGCCCATTAATACAGTCTCAGGTTGATTCTGAGAAACAGCAGTGTCACTACGACGTTCATACTGTCCCTCAGTCTCGGTCTGAGAACTGTTACCTGCGGCTAAAGCTGGCGTGATGTTAGCTAAGGCAGGATTTCCAAGCTGTCCTTGAGGGTCACACAAAGTGGGTCCCCTCCGCTTGTTCCGGCATCAGTACTCAACTGAGCTTGTGAATCCGTGTACCTAGGAGATCTAGACTCATGTGCACGAAATGAAGGCGAGAGGTGGGGCTGATCCTCTCTTATTTCAACACTCTCATCCTCCAAATGAGGAGAGTGTGGTGAGCGTGGCTGATCCCCGTGCGTTTGTGAGACTAACTCCTGTTGTGAGGAGTCAGAATGGCTAGGAGAGTTTGGTGCAAGCGAGAATGGGCAGTTCCCGACTTCTACCCTAGGGTAAACAACCCGGCTAGACTCTATGGTTTGAACTATCGGAGGGCCAACGTTTTCTTTATGCCCTTGTCCTAACCCGGACCGCACATCCTCTCTTACATTTTCAACTCCTCCCTCAATTCCGCCTTGTTCCTCCAGCACAACATCATCTCCAGTGTCAACATGCTCAGTTTCCAACTCAGATACAACATTATGAATTACTTGAGTTACTTGTTCAGCATTCAACTCTGTCGAGGCACCAATATGTCCAGATCCAGCAGACTTATGCTTTCTTTTGGATTTCTTCTTCTTTGATTTCTTTGGTGACCTTCGAGCAATCATTTTTAGTCGTCTACCAGTTATTGCCGGTGGTTCATTTGGTAGAGCTGAAGCAAGCGGTGTAGGATTAAGTACAGGTGATAAGCGAGGTGGTGTTAAAGTTGGTGGATTTGGCGAAACAACGGATGGTATAGGTGTAGATTGTGAAGGTGAAGATTGCGAAAGTTGAACGGTTGGTGTAGATTGTGATGATTGAATGGATGGTGAGGTTTGCGAAGTAATATTTGGTGTAGGTTGAGAAACAGGTTCAGGTGTTACAACATCTTGTTCAAACATAACTCTTTTCGATTTCCTTTTCCTCTGCCCAGAAGTCCCCTCACCACTATCCCCTCTTTTTCTTTTAGTTAACCTAGGACCCTCACTTGGCGACCTATGCTCAGCTTGGGTAGGAGTCTGTCGGCTTTCAGACCCCATTGCTGAGACTAACCACTTAAGATAAGCCCTAAGATGAGGACTCTGAGCAGGAACCAGATTAATTAGGAATGGTGGAATCGGAAAAGATCTTGCAGTTTCACTTCCTGTGCCTCTCAAGTTGGATTTATACATTGCAATTACACACTTGAAGCTGTCTTCCAACTTTGGAATTTCTTCTGCATTATCAAGAACGTCTTCGATAATCAGCGTGAAAAATCTGATAAAGGGGATGTATTTTCTTTCTTGTGCATTTTTTCCCTTGACAACTTGTATCATTTTGTCCCATATTATCTTCGCAAAGTCACACTGCACATTGTGAGTGACTGCATAGTACATTGATAAGGAATGCTTCGTCATGAGATCAATTCCTTTCTGTGATGGCATCAAACAAGTGGTTAGAACATTGTACATTGTATGCCAGAGAGTTGCTACATTCATTCTTCTAAAATCTCTCATTGTTGCCAACTCTCCTTCATAACCCAACTCAATGAACTCCAGCCAACATTTCTTCAACTGATGGAAGTTCTTCGTATTCTTCAAGTTCAGGAAAACCAATGATAGTTCTGAACTCAGCCAGATTGAATTTACAATTGAAGATTTCATCTTCTGACTGAAGAGAAAACTTGAAGTAGTCTGCTGTCCTATGCCTTTTATTTCCTTTAACATATTGAATTGATTCCCATAACTCAAATACATACTTCTCGGGAACAATTGCCCCTCCAGTCAAAGCATTATTCAACGGATGATGGCTCAGAATCTCCGTTATTATTGGGAATTTGCAAGCAAATGGTATATGAAGTTCTTGATTGGCTTGCATCTTCATTGAATCTCCTTCTTTGAACATAGCCATCATGGTAATTTTTTTTATTTTTCTGTTAAGACAAACTGACCAAAGTTTTGACCAGAAAATACAATTTAAACACAGAAAAAAAAAACATAAACCAACATTTAAGAAACACATTTATTACACATAGACAATGTTTTGCATATATATTAGAAATGAGAAAACAAAGTAGTACACAAAGGCGTTCGATACCTTGCATCTTACCCAAATATATATACAAAACATGACAATATATAGGATCACATAAGTATTAAAAGATAAGAAAACAAGGTAGTACACAAAGGCGTTCGATACCTTGCCTCTCACCCCAAACACTTATGAAATACTATATATACCAACACAATACACATAAACATTTAAAACACAAATAATAAAGAAAAGAAACATAGAATAAAATAATGAGAAAAAAAAATTCTATTTGTACTGTTTGCAGAGCAAAATGCTCTGCAAATAGCATATTAAAAAAAACTTGGTTTTGGAAAATTTTATGATTTGTATTGTTTGCCGAGCAAACTTCTCGGCAAACACGAGAAAATCTCAAGTCAGGCACCAAGTCATCGAATTATGAGAAATGAACCTCGAAAATGCCGAGCTCAAAGCTCTGCAAATGAGCAGTTCAGATTCACTTCTTTTAAATGTATGAAATTTTCTTTTATTGATCAACAATAATGTTGTCAATTTGATAAAGAAAAGTTTCAATGAAAAAATTCAATTTTGTACTGTTTGCCGAGCAAAATGCTCTGCAAACAGTTGGTTTAAAAAAAACTTGGTGAAAAATTTTCACTTTGTACTGTTTGCCGAGCAAAATGCTCTGCAAACAGTTGATTTGAAAACTTGGTGAAAAGTTTACATGCATTTGCCGAGCTCAAAGCTCTGCAAATGCATGGTTCAAGTCTTGACAAGTTTGAAAATTCAATTTATACTGTTTGCCGAGCAAAATGCTCTGCAAACAGTTGTTCTAAGACTTGGAAAAAGTTTTGAACAAAATGCACTGTTTGCCGAGCAAATTGCTCTGCAAACAGTTGGTTTTAAAACTTGTAGAAATTGTGGAATTCAAGAAGGCCTGTTTGCCTAGCTCAAAGCTCTGCAAACAGTTGGTTTTAAAATCTTGGATTCATTTTGAATACCAAAAGCCTTGAATGCCGAGCAAAATGCTCTGCATCAAGTTGTTTTAATGACTTGGTGAAAAATTTATTTGTTTTGGTAAAAACAAGTATTTGCAAAGCTAAAAGCTCTGCAAATGATACTTTTGATCCAACCATTTGTTTAAGATATGTATGAACATGTTAACCAGATGTTTTGAAGATTTGAAGAACATCAAGAACAAACTACGCATTTGCCGAGCAAAATGCTCTGCAAATGGTAGTTTTCAACAAAACTCATATTGTTACCCAGACCTTAATCATTTGAATCCAGAAAAGTTCAAACCCATGCAGATTAAGACATTTAATTCACAAAAACAACAAGTATGAACCCTAATCATGCATCAAACATCATAAAAATCCAGATCAAAACATCAAATAAAGCAAATCAATTAAGGCAGTTCATTTAGTCATTTTATCAAACAGTTGGTGATCAATATGAAAACAAGTAATTTCACCTTTAAATTGATGATCCGACGAAGAAAGTAGAAGATTCTTAGCACAAACACGATCACCAATACCAACACACTTTGATTCTTGAGAAAAAAATTATAGATGACAGATTGATTTGTTTTAGAGAGAAAATATCAAGAAACAATTTATTTAAATTTGAAATGAATAAGACTTTTGGCCCGCCCACCCATTTTTCCTTTTAAAATACAAATCCGGGTCGTGGGTCTGGGTTTGACCCGCGTGTCAACCCGGTTCTAGAAATGGTCTTGGGCTATTCATTTGGTTGGGCTCATTTGGTTTTGGGCTTTAAACTAATTCAACAAAAATCAAACAAATGAAAAAAAAATTATAACACAGATTTAGAAAATAAAATATAAGGAAAAATCTTTTTATCATTTTTAAGATTTTATAATTTTGTATTTGGTTTTTTCAATTTTAAAAACAAACACACATAACAACAAAACAAAACAAACTTAAAAAAATATTACACATACTAGAAAATCACACAAAAATTTACATGCATTTGCACACTCCCCCTCAAATTAAGCATATATTACAATACTAAATTTACAAACTCCCCCTAAAATCATGCATTCTACCCTTTTTCTCCCCTCAAACATTGCATGTAATAACAAGTAAAACACATCAATGTTTGAAACAGAAAATGAACATAGAATACATGGCATGAAAGCATTTAAGTTTGTAAATCTAGCATTCCCAACTTGGTTTTCAAAAAATTAAACCTGTTTTCATCCAAAGGTTTGGTGAAAAGGTCAGCGAGTTGGTAGTCTGTCGGGACAAAATAGAGTTCAATGTTACCTTTCTCGACATGATCTTTAAGAAAATGGTACCGAACATCTATGTGCTTGGTCTTTGTGTGCTGTACAGGATTGCAAGAAATAGCAATAGCACTCTTTGAATCACAGTAAATGGGAATTCTGTTGAATTGAAATCCATAATCAGTTAACTGAGTCTTCATCCAAAGAACTTGTGAACAACAGCTTGCTGCAGCAACGTATTCAGCTTCTGTAGTAGATGTGGATACAAAGTTCTGTTTCTTTGAAGACCAACTGACCAATCTATTCCCTAGAAACTGTACACTCCCAGAAGTACTCTTTCGATCAAGCTTACAACCTGCATGGTCAGCATCCGAATATGCAATCAACTGAAACCCGGTATCCCTTGGATACCAGAGACCAAGGTTCACTGTGCCTTTCAGGTATCGAAAGATCCGTTTAACGGCCTGGAAATGACTTTCCTTGGGATTGGCCTGGTACCTGGCACACATGCATGTGGCAAACATAATATCCGGTCGACTTGCAGTCAAATACATGAGTGACCCTATCATACTGCGTTATTTCTTTTGATCAAAAGATTTTCCATTTAAGTCAGAATTAATCTTTGTTCGAGCTTCCATGGGTGTCCCAATTGTTTGACAATCCATCATATCAAACTTTTTCAACATGTCAATAATGTACTTAGATTGACAAATAAAAGTACCATTTGACAACTGTTTTACTTGAAGACCAAGGAAAAAGTTTAATTCACCCATCATGCTCATTTCAAATTTCTTGATCATTAAAGCAGAGAAATTCTTGCAGTATTTAGGATTAGTTGACCCGAAAATTATGTCGTCAACATAAATCTGGATTAGAATGATGTCACTCCCTTGTCGTTTGATAAACAAGGTAGTGTCAATCGAACCTTTGTTAAAACCAGATTTCACAAGATAAGAGGATAGAGCATCATACCATGCACGAGGGGCTTGTTTCAGACCATATAAAGCCTTATCTAACCTGTAAACATAGTCCGGATGTTTGGAGTTCACAAAACCTTCTGGTTGTTCAACATACACTTCTTCTTTGAGAATTGCATTCAAGAAGGCAGTTTTGACATCCATTTGGTAGACTGTGAAGTTCTTGTAGGCAGCATAGGCAAGAAACATCCGAATAGCCTCAATTCATGCAACTGGTGCGAATGTCTCATCGTAGTCAATTCCATCTTGTTGGCAGTATCCCTTCGTAACCAATCGTGCTTTGTTACGTTCAACAACTCCAGTTTCATCCTTTTTGTTCTTGAAGATCCATTTGGTCTTAATTGGCTCCTTGTTCTTGTAAAGATTGGGAACCAATTTCCATACTTCAAGATGTTCGAACTGATTAAGTTCTTCTTGCATTGCTTTCACCCAATCTGGACAACTTAGAGCTTCATTTACTGTCTTTGGTTCAACAATACTCAGAAAATTCACAAACAGACATTCATTCGCGGATGCGGATCTTGTCTGTACTCCAGTTGTTGGATTACCAATGACTTGAGAAATTGGATGAGCTCTTGTCCATTTGGTTGTATGAGGAATTGGATCAAGTGGATCACCAGATTCTTCAGAATCAATTAAATCAGGAGAATGTTGTTCTGTTAATTGTTCAAACGAAGTTGCAATTGGTTCAACAAAGTCATCGTGATCATAATCTTCAGGATTGGTTGAAGGATTTGTCACTTGAGAGATATTATGAGGTTGAGTATGCATCTTTGAAGTATCGGTATGTGGAGGAGAATCAGATGATGTATTAACATCTGATGATCGTGATGGGGAAGACTCATTGGGATCCATCTGTTTTGAATTTGAACTGGATGGTTTATTTTCATTTTCTTCAGATTCAGGATCTTTCTTCGGAACTTGGAAAAATTCTTCAAACAAGATATCCAGATCTTGTGTTGTTGGAGTAGAGAATGATGTTTTGACATTTGAAGCAGTCTTTCTTGTGGAAGCTTGTGAACTTTGAAGTTCGGGTCTTGAACTGTGTTGTTCAAGAACCATTCCCGAGAGTTCATCAAATCTAACATTCATACTCTCTTCAATTCTCTTGGTTCTTCGGTTATATACTCGATAAGCAATGGATTCTCTTGAATAACCGATGAAATATGCCTCATCGCCTTTTGGTTCAAATTTGCCCAGATTATCTCGATCATTGAGAACATAACATACACATCCAAAAATGTGCAGGAAGTTCACATTAGGCTTTCATTTGTTGATCACCTCATAGGGAGTTTTATCAAACCTCTTGTTAATGATTGATCTATTTTGAGTGAAACAAGCAGTAGCAACAGCTTCAGCCCATAGATTCGGAGGCAGCTTAGAATAAGCAAGCATTGTTCTAGCTGCTTCAACAAGAGTTCGATTTCGACGTTCAACCACTCCATTCTGTTGAGGTGTCCTGGCAGCGGAAAATTGATGAGTAATACCCATGGACTTGAAGAAAGAATCAATTGTTGAATTCTTGAATTCAGTGCCATTGTCTGAGCGAACAATTCTAACTGATGATTTAAGATTTACTTGGGTCTTCTTTATGAAATCAATAATTGTATTCGGAGAGTCACTCTTTGCATGAAGAAAGAATACCCAAGTGTAACGAGAATAATCATCGACAATCACAAGAATGTATCGCTTGCCATGGATACTTTGAACTTTCATTGGGCCACACAAATCCATATGTATAAGGTGCAATGGACCTTCAGTACTCAGATACTTCTTTGGTTTGTGTGAAGCTTTCTTTATCTTACCAATTGCACAAGCTGGACAAACATGTTCACTTTCATACTTGTAATCCGGAAGTCCTTCAACAAGTTGTTTATCCACGGGAGTATTGAATGTTTGAAAATTAAGATGAGAAAGACGGCGATGCCATAACCAAGAATTTTGTGCAGTTGCTTTAGAAAGAAGACAAATCTCTGAAGAGTTAGATGGAATGTTGTTGAGATCAATAGTGAACAAATTATTGTCTATTGTTCTAGTAAGAATATCCACACCATCTTCAGTCTGCACTTTGAATTCATATCTCCTGAATAATACTTGAAGATCATTGTCACAAAATTGTCCAACACTAAAAAGATTGTGTCCTAGGCCTTCAACATAAGAAACTCTCTTGATAGTGACACCATTTTTAACAATGTCTCCATAACCGAGAATAGGAGCGATATGATCATTTCTGAATCTGACGGTTCCCATGAACTTCTCGACAAAGTTTGTAAGAATGGACTTGTTTCCAGTCATATGACGAGAACATCCCGAGTCAACATACCATACACAAATAAGATATTCCTGCAAGGACAAGGAATATGATTTAGGTACCCATGTAGATTGGGTCCTTACAGGTTAGAGGGATAACATGCAAGTATTCATAAAATTAAACATCAAGCAAAATAACACACAAACAAACTTTTTATTCAAATCACAAACAAACACACAAAATTGTTCAAAACACAGATACGAATTACAAGCAATGAAAATCCAAGGTTTAAACACAAGTTTTGGTACAAGCAGGACTAGTCCTAGATGTATTGGCACTATTTTGAGAATTTAATCTACGGACAATCCACACTTGTTTCACATTTGTTGTATTCCCATCAAGCTTGACTTTACTAGAAGCATGCAAAAATCTATCCTTAGGAATCCATCTACTGCTACTAGTTAAGCACAAGTCACCTGAAACACGAACAGTTTTCTTGTTAGCAAACAATTTGTTACTTTCGGACTTAACAGGTTTCTTCTTGATGATTTCTGTGGTCTTGTTTACTTTCTTTATATTATTAGGTGACAACCAACCATATTGATCTTTGTACTTAGTTATTCCAGAAAAAGTATCTCTAACCCTTTGTAAAGTGCACTTAGGATTCTTCTGAGAATACCTAGGAAAACTAGAATACCTAACCTGCTTAGGTTGTTTGTTACCTAATGAGAAAGTTTCATTCTTAACAATCTTTGGACCACTTCTTGTTTTGACTTCTTTTTGGGACTGAGATTCAGATTTAACCTTGTATTTCCTAGAAGTCTTTGAATTGTTAGAAACTTTGGGTTCTCTGTTTGGTTTTGGTTTCGAAACTGTCTTAGGTGATTGATTGAATTTTGGTTTTGAAACATTCTTTGGTGATGGTTTGGTCTTTGGTTTTGAATCATTCTTGAGTGATGGGTTGGTCTTTGATTGTTGGGTGGTCTTTGGTCTTTGGAACTTATCGAATTGGAAAGGTTGTGAAGAGTGTGACTTCGGAATCTTCTTAAGAAAAAATTCATGTTTTTCCTCTTTTTGAACAAAATGTGTTATAACACGATTTCTATCACTGAATTCAATTCATCAATGGCGGTTTGGATAGTGTGTGTTCTTAGTGTTTGTGTGTGTTTTGAGAGAGAATCGTATGTAAAAATGTGTGTGTGTTACTGGTATTAAAAGTTATGGAGAAGTTATACAAAGGTTATGTGTAAGTTATGATCTCTAAGGTATGAGAGGGCTATTTATAGTTTAATTATACAATTATGCTAATTGTCACAATTAGCCCCTCACCTTAGTAATCATTTATCTATGAATTAACAACAAGAAATTCCTCTAATCTAGATTACAATTTATCACTATTTTTGGATTTCTAACATTCTCCCTTAGTGATACATTGATTGAATATGTTTTTGATTCAGAAACTGAGAAAAAGATTGAATCTACCAAAATCAAAGTGAAAAGAAAAGTGGAATCTCAAAAACCATTGTCCAAAGCTCCAACTTCATATTACTCAAAGAAACGAGTTAAGACCAAACTCGTCAAGACTGAACCAAAGACCATTAAGGTAGAAACCTTTGTTGCTACCCCTGTGAAACATGTTAAAAATGTGTGTGTGTTACTGGTATTAAAAGTTATGGAGAAGTTATACAAAGGTTATGTGTAAGTTATGATCTCTAAGGTATGAGAGGGCTATTTATAGTTTAATTATACAATTATGCTAATTGTCACAATTAGCCCCTCAACCTTAGTAATCATTTATCTATGAATTAACAACAAGAAATTCCTCTAATCTAGATTACAATTTATCACTATTTTTGGATTTCTAACATTCTCCCCTATACATTGTAATGAAGTACGTGTTATATTGTCTTGTAGGAATGAATTTGATGAGCCCGGTGGTGAAAACAATTGGTGTGTTGAAACAAGTCTTCAAAGCTTTCTCTTTTGTCTTTGGAGAACTTGATTCAGTCTTGGTTTTGGTCTTGGACTTCTTGAAGTTAAATCATGTGAGGATTCTCAATGTTCTTTTAGAACAGAGAATAATGAATGCGTATGAGTCTTGAATAAAGAGAATAATGAAGTCGAACAAATGTGTTATAACACGATTTCTATCACTGAATTCAATTCATCAATGGCGGTTTGGATAGTGTGTGTTCTTAGTGTTTGTGTGTGTTTTGAGAGAGAATCGTATGTAAAAATGTGTGTGTGTTACTGGTATTAAAAGTTATGGAGAAGTTATACAAAGGTTATGTGTAAGTTATGATCTCTAAGGTATGAGAGGGCTATTTATAGTTTAATTATACAATTATGCTAATTGTCACAATTAGCCCCTCAACCTTAGTAATCATTTATCTATGAATTAACAACAAGAAATTCCTCTAATCTAGATTACAATTTATCACTATTTTTGGATTTCTAACATTCTCCCTTAGTGATACATTGATTGAATATGTTTTTGATTCAGAAACTGAGAAAAAGATTGAATCTACCAAAATCAAAGTGAAAACAAAAGTGGAATCTCAAAACCATTGTCCAAAGCTCCAACTTCATATTACTCAAAGAAACGAGTTAAGACCAAACTCGTCAAGACTGAACCAAAGACCATTAAGGTAGAAACCTTTGTTGCTACCCCTGTGAAACATGTTAAAAATGTGTGTGTGTTACTGGTATTAAAAGTTATGGAGAAGTTATACAAAGGTTATGTGTAAGTTATGATCTCTAAGGTATGAGAGGGCTATTTATAGTTTAATTATACAATTATGCTAATTGTCACAATTAGCCCCTCAACCTTAGTAATCATTTATCTATGAATTAACAACAAGAAATTCCTCTAATCTAGATTACAATTTATCACTATTTTTGGATTTCTAACATTCTCCCCCTTAGTGATACATTGTAATGAAGTACGTGTTATATTGTCTTGTAGGAATGAATTTGATGAGCCCGATGGTGAAGACAATTGGTGTGTTGAAACAAGTCTTCAAAGCTTTCTCTTTTGTCTTTGGAGAACTTGATTCAGTCTTGGTTTTGGTCTTGGACTTCTTGAAGTTAAATCATGTGAGGATTCTCAATGTTCTTTTAGAACAGAGAATGATGAATGCGTATGAGTCTTGAATAAAGAGAATAATGAAGTCGAACAAATGTGTGTGACTTGAATCTTCGAGAATTGTTGAATCATGAATCAGAGTTGTCTTTTGAAATGCGGAAGGTATGAATCTTGGTTTCGAATGTTTCAATCTTCGATTCTTGAGTGAAATTTAACTTTTCGATTCTTCAGTTTTAATTCTTGAATGAATTTCATCTTCTTGGAATGAAGTATCATGAATATGAACTCTCCCCCTTTATGTATGCATTGGAGTTTCTTGAACAAAATGTTGTTGTATGACTTGAAGATCTTGAATGAAGTGTGTTTGATGAAGACTCTGTTAAAGCTTTTACTTCTTTGACTTAAATCTTCTAACCAATCTCTGATCCTTTTTGAAGCTTTGATCTTTGTCATATCAATTCGAACACTTTGGAGTA
>CM067172.1:131131412-131168885 GCA_034093135.1 Erigeron breviscapus
TCAACTCTAAAGTATCAACACGAGTCTGAAGAACATCAATACGTCTAACTAGGGAGTAATCTGAAGGAATAGGAGGAAAAGTAGGCAATCTTGGCATTATCGGTATAGCAGGAGGCAACAGTGGACGTAACTGTACACTACCGGCAACTGAAACAACCGATGCTGTAGAGACAGCAGGAATTGCAGCAGCAGCTGCAGATACTGAAGCAGTCTCAGAAATGCGTGCATGCTTAGTTCTTCGATAAGTAAGAGGAGCATCCATTGTCCTCTTTAATCCAACATTACTTGTACCTTCATGTAATGGACTTGATGCCATAGTTCTATGTTCCAATTCTTGTTGATAATCAAAAACAGCTTCTTGTTCAGCACCAACATCTGTTCAACATGAACTGATTGAGCAGTATCAGAAGGAACTGGTGAAGAATGACATGCCTTACTCCGACGCTCTCGGCGTAAAGCACCAAGTACATCTTCTCGAGAGAAGTGATATGAATTATCACTTCCTGAAACAGCAGGTACATCATGAGCCATCTTAGTTCTATTCTCATTATCAGAATCAGCAGCAACACTATCATATTCTTCTGTATCTGCTTCAACAATATCATCACCACCATCATTCCCACTATCAGAATCAGAATCAGTAGCAGAACTATCATCTGAACTCTCTTCATCTTCATGATCAGAATGGTCTTCATCATCCACCAACATATCATTCTCAAACCTTGATCGATAATTTGGATTAATCAAATGTCCAAACAGTGGTGGATCAGTAAGACCAGCCACATTTCCAGTGTTAGCTTCTAAATCAGCAAATAAGCGTAATGGCCAAGCATGGGGAATATAGCGAGGACCTTGATCAAAAACCAAGTTCGGACAAAAATGTCTAACTATGCCATCACAAAGCGAGGATATAAAAGAAACCTATTTCTTGGTTTGGCATTGATTTGACCAATAAATTCATGATAGAAATATGTTGAAAACGGATAAGGTCGATTATAAACCAAAGCAACCATCTGCGAAGAAATCTGAGCAGAAAGTTGATCAAATCCAGCCTTACGATTGCTCAGACTTACTAACAACACGTAAGCAAGGTATCTCCAACGTCCTTGAAATCCACTTTTATCAAAAGGAAGCTTTATTTGACCAACATATCCCATTCGGTGAAAACACCTACGAATAAGGTCAAAATCATAAGCTAATTCTACTGCTTCGTCTGATTCGTCACCCAAGTGCAGAATTTCACGAAGTATCGCAGCATTAAAATCAAAAGTGATTCCTTCAACAGTTGCTCGAACAAAGCTTCGACCATTAACCATTACTTGATGAGCAGTCCTCCAGAAATCATCAATATACTGCCTAATCAATCTAGGTGAATCACAGAATGCAAAAGAAAGCCTAGAACGAGCAATAAAATCAAACATTTCATGATAGCGTTCACAATTATGCTGATCTGGATCCAGATTTAAGGCCAGATTGTGCTTCTTAACGAACTGACGTGGAGCAAGAGCCATTTCTGCAAAAACAAATCATAATTGAAAAACAATTATAGGATTAGCACAAGAAATGAATAGCAATCTTAGATGAACTTAATCAATGATCTCATAAGTGGGAACTGTACGAAATTAGTCTTTAAGTTCGTAAGTTAAGAATGTACGAAGATAGACATTAAGTTCGTTAGTTAGGAATGAACGAAGATAGACTTTAAATTCGTTGGATAACAATAAACGAAAATAGATGTTAAGTTCGTTGGGAACAATGAACGAAGATAGCTTAGAAGCATTACTAAGTTCGTTTGTCACAAAAACTCCTAAGTTCGTTAGTTGTAGGAAAAGTCTAAGTTCGTAAACTCTGTTTGAGAACCTAAGTTCGTAGAGATAAACGAAGTCTAAGTTCGTAGCCATTCTGAACGAGCTGTTGTTCCAAAATCAATTAAGTCGATTTCAAAAACATTGATTAACCCTTGTTTTTGCCCGAAATTAGTTACAAAACAATCATAACACCTCAAAAGAACATAACCCATTCGATTTTATAAACGAATTAAGGATCCAATGAATTTAAAATCAAAAACGAAATTAAACCCTAAAATTTAAAACATATCTTAAAATCGAATGAGTTCATGTAAAAAACAGGCAAGAACTAGAATCAAGAATTGGTGATTTGTGAATGACAATGCTAGATAAGATACCTGAATTACTTATTTCAACAAAAATCGAATTAACAAACCGAGAATCAACTGAAATCAAAGTATTTGATTGATGAAGATATTGGGGTTAAGCAGCTTAAGTTCGTTTTCTGTAAAGATTTAGCAAAGAAAAAGAGAAAACGAATTAAGTTTGGATATATATAAGAATGGGTAAAAGATGGGTCAAAATGGGTCGGGTAAAAAGGTCGGTCGAAAATAAGTAAAACGAAGATAACCTTCGTAAACTCAAAGGGAACGAAGATAGATGTCATCTTCGTTTAAACCAAATGAAACGAATTTAGAAGTACAAAATGAGTCCAATTTTCTGAAGTACAATTCCAAACGAAGTTAATCACTATCTTCGTAAGAAAAAGTCAAAACGAAGTTAATCACTATCTTCGTAAGAACAATTCTGTACTTAGAAAATTTTTCAAGATTCGTCATCACGAAACTGTCCACGATGCGACCCCTTTGACCTAATCCTGTACATAGCAACAACTCGTTAAAAGCAACTTGTTCATGCCTTGTACCAAAAGTACCACCATCTAAAATCATCATCATAATGTAAGTATTTTACAAACATTATAATCTTGAATTAAAAACAGAACCCCAAGGTCTAAAATCAACCATTAACAAACCTGAAAATAATCAATGAACATATTAACAGCGATACCAACCACGACCATGATACGGAGAGTATGTCTCTAATCATTGAGATGCTTGACGGCAAACCATCTTGAAACACTTAAGTCCCATATGAGAAGCCGTCTACAAAATAAACAAACAATGAATAGTCCAAAAATCCAATGAAGAACTTTGTAAAGTTTCCGAAATCATGTCATAAAACAAGGTACGAAAACCAAAAGAAATGTATCAACATTGATTATTTTCACCAAATACATGAAATCTAAAGTAAATAAATACTTCAAAGACAGGTTCATGTATTCTTCCTTCACGTGCTCATATTTGCATCACAATATTGTCATTTCACACCAAAAATCCCGTCTCCACGATATCATCTGTATGAATAACACTATATTGCAATAAAGATCAGCACTCCAACTTTATCTTCTTAACCTGAACACTGCACACTTACCAAAAACTCATTAACGCAACAAGATCAAAGGCACAGGAATGCAGAAAATTCAAGTTAAAACACACCAAATTAGGATTAATCAATTACGGAAAACTCAAGATCGCTAATAAAAGATCACAGGAGGTCATTCCATTATCAACCCTAAAATGTCACCAAGTTATTAATTAAATTCATAACTTGAACCAACTTAACCTTGTGAAATTTCAATTTTGACTTTTCACATAACACGAAAAAGATCATTTTCTAAACCTAAACAAATTAATGTCCATATCAGAAAATCTTCTTTTGAGCTAATCACATAACCTCATCAAGAATTCAAATGAATGAATTCAGCAAAACATATACTCAACAGAATTTAAGTAGAATCTCTCGTGCAATAAGAACTTATGAAAATACTTATTTTGACTCAATAAAATCGAAAAAAATAAATTAGAATAAAAAATTACAGAATAATAAACTAGTCTATACACAATAGTTATCTTAATTTATTCATTATTCACATGTGACTAGGGTACTGCAGATCAGATCAGAATAGCATTTACATAAGCCTACTAGCGAGAAATAATTCTCTTATTATTAGTTATGAACAGTGATCCAAAAACGATTACCAATATGTTTGTCCTCTTAAACACTCGGTACTTCCAGTCTCCTTTTTGGTTTGTGGCACTTTTCGTATTACTTGAGCCAAGGACAGTAACCATGTAACCTAGTAAGTTACTCATGCCACAATTTTAGTTTGCGAACTTATGTGCCCCATATTCAGATACATTCTCACAATCGAAACAAGCACTAAGATTAAGACATTTGGTGAGTAAAGTGAGAAAGTCTTTAAGAATCAAGTCAGCGGTGGCAGGTCGGTGATTCCTCACGCAAAGCGACTTAACTTGACTCACGTACGGAAATATACTTAACATTGCATAATGCCAAGTACTTGCATATTTGTGACATTAATTTTACTTTAAAGCACTTATGAAAACCCGTGACTTTCTTTGAGACCCGTGTAGCGAACTTTCTGACAACCCATCCCAAGTTGGAAACTTTAGGTAGGCTAGGTATACAAAGACACCCCCAGGACTTACTTGTTCGAATCTCAAAGGCCACATTAGCTTCATATTTTCAACAGATTTATTTGATATTTGAATATCTTGTCACAAATATACATCCGAAAAAGCAATACATACACATATATGTACCCGAGACCTTCTATAAAGACCAAATATACATAATTATAATGCAAGATCTTTCATAAGATTTAAAGGACTTTTCTATTTTAAGAACAAGCATTCTCAGCCATATATCTGAATACGTTTCCCATAAGAACATTGTATACATTTAAGTTCAGATTACAAGGAAACCTTGGTACTTTGTGCCTATCGATACATCATATAATGGTATCACTGAACTGAGCATTTTAAAGTACAGTTAAGTAGGCTTAAAAGCTAAAGTATCGTCACGTCTAATCTTATAGTGCAGTAACCTTAGTTAATTAATTTTATTTTTTTTATTTTTTTTTTATTGACACTATCTATATACGACTTAAACTACTAAGACGCGAAAAGAAAATTTAAGTTCTTTGAGAGAAACTACTCGGCATTCTTCATACCATTGAGTTGATATAACAACTCATGACGAGGTCTATCAAAAGCTTTAGTATAAGATCAGCAAGGTTATCATCAGTAATAACCTTTTCTAAATGAATAAGCTTTTCTCAAAACAGTCACGTAAAAAGTGATGCTTTATATCTATGTGCTTGGTGACTTTAAAGTTTTTCGGATTCTTAGTAATATCTATGGCAGACTTATTATCAATACAAATAGGAGAGTCTGAGATATCCATACCATAGTCGCGCAATTTTTGCTGTATCCAAAGTACCTGAGAACAGCATTGACCAGCAGCTATGTACTCTGCTTCACAGGTAGACTGTGCAACAGATGTCTGCTTTTTGCACTGCCACGATATAATTCTCCCCCCTAAAATTTGACATCCACCTGACGTTGATTTCCTATCCGAACTGCAGCCACCATAATCCGAATCAGTATAAGCTTTGAATTCAAAGGAACCATGCATAGGATACCAAAGCCCTAGACGAGGCTTGGCCTTCACATAACGAAGAATCCTTTTCGCAGCTTTCAAATGTGACTCTTTCGGATTAGCCTGATATCTAGCACACATACAAACAGCAAAGGTAATGTCTGGACGTGAAGCTGTTAGATACATCAAGGAACCAATGATAGCCCGATATTGAGTTGCATCGACTTCTGGATCATTAGTCCTATCAGGACACAGCCCATGATTAGTCTGAATGGGAGTAATTGCATCTTTAGCATCGTCATTCGAAACCTGTAAGAAGATCTTGAACATACTTGCTCTGATGAATAAAAAACCCATCCTTCAGTTGATCCACCTGTAATCCAAGGAAGAAAGTTAATTCCCCCATAGCACTCATTTCGAACTTAGCCTTCATGCTATGCTCAAATTCCTTGTACATATTCTCATCAGATGAACCAAAAATAATATCATCGACGTAAACCTGTACAAGCAAGTAGTCCTTCCCTTTCCATTTGATAAACAACGTGCTGTCAATAGAACCTCTAGTAAAACCATTTTCATGCAAATGAGTAGACAGTTTTTCATACCATGATCGAGGAGCCTGATGTAAACCATATTAGAGCCTTATCAAGACGATATACTCTATTAGGGAAATCTGGATCCTCAAATCCCTGAGGTTGATCTACATACACTTCTTCTCTAATTTCTTCATACAAAAAGGCACTCTTTACGTCAAGTTGATACACCTTTATACCTTGATAACTAGCAAATGCCAGAAATAATCGAATAGCTTCTAGTCTAGCTACAGGTGCAAAAGTCTCATCGTAATCAAAGCCTTCTTGTTGCTCAAATCCTCTAACCACCAACCGAGCCTTATTGCGAGTGACTACACCTTTGTCATCCTTTTTACAACGAAAAACCCATCGCGTAGATAAAGGAGATTCACCATGAGGTAAGTCAACTAACTTCCATACATCAAGCTTCCTAAACTGAGCCAATTCTTCTTGCATCGCCTCAACCCATGACGGATCTTTAGAGCCATTCCAACATTTTTAGGCTCAACCTGATAGATGAAGCAAAAGTACAAGTACCAAGTAATTGCCCCAGAATCCTTAACTTCAGCAAACATACTTGACAAATTTTTCCTATTCTGATTTCTCGTGCGAACAGAGGAAGAAGCATCACCAATGATTTGCTCTACTGGATGATCCTTGTTGACTCTTGTTTGAGGAACCGTGTCTACTGTAAGATCATTTCCCAAGTTAGTCTGCACATGTTGCTCTGGAGTTTTAGGCTCCTCCTGATTTTCACCTTCCGTATCGTCAGTATCATAGAAGGGAGTATCAGGTAGAGGTATATGTAAAGGATCAGTAGGATCTTTAGGAGCAGTCTCTAAGGTAGAATCTGCTTCTTTGGTCCCACTTGATTCTCCAGATTTAGAAGCAGGCTTAATGAATGGTGAGGAAAGAGAAGAGACAGGAACCGGCCCGCCTTCAAGTGGATCATGAAGAGTAACTACATCTTCCACAATCGAAACACCTGTAAAAGAAACAGGACCACGAAAAGAGGTGAAGACACCATCATAATCGAAGTCATTAGCAGGACCAATGTGTACAGCAGGTTTATGACTGACAATTACAACATTTGTACCAAAATTTACTTTGCCCGTTTTCTGATTGTACACACGCCGAATTGGTGTACTAGGTACATAACCTAAGAAGAAACCCTCCTCAGATTTAGGATCAAATTTTCCCTGAGGAAGTACTTTAAGAAAAGTACAAGGAACACCAAATGGCTCAACATTTTGTAAATTGGGCTTTTTGTTGTGCAAAAGTTCATAACAAGTTTTCTTGAACTGTTTAACTGTTAAAACCCGATTTAAAATGTGACAAGCTGTATTCACTGCCTCCCCCCAGAAAGTAACAGGAAGCCCTGAATCAGCAAGCATCGTCCTAACTGTTTCTATCAAAGTCCTGTTTTTCCTCTCAGCTACTCCATTCTGCTGTGGCTCATACGGTGCACTAAATTGATGTTGAATACCCTTGGTCAAGCAAAAAACCGTAAGAGTATTGTTCTTGAACTCAGTGCCATTGTCACTCCTGATTCTCTTAACTTTAACTTCATGGACATTCTCAACTTGTCTAACAAAATCCATAAACCGGTTTGCGGTCTCGTCCTTTGTCTTCAAGAAAAATACCCATGAGTACCTTGAGTAATCATCAGTAATCACCAAACAGTAGAACAACCCTCCAATGCTTCTTACATTCACAGGACCAAATAGATCCATATGAAGTAGTTCGAATGGTTTGGATATAGTGTTGTGCACCTTTGGTTTATGAGGATTCTTGTGTTGCTTTCCTTTCAAACACGGTACACATTTATCTTCCATCCCAAACTTCTTAACTGGAACACCGTCAACTAAACCAAGACTAATAAGTTCATTCATCTTCCGAAAGTTGATATGTCCCATTCTACGATGCCAGAGAAGAGATTCAGACTCATTTACTTTGCTCAACAAACAGAGGGGCTCCGTTGGATTATCAACACCTAAAACTAAGCCATAGATGTCTCTCTTCCTAGGAGCTCTGAGCATAATCAATCTTCTGGAATAACAAAACCCGGCTTCAAGATGAATGCCTCCTTTTCTGTGAAATGAACATTGTTGCCCTTGTCACAGATCTGTGAGACACTCATTAGATTATGAGTAAGTTGTTCCACATAGTTTACTCTTTCTAGAGTAAGTTGTCCATTGACGACATCTCCCTGACCGGTGATGTTGCTGCCCTTGGATCCAGCAAAACAAACATATGACCCATTTATACCAGTAAAATTGGACAAGAGTTTCCTGTCCCCTGTCATGTGCCTGGAGCATCCACTGTCAAGGTACCATAAATGGATTGGTTTCCTATGAACTCCCTGCACATAAAATGAGAAAATTAGTTTTCATTGGGGACCCAAACCTTCTGAGGTTTGGGTCGACCTTCTCATCCCTTAGAATCAGTTCAGTCCAATACCCATTGCTAGAAGCCGTGGGTAGAACATGATTCTCATCTCGTCTTCTCACAGGAGGAGACTTCTGACCTCTCGTCGGAGAAGGTCTAGGAGAATGAGGGCCATAAGAAGATCGAACACTAGAATGAATTTGGTCATAAAATGAATTTTGATTTTTAGGAACAGAACGATCAGGTCGTGGAGGTGTTTGAAAACGATTTGAAATCCTATGAACATTTCCTGAGGAACCTTTCAGTGGAGATTCACGTCATTGAGGTATAGTAAACGGTTTTGGAGAAGATTGAACTTTAGCCTCATCAACCTGTTTATCATTACCCAACCCCCTTTTTCCTTTCGAGGTGGAAGCCTTTGAAGGAGAACCTGATCTTCGAGGTCTATTTGGACATACACTATAAACATGACCCTTTTCATGACAAGCAAAGCAGGAGAGGACCTTGACCTTTTTGTTTGTATCTACCTTTTTATCGGTACCTACAGATTCATTATTAGCACTAGTGTCCACTGACTTACTTGTTTTTCTTTGAATTTTCCTTTTCAGGGTCTTGTTTAGTTGGTGAAATCCTAGACTTCCTAGCACCATCTTTCTCATGTCTATCTTTACTTGAAGATTTCTTAATTGCAGGCATTAAGATGTGCTTTAAAACCTTAGTTGCTTCTTCATTAACGGCTAAGTTATCTTCAGATTTTCTAATCCTAGACTGCTTAGGTAATGGAGTGAGACGTTGCTGAATTAATTTCTTCATATCCTCAATAGCAACATCCCAGACTTTATCAATCCTCTTAGGGTCAATAGATTCTAATGGAAATTCAACTCAGTATAGACCCTATTACTCTTATGAAGTGTAAAGTGTACAATACTGTCTTTCTGACCATAAGAAGTAGACTGATTTAAAGCAACACCTTTCATTTTCTCTTCCTTGTTAGGTTGAGAAGAAACTCCTTTAGACTCTTTTGTTCCCTCAGGCAACTTTGCCTCGGAAATTGAGTCTTTTGGTTTACCATCTACAACACTAGGTTGAAGTAGGATTTCAGAATATTAGGTTCAACAGGAGTATAGTTATTATTGAAAGGAGGAGGCACATCTTTATAAGAAATCTTTGCAGTTTCAAGACTCTTAGAGAAGAATTCTCAAACTTTTTCATATGCATCAAAAGCTCAGAATGTCTAGCAGAATCAGATTTAGCCTTAAATTCCAAGATTTCTATCCTAGCATCAGCAAGTTCCTTTTCTACGATAGCACACTTTCTAGCTAACAAGGAATAAGCTTCACTACTTACTCTTTCTATGGCCACAGACTGATTGACTTTTATCTTTCATTGCTCTAATGTCAGATTCTAAGGATCTAATCTTTTCCTTGAAAAATTTTTCCTTATCATTTACAGTTAGACCCTTTTTAATTAATTTATCTCTTTCATCATGAGCAGTATTGACAACAAATTCTAATTTCTTAATTTGTTCATTCTTTTGTTCAAGTTCATCAAACATGCGATTAACAATTTTGCAAACATGAACAATAGTATGTAAAGAATAAGATACCTGTTGGTCTGCCTCTTTGCAATCTGCCATGTAAGCAACAAAGTCATCCACAGTCATGCCAGCCGGAATCTCAAACTCTTGCATCTGCTCTTCAATTGTCTTTTCACCCTTTTCTGTGCAGAATCATCTTTAACCTCAGCTGCTTTCACCTCTTCAGTAGCTTTCACTTCATCAAGGTTCTTGACATCTTCTAACTCATTGTCAGATTCGGAATCAGTATCATATACACCAGCAGCAACAAATTTCACATTCGAACTTTTAGTATTTTCATACAATTGCTCTTCACTGTGATAGACTGTGGTGTCCAAGAAATCATCAGGAGAATCAACTATTTGAGCCATATCATCAAGAATTTCGGCCAAATAAGCGTTATTGTTCTCATCATGTGGAAGATTCCAAACATAAGAACCATCTGGTTGAACAGCTACTCTAGCCTTGTCATTGCCATTGACATTTGCAGTAGGATCATCAGTCAATAAAAGAGCTCTAGTAGAATTTTGATTGAACGGACGATTACCACCTCTATCTTGACGTGCAGGAGTAACATTTGCCTCTTTCTTAGGCCGTTGACATTCCCTGGCAAAATGTCCAAAACCTTCGCAGTTATAGCATTTCACCTTTGACTTGTCAAATCCTTGAGTACCTCCAGTAAGCTGTCTTCCTGTTCTATTCATAAACTTTTGTACTCTCCTGGTGATCATAGCCAATTGCCATTTCAGATCCATTTCTTCAACATCATCTGGATCTATCTGGTCATAATCTTCATCAATAAGTGCTGGATCTGTGATTCTTCCTGCAACAAAAGCTTCATGTGCAGCACACATTGCAGCAAATACATTCATCCTTCCCTCAGCTGATTTCATATTCATAGGCATGGACTTGTAACCAGCAGAAGAAGATGAAATGTTTCGAACTTCATATTTCCAGTCTTTGCACCTTCATTAGCCTTTACCCCTGTTACCAGCATCAGTAGCCATGAATCTGGAAGAATCATCTCCATCCATTTGTGGACCACAATTGTCTGTCTCACCAGTATTACCAACTCCAGAAAAGAAAGCATTAACATCAGCTGTTGGATTTTTCATAGTGGCATGATAGAGAGATGGATCTTGTGTGAAGTTGTCTTGAAGATCTTTGCCTTATCCTTCATTTCTCTGTTTCTTAGAGTGGATATAACTCCGTCAATACGAAGGGATGCATAATCAGTTCTTTCTTGCAATCCATGACGAAATTCTCTGTAAGCTTTCGGCAAACCATCCAAGAATTTATCCACTATCTCAGTAGGAGTGTATCTGAGATCAAAATAAGCTAATTCAGCAAGAAGATGTTGATATCTCAAGATAAGATCCTCAACTTGTTCATTCTTTGTGGCATTGAAGCAATCAAATTGTTTCTTAAGCATTTTAATTCTATTTTGCTTCAATAGTGGATCACCTTCACAATGAGCTTCAATAGCATCGAACAGTTGCTTTGAAGTCTTGTATTCCTGTTTAGGAAACAGGTGCACCAACTCTTGAGGAATGCACATACGAAGAGTGGAAAGAGTCTTTACTTCAATGGCATAGTTAGCCTTTTCTTCACCTGTTAATTCTCCCACCTTGTATGTAGAAGTAACTCCGTTTACAGTAAGAGTGGGCCACTCATAACCTTCTGTGATCATTATCCACATGTTTAAGTCTTCTCGTTGAATAAAATCTTCAAATCGACCTCTCCACGCCCAAAAGTCAGCTAATGAAACTAACTTTGGTGGAGAATTAGTACGTCCTACAAGATGATCATGATAAACCAGAGAATTGAGGTATTGGGCAACGACATTGTTGGCTGAAGATGAGGAAGCCATAAATGAAAATTACTGTTCAAACGAACGAAGATAAGAACTGAACGAAATTAGATTAAATTCGTTAGAACAAGAACAGTACGAAAATAACTTAAGTTCGTGAACAAAGGTTCTGAACGAAATTAGCTAAGTTCGTGAACAAAGGTTCTGAACGAAGTTAGCTAAGTTCGTTGACTAAGGATCTGAACGAAGTTAACTTCGTTTGAAACTAAATTCGTTTGTAGAAGATTCAAAACGAAAATGAAGATAACTTCGTTTTCTATCTTCGTTTGATGAATTTCGAACGAATTTAAGTTAAATTCGTTCCTAACTTCGTTGAATAAATTCGTTTCGCTAAGTTCGTAAGGCAAACGAACTTAACGACAGAAAGGGGTTCGGGAGGTATTTTTGAGAGAAAATAACAATCAAACAAACGATCTCAACCCTTCGATGAGATATCGAAAGGCTCTGATACCACTTGTGAGTCCCTCGATAGCTACTGGATGCTGGGCTGCTAAGTTCGTAAGAACAAAGCCCAGCAGGCCCAATATCGTTTATAGAAACATATATAATGATTGGAAACCCTAAAATGAGGTCCTGTTCAGTTTTAACACACACCTTAGACGACTAAGTTCGTTGCTAACTTATAGAAAACGAAGATAGATCACATAAGGCTGATTATATTGATATAATTAGCAATATATACGATAACTAATCAAACTAGTTATCTCGTGAGGATTCCGCACTCACGACATAACAATGGACGATCTCGAGAGCGATCAGTAGCTATCGAGGGACTCACAAGACAAAGACTTGAATCTTCGGCAGATGTATCTGAACAACCTGGTGCCTCAACAGAGCATAATGTTGAATCTGACATTGAGATTGAGAATGTGAGCACTGGCGATGATGTTGTGCTGGAGGAACAAGGAGGAATGAGGGAGGAGTTGAAAATAAGAGAGGATGTGCGGTCCGGGTTAGGACAAGGGCATAAAGAAAACGTTGGCCCTCCGATAGTTCAAACCAAAGAGTCTAGCCGGGTTGTTTACCCTAGGGTAGAAGTCGGGAACTGCCCATTCTCGCTTGCACGGATTCTCCTCGCCATTCTGACTCCTCACAACAGGAGTTAGTCTCAGATATTCACGGGGATAAGCCACGCTCACCACACTCTCCTCATTTGGAGGATGAGAGTGTTGAAATTAGAGAGGACCAGCCCCACCTCTCGCCTTCAGTTCATGCACAAGAGTCTAGATCCCCTAGGGACACTGATTCACAAGCCCAGTTGAGTACTGGTGCCGAAACAAGCGGAGAGGGACCCACTTTGTGTGACCCTCAAGGACAGCTTGGAAATCCTGCCTTAGCTAACATCACGCCAGCTTTAGCCGCAGGTAACAGGTCTCAGACAGAGACTGGGGAGCAGTATGAACGCCGTTAGTGACACTGCTGTTCCTCAGGATCAACCTGAGACTGTATTAACGGGCATTCTCAGTGACCCCGGTGTTGTTAGTGGTGTTGCCCAACAACAAGTCCAGGACAGTGATTTATCACAGTATGGACACAACGATTCTGGTTGCAAAGCCACTGAATCTCCAACTGCTGGTGAGGGTATATCCCGAGGATCCGCAGGAAATCCTGAATCAGCATCGCTGAATTTAGGTCACACACAAGTGTGCCAACAACCCCCGGGTTGGTACTCCACCACAAAACAACACAAAGAACACCAACACCAACTAAATTCCATCAACATCAACAAATTTACCAACAAAGACTGCATGTGAAGTTATTGAATATCTTAAGGTCTGAGGGTGATTTGTTGACTGTTACTGAAAGAGGGGTGTTGAATGCTCTTGAGGTGCGAGAAAGAGAAATGGCAACTGAAAGAAGGGTTAAAGCTTTACAAGATCAAGTTGAACGTCAAAAGCTGAATATGATGCAAAGCTTGCTGCTTTTGAATTGAGATTGTTGGCATTAGAATCTTGCCGACCGGCCTCGGTTCCTTCTCGTCGGGATGATCCTGATTCTGATGATCACCCCGAGGGGGAGAACCAAGGAGAAGGTCAAACGAATATAGATAATTCTTCGGCAAGAGTTGAAGGAAATGTTGGTGATGTGGTGATGGAAGAAAGGACAGAGGGTGAAAATGTTGAGAATGTTGAAAACGATTCTTTGAATGATGAAATTAAAAGAAGGTTAGTCGAAGTTTTTGGTGATAGTTCTGATGTAGAAAGTGATGATGAAGAAGTTGAAAATGTTGTTGATAATGAAGAAGAAGGTTTTGTGATTGAAGAAGATTTAGTTGAATATGCTGAAGATGATGCAGATATTGAAGCATTAAAAGATAATGTAACATTTGATGAGCCAGAGATTGTTGAGAATCCAACAAATGTAGAAGTTGTTGAAGAACCTGTGTTTGAAGACTTCCCAGATCTGATTATTTTGAAACAGGTTCATCAAGCAGAAAAGATGCTGGAGAATCTTCAACTCAGGGTTTCTCTACTCCTCAGCATTATTCATTTGAAGACTTTAATAGCTTTGATGATTTGAGAAAAACTCCTGAGGCTGCATCACAGAATTTCAAGAAATCAACATACAAACAAGTGTTGAAAGATGCCATTGTATCCGAGGAAGTACTTCCTGATTACTTTCCAACTGAATTAACTGATGAACAAAGGAGGTTTATTAATCGGGGATACTTCTTGAGGGATAAAGAAAGAATGGTGCTCTGGGTGTTAAGCCAAAGGAGGCAGCTAAGAAGTCTAGATTTCTGGAAGAAAGAGCTTACCCAATCTTTTGTGGAGCTACAAAAGTGACTAAAACCAAAAGACCTGAACTGGAATCAATGTACAAGTTTAAGGAAGCGAGACAAGTCGAAGAATATAAAGAGCTTCTTAAACTCACCAAGCAGTATAACCCCAAACTTCTTGAAGAACAGAGAAACCACAAGATTTGGTGCTTGTCAGATTTTGGTGAAAAGGATTTCTATTTCTGTCCCTTGCTTTCATGTGAAAAAGAGATAACAATAAAATGTACAGATTCACAGAAGCTCAGTTCAAGCTGCTGCCAGTAGATGACATTATCTTTCTCTACAACCATTTCTTGAATGCTATGCAGAGATACCAAGAGGATGTTATTGCCTTTGAAGCTGTTAAACGGTATATGTCGAGCTGCATTCAATATGCTTCATTGGAAGATTTTCAGATAGGATTTGAAGTGGTGAAGAGAAAGATAAATGTGCCTTATCCAGATCAAAGTCTATACACTTCAGACATTGAAAAGCTAAGTATTGGTCATATCATTGAAGAACCATCCTTCGGTGTTGTCTTTTTAAATAGTAGAAAGAAGAAGATTTTCATTCGCATGGATGAACTTGCTTCCTATTCTGATGGAACGTTGGAGTTTTGTAAGAATGTATTGTTGTGCCTACAAGAAGACGAGCAAGATGAAAAGAAAAAGGAAGTGTTTGATAAAGCAATCTCCAAGATTAATCAAAGACTCGAGTACAGAGACAGCATTAGAATGATGAGAGAAGCAAAGAATGTTCAGAAGTCTAAGTACGTCGTACGTCGAAGAGGAGGTTGTTGGATCAAATACGAGCCTAGTCATCTTCCAGGGCCACATAACATTCCTCCAAGAAATTTTGAAGCAAATATGATTGTTCCAGATGACAGACCCGAAGGAGAAAACTGGTTCTGGCATCCAAACAAAGACAGACCAAATACGAGAGCTTAAGAAACACAAACTGGATATTTTTAACAAATCACTACTAAGGGGGAGATGTTAGAAATATAAATGTAGTAGTTGATTTGTTTCCTTATTGTATATTTGTACTTAGAATGTAAATGTCTAAGTATGGAAGGGGCTTAGTGTAAATTGTGCTCTTGTATATAAACCCCCTTCCACATGCATTATGTAACCTTTTGACCCATAATACAATCCAATCTTTCACCTGACTCTCTCTCTACTCTCTCACTACTCTCTCACGAACCGCCATTAACACACACTTAAACACACACTAAAGCTCAAATTATCTAATAAAACTATAAATCTGTTGAAAATATGGAGCTAATGTGGCCTTTGAGATTCGAACAAGTAAGTCCTTGGGGTGTCTTTGTATACCTAGCCTACCTAAAGCTTCCAACTTGGGATAGGTTGTCAGAAAGTTCGCTACACGGGTCTCATCGAAAGTCACGGGTTTTCATAAGCGCTTAAAATGATGTCACAAATATGCAAGTACTTAGCATTATGCAATGTTGGGTATATTTCCGTACGTGAGTCAAGTTATGTCGCTTTGCGTGTGAGGAATCACGACCTGTCACCGCTGACTTGATTCTTAAAGACCGTCTCCATGTAGTTACCAAATGTCTTAATCTTAGCTTGTCGATTGTGAGAGTATATCTGAATGTGGGTCACTTAAGTTCGCAAACTTGATTAAGTGGCATATTAGGCTACTCGGGTTACATGGTGACTGTCCTTGGCCAGGGTATGTCGAAAGTGTCACAAACCAAAAGGAAACTGGAAGTACCGAGTGTTTAAGAGGACAAACATATTGGTAATCGTCTTTGGATCACTGTTCATAACTAATAATAAGAGAATTATTTCTCGCTTGTAGGCTTATGTAACATGCTAATCTGATCTAATCAGCAGTAACTTTAGCTCTTGTAACTATGTTATTCGTTTATGTTCAGTGTGTGTGTGTGCGTGTGTTGTGTTTTTCATGTTGTTGTTGTAACATATAAAAGTTCCTATTGCACGAGAGACAGAGTCAGAATAGAATCTAGTTTCCAAGAGGACTCAACTACGTTCTATGGAACACTGAATAAACGAGTAGGGTAGTTATGCGATAGTGTTGTGATCAAAAGCTAAAAGAAAGTGTGTCTTAATATGAGTTTAAGGAAAAGAACACTGAGTTGTTAATTTCAATAAACGTTTAAAAGAATATTTTATTCTTAGAAAGAAGATTTTCTTAAGAATGAACACAGAGATGTTCATAGTTTTGAATTTTATCTTTAAAAGAATGATTTTATATCTTAGAAAGAAGATTTTCTTAAGAATGAACACTGAGTTGTTCATAGTTTTGAATTTAATCTTTGAAAGATTTTTGAATCAAAAAGATTTGGAAGGGATTCTAAATAATTTTGACTGTATATGTGCAAGTGTTGAAAGTGCTAAACAGTGAATTATAGACCTTAGTAACTTAGGTTAATAATAGATTGTTAAGTATATTCATTTTATCTTGCTATTTTAATTCATTTCTTCAGATTGTATGTTATTACTTTGAGAAGATATGATGATTGTTTGTTGAGATGTGCAGGACAACAAACAGATGTTTAATTTTGTAGGTTGTCAAGCAAGTTCTCAGCACAGAGGCAAGAAAGACAAATACACAGGGTTGTATAGGTCATTTTATGCATAACAAAGATAAATACTAGTATGATGAGGCAATCATAGAGGTATTTATAATTGTTATTTTGTTCAACCAAGATGTATGCTGGTATGATAAGGTAATCATAAGAGTATTACATATGGTTTGTGATTTTTGCATATCTAGATCGTGGATGTTTTATCCCTTTTTTAGGTCCTAGGCAAAAATTATGATTTCTCTTATGCAAAAGTATAAGTAATTAGGTTTTAGTTAGATGTCTTTACAGTGTTAAAGACAAGTAACTTAAGAAACGAAATTATATATATGTTTGCATGTTAGATAAATGGAAGACCTTAGAATAGGTTATCCATAGATATCCGTAGAATGATAAGACTGAGATCTTAAGATTCTTGATAAGTTTAATTAGAATAATAAGACAGAGTTCTTAAGATTCTGTATTGTTGATAGAATGATAAGACAGAGATCTTAAGATTCTAGACTTTTGATAAGGTTGACGGATAAACAAATGAGTTTATAGGTCAATGATTTTAAAGCCTTAAGATTTCGATTATAAGGTTTAGATTTTGAACAATAAGACAGTGATCTTAAGGTTCGAGTTTTGATGATTTGTAGTTCTAGACTAAGATAATGTCATAGATTTTTATGACTTATAATAGTAAAGAATAACAAATATTTGGAGAAGAAAATGAAAAATGTAGTTCTAGATTAAGTCATTGCTCTGGATAGTAATGAAATAATGAAGAATAACATTATTATTTTTATCTTGTTTGTATTTTTGAGCTTGGTTGTGCAGGTGTTAGCACAAAGAAGCTTTATGGAAAGTCTATAAGACTTATATCATGTTTCTTCTGATTTTGAGGCAAATAAACATTCAAGTTCTGAAAGATAGAGACAAAGAATTGCTTTGGAAACAGGGTTCCATGTTCCTGAAGTTTGAGCTTCAAGTTTCAAAGTTTCTGGTTTTCATGGAAGTCAACTAGTTCAGGATTGATTGTTGGAAATTTTACCTCTCTATTACATGCCGGTTAGGCAAGGCGAGCAGGGACTCGAGATATGCTTAATTCGGAGGGATTTATTGTTGAGGGGGAGAACTACAACAAGCTTTGGTGCATTAGTTAATTTTTATGACGATACAGAGAGTTTGAAGTTTGCTGATCAAATCTGAAGTTTCAGAGGATCAAGTTTCGGGTATGGCAATTATATTTGTTGTCTCGAAATTATTTTTCAGTATATTTGCAGAGAAGTCAATCCAAAGGAAGGAATTTTGGGCAAAAGACTGAAGTTTTCAAGACAATGCTAAGGATATCAGGTTTTAATTGTTTTTGTTAGGCAATTTTAACAAGATATTAATAGTTGTGTCTTTTTAAGTTGAAGATCTTAGATATAGAAATCTTGATTTGAATATAAAAGATTATCAACTATGTATGAGAATCCTTAGACATAGACATAGTATGAATGTAGAAGGTTAAGGAAAACCTTAACATCGATATTATGTGAATGTAAAAGGTTCTACATTGTTAGATAACTTAGTGGACTTAGACATTTTGTGAATGTAGAAGATTATTACAATCTTTGACATAGACATAATGGAATTTCACAAGTGGTTAAGTACAATCCTTAGATATAGACAGTTTGTAAATGTAGAAGATTAGTTAAAATCTTAGACATAGACATACTGTGAATATAAAAGGTTAAGTTTAAACCTTAGATATAGATTTGATGTGAATGTAGAAAGTTAAGAAAGACTTTTGACATAGACATTAATTGAATATAAAAGGATTAACATAAAAGGCCTTAGACATAGGAATATAACATTCTGATGTGAAAGGTTACTTATTGTGCTTTATTGCCTTAGACATAGATATATCGTTAAATTTGAAAGGTTTCAATGAATATAAACCTTAGAAATAGAAACGATAATATGAATGTGAAAGGTATGTATAATATTGATTATCTAGATCATATAGTTGTGAAATGATTTCATAAAATATGACGTAGTTAATTAATATCATATGTGTAATGTTGTATGTAAATTGCTCTGATCATAAAATCATAGTTATGTATCCCAGTCAAGAATTGAGGGGGAGTACATAAGAATGATTTTTGATTTGTTTATTTGATCATAGTTATGTATCCCAGTCAAAAATTGAGGGGGAGTACATAAGAATGATTGTGGTTATGTTGATTGATCATAGTTATACCTACTAGTCATAAAATTGAGGGGGAGGTATAAGAATGACGAATCAATTTTATAACTTTTTGTGTATTTTTCACAAGTGGTACATATAAGTTTACAAGTGGTACAGATTGGGAAAAGCTCGTTTCGTGCATGTTTTGGAAAGATTGATCGAGGAAAAGTTAAAGAATTTTGGTAAGTTTATTAACTTTTCAGGTTTAAGACGAAGATCAGGGAAAAGATGAAAATTTGATGCCTACAGGTTTGGTACAGGTTTGGTCATTTTAAATTTTCATATTTCCAGGAAGTTCGTGGTAAACTTTGATCAATTATTCAGAAACTTTGACGAAAATTTGAAGTTTAAAGTGTGCAGGTTTTTACGACCTCGTAATTAGCAAGAGGCAGAATACGACCTCGTAATTGGTCTATTGGGCCTTATGCAGATACGACCTCGTAATTGGATGGGCCGGGTCGATCCAAGCCCATTCGGGTCGAGTGGGTATATATAACCCAATTTAACCCTAATACGACCTCACAAATTAAAATCAATTTCAGAGCTTTACGACCCCGAAATACCATTTGCTACCCCGTTTTAGATTCGATATACCCGATTAGATCGAGAGTTTTTGAGTGATAATTTTGTGTTCATCACGAAATTCTGAATCTAGGTATATAATCTAATCGTCCAGTAGTTAACCATGCAACAAGAAAATCAAGAAAAAGGGTTTCGAAATTTTCGAATTAGGATTCCATATTTTCTTCGATTTTGATGTTTTCTGGGTAAAACTAAGGGTTGGGGTATGTTTATCGTTTGAATACGAATGTATAGAAACGATTTTTACAAGTTTTGGTTGGGTAAATCTTAAAATCGCGATGAAGAAGATGAACAGTGCGACGACCTCGCAAAAGTGGGTTTGCTGGCCCAGATTTGCGACCTCGCATTTGTCAATTTATTTTGACTTTGTTGACTTCTAGATTGCGAGGTGGATTTACGACCTGGACCAAATACGTGGCTAAATTAGAAATACGACCTCGTATTTAGAATTTAATTGACCGTATTTTGACCTTGAAATACGACCTCGTACAGAGATACGACCTCGTATTTGACTTAACAGATTTTCAAAAGTTTATTTTTATAAATATTTGAAAATGAGTTAATTTTTATGTTTAACTTAATTACAGGGTTAATTAAAGTTAATTTAACAGATTTTCAAAAGTTTATTGTAATAAATATTTGAAAATGAGTTAATTTTTATGTTTAACTTAATTACAGAGATAATTAATGTTAATTACTGTTTTACTAGATTACCGAGATAATCTATGTTGTTATTATAAATTACAGGGATAATTTATGTTAATTGTTTTTGACTAGATTACTGAGATAATCTTAGTTGTTTATGTTATGCATATGAATTTTTATGTCATATTAGGTAATTAATTGTTTGTTATTGATTACAGAAATGGCAAGAAACTTCATTGCAGGGCATAACTACGTGATGAACTTCAATGATCATCAAGAAGGGACCGAATATTATCATGAGATATTCGCTTTCTTTAGGAGATCAAGGATTCATCATGTTCTCACACATTCGCCAGTTATTTATTTGGAATATTTAAGAGATTTTTGGGCGAATGCGAATACTGTTCGTGCTGGGAACGAACATATTTTTCATACTACTGTTGCTGGGCAGTTGATACAGTTCACAGCTGCAGATCTTATCGGTATTCTTCGTTTGGCACAGTTGAGCAGGAAGGTGGTGCGACTGGTCTCACCAAGTTCCGTCATGAGTTGATTCAAGGTGCTTTTAGAAGAATGGGGTTTGCCGGTGATCTGACAAGTAGAACTCTGTTTAAAAGGGGTTTCTATGGCAGGTGGAGGTATCTGGCTCATGTGCTAAATGTTAGTTTGAGCAACAAGAAGTCTGGTTTCGATACGTTGAACCAGGAAGCCCAAGCACAGATGGTGGGCTTAGTTTTTAATAAGCCGTATAGTTTCTCTAAGTTCTTCTTCGAAGAAATGAGGAAACAGATCACAGCCACGGGAAAGAGGAGGTTCTTGTTGTATCCTCGGCTTGTGATGATGATTATAAATGCTCGTCTCCCGAATTTGCCAGCTGTGGCAGGAGTAGAGCATGTGAGCACAATCATCAGACGTGGTTATGATGAGTTTGTGTCTAGATACCAGAATGATCCAAATGCACAAGATGTTGCATTGTTCGGCGCCATCATCAATGCAAACTATGTGGCACCATTGGACGGGGTCATATCAGCCTATGAAGGGCCTCAGCCAGAGGATGGTGAAGCTGCTGGGGATGTAGAGCTTCCAGAGCAGTTACATGATGTTGCTGTTGTAGGTGATGTGCCAGTTGAGCCTGAAGTTGTTGTACAGGCTGCAAATGATGTAATTAACCAAGCTGGAGCTAATCCTGAGATTATTCATGATGTTTTGGAACAATTGGCTGATCCAGAGGGTGATATTGCTCAAGTGCAGAGGTACAATGCCAATGATGATAACCTAGTGGATGTGAACCTTGACCAAGACATAGATGACTATGTAGCTGAAGTTGCAGGTGGTTCTGAAGCAGCTAGAGCTGATGGGTCAGGTGCTGGTGAAGCTAGTGGGTCAATGGCAAGTCAGGCGAGTGGATCTAGTGTGGATACTGAAAGAAGAAGGAGAGAAACAAGTGAAGGTCATGTGCCAGAGCAGCCAGTACCTAAAAGGACTAGACTTGTCAGGGAACAAGTATCTTCTGCTGCTGCTGGTAGTGGTTCACAAAGAGTGCAAGTGACTTCTGTACAAGAGACTGCACAACCACAGACAACGGAAGAAGCTACTCAAGATATTGCTGTTTTGCAGAGACAATTGTCTGAGCAAAAAGAGCAATATGACAGAGACATGTCTGAGATGAGAAGCTTGATCCATGGCTTGTCTGAGAATCTCAAGGGAGAAGCTGCCAGGAACAAAGTGCTTACTGATAAGCTGAATCAGGCAGAGGTTGTGGTGTCTGGGATGTATAAGAAGTATTTGGCTCTAGATGAGAAAGTTGTCAGGATGAAAGATGCACTGGATAAGGGAGTCAAGATCTCTGAAGAAAAAGTGCATGAATTCATCGACAACTACATGAAGTTGAAAGCCGAGAGAGATAACTCAGGCTGCAAGGGTGATGTGTTAGCTAGGGTAAGGCGTGACGATGATCAGAATGAAGATCCAGACGCTGCCAAAGCTACTCAGGAGTTAGGAGGGAGTTCTGTTTTGAGAACAGAGACTCTAGGTGAGTCTAGCCAGGCTGGTGGTACTAGCAAGGCAACCTCGGAAGCTCCTCAGACTCAAGAACTGGTAGTCACAGGGTTGACTATGACTGTGGAGTCTGACACACCACAGCTTAACTCTTACAAAAGATGTTGACATTGATCGATTAGATCTAGGTAAGGGTTTGGCTGAGCAGTCTGCTGTTATTACTCCAGAAGGCTGATGACAAGAAGCAGAGAGTAGATTAATGACAAAGACGAAACAAAGACATTTATTTTAACGTCTAGAAGCTATTGCCAAGGGGGAGTCTGTAAGTGCACATCTATGTCAATAGCAGTCTAGATTGTTTGGGCTTATATGTAATATGTCTTTGTATTGTGATTGTCATTAATGAACTTGATATTATGCATAGAATACTAGATTAAGTTTAAGTATTGAATGTGTAATTAATCTGCTAAGTATGAAATGCGACCTCGTAATTGCAGGGTCAATTACGAGGCAAACTATAGGAATACGACCCCGTATTTGCAGGGTCAAATACGAGGCCAATCACAGAATGCGACCTCGCATTAGTGACGGGCTGGGCTGGATTTGCGAGGCCAACTCGCTGGAAGTCCAATCGGGTGTTTCCTATAAATACCGAACCCTAACAGAGATTAGGGTTGAACATTTGTCGAATTATCAAGCATATACTGCAGGGTTGGTCGTCAAAGGATTGTTCCGCTAGCCCGAAGAAGATCTGCGAGGCAGCAGGTGATCTAGGGGCTATTGTTGATCACCAAGTTATAGAGAGGGATTCCGCACCTCTTGATAACTGGAGCAGGCTATTAACGATCCGTACCAGGGGACTTACAAAAGTGTTTCAAAGTTTTACCAAAAGCAATAAGTTCCAAAGTTTCACAACCTATATTCAAGCATCCGCCGACCCATCATCTTCTTCTCCATCACTTTCCTCTCCATCATCTTCCCCGTCATCACTACCCCCATGATCCTCCAAATCATCTTCCTCGTCATTTGCATTCTTCGAGGTCGACGGGGCCATACCAAGCTTCTTCCAAAGGGGCGCGGTATAGGTTGCAACATACTCCTTCATCTCATCAAGCGTGTACATGGGCTGAGAAAGGCTACAAGAGGCCTCACCTACAAAGGCGGACTGGGGCAGTTTAGGTCCATACCCCCGGGCCCACCCACGGCGCGGCTGCAGCACCTCCTCCATGATCTCCTCCTCAGTCAACATGCAATTCGGGTCATCTTTCATTTCCTTCATCCGCCTCTACATGGTTACAAGACAAAAATAACCCCAAGTTATATATATGCGAACATTGTATGTTAAACATAAATGTTATACAAGTAATAAAAACATACATGAAATTCCTCAGCCTCGGGCTCGGTAAATCTACCCTTCTTGGTCCGGTGGCGTTTGTACAGTTCAATTGGGCTAACGCCTTTCTGTAAACACATGAAAAAAATATAAGGTTAGTATTTTTTAACAATGTCACAACTATACTGTAAAAACAAAATAACTTACGTTATTGAATCTGATCTGAGCCCCGTTCTTTCTTCCATGACGGACTTTGATGGTTTGTTTTGATCGACATCCCTTGTTAGCAGCAGACCGTTTCTGGAAAGCATCCGAAAGCTTGAAGTCCACAAACTTTTCCCAGTAATCAGCAGACACATCTCCAGGAGGCGATGTCCTAAGTGCAACGCCATTCTTTACCCCCCCTCTAGCCTCAAAGTGGGTTTGGCTAAACTTGTACTTCTGATCTCGATATATCTTGGCAAAGTACTTATTCAACCCAATCTTGATGAACTTCCCTTGCGGGCCATAGATATGGAAGTCCACATCATACCAAGCCTGCAAAAATATAAGTAACAATAAGACAACTTTAATACTTTCACAAAATACAACAAATATTGCACTAAAAACACTTAACCTGCAGCTCGTCATAGATGGTGCAGGTATGCTGGGGAGGGATGGACGCCCAGAAGGATAGTAATACGGGATCTTTGAGATGATTGTCCCGACCAGAGAATTGAAGTTATCACTGTTATCACCAACAGCAATGTAGGTCCCTCTTGGCCCCTTTTCAAAGTCAATGTCCAAGACGTCTTTGGACGACTTTTTGTGTGTCGCCTTTAGGCTAAGGTTCTTGTTCTTCTTTCGCCCTTCCTTTGCGCCTACAAATATCAGATGGACAAATCAAAAATACAAGTAATTAAATTCAGCTAAAACAAATCAAACATACATGTAATTAAATTCATGTAAAGAGAATGGTACACAAATTTGTCATACCGCTCGCCGCACACCCCGATTGTGGTTGCCAATTACCATCACCACCTGGGGGATCACCCCCACAGTCGCCGTTGTGAGACGAGGGGAGCACCGCTGCCATCTGTAAAAATTACAAGTATACAAACATAATGCCAAATAGAACGGTAATTAATATTCGTTTAAATAATGCATGTTTACATCAATCAAGATCAAACAATTTATTATAGGCTACAATAATGTGCTTTTACAAATTACAACGCAAGATCAATCAGAATCATAACTAATATCCACGTGTGGTTCACATTGATTATCCACATCGTCGTCTGTCTGTTCATCTATGTCATCATCGTCCGTGTCACCATCATCTGTGTCATCATCGTTGTCTAGCAGATCATCCCATGGCATTTTCCATAGCGGGAGCATCTTCAATTACTATTGGTTCGCCACTACTCAAACCCGTGTATGGCACATTATCCAAGTTAGCCGACAACAAAATATCAGATGAATTGCTGCCATGTAAAAGATCCACTTCAATATCGCCTGCATTGATATCTCGCTCCCAAATCTTCCGATGATGAACCTCTTGGACGACCTTCCAATACTTTCCAGATGCACCTTTTCTTTTAACCGGGTCATCAAGGTAAAAGACTTGATTTGCCTGCGTTGCAAGAAGATATGGCTCTTCTTTAAACCATTCATACCGAGTACAAATACTCGTTATGTTACCCTTGGTGACACAACCTTGTCTATCGGTTTTGTACCATTTACAACAAAACAAAACAACCTTGCATTTTTTTATATAGCACAGCTCCAGAATATCTTCAACACACCATAATACGTGGTTCCTTCAGAATCGGTTGTTGAAACTCCGCTGTTCTGAGTTGTTCGGCGTGAGTCTCGACTTTCAACCACGAACCTCACACCGTTAACTATGCAAGCCGTGTATGAGTTTACACTTGTTGGTCCATTCGCCAAAGCAAGTAACTCATCACTTACGCTAGATTCGTCATTTACTCGCATACATTTGATCTATGAAAAAAAACAAGGGTATGAAAGATTAGATACGACATATTGTTATTTTGAAAGAGTATTGCATGTGTTTACCTTGTCACTAAACCAGCCAGGAAACGTTGTTTGTAAATTAGTCCCAGGCGGCATTAGATTGGTAAATTCACTGCAAATATTCACGAAATTAGTATAATTCGTCAAAATGATAAGGTAAGGAAAAACAATCCATTGGTAAATACACTTACTTCTTGTATTCGTCGATCTCCGAACTATTGTTAAGAACAAACCAATCTATCTTCGCCTTTAGTTTGGGATCCAACGATAAGGATTTGAAAACAAAAAAGTCACGAGTGGGGATCGGAGCATCCTCATTTCTTTCTGGCCGATTAAATCTTGTTTGTACACCTTCTAGATACCTTGAACAAAAAGTTATGGCTTCGTCTGCAACATATCCCTCAGCAATAGAACCCTCAGGCCTCGCTTTATTTCTGACATAATTCTTCAACTTTTTCATGTATCTTTCAAATGGATACATCCACCGCATGTAAACAGGCCCACCTTGAATGGCCTCTTCGGGCAAATGCATAACCAAATGAATCATTATGTCAAAAAATGACGGAGGAAATATTAGCTCGAAATGACACAAAATTTGGATGAGCTTTTCTTTAGCTTTTTCCATGTCAGATGCCATCAAGGTTCGAGCACAAAGTTGCTTAAAGAATGAGCAAAGCTCGATTATTGGGGTAGAGATGTCCGAGTCTAAGTACGCTCGAACACCGGTCGGAAGCAACCGTTGCATCATTATATGATGGTCATGAGACTTCAACCCTGCTATTTTGCTATCGTTGTCGATTACTTTATTTTTAAAGTTTGAGCCAAAGCCATCAGGTAATTTAACTCCCTTAATGAATTGACAAAAAAGAGTTCTGTCTTCATTTGAAAACGAGTACTTAGGATGAGGCTTCAAAAACTTACCATTACCTTTATCTACGAGCCACAACTCAGGGCGGATTCCCCACTCTTCTAACACCATCCGTGCCTTGTTAGTGTCTTTTGATTTTTCCTTGTGCATCAACAAAGTATTCAACAAGCTCTCACAAACATTTTTCTCGATATGCATGACATCTAAGTTGTGTTTTAGCTGAAGAGAAGACCAATATTCAAGCTCGAAGAAAATAGAACGCTTACTCCAATTGAATTCAACTTTCGGATCACGTTTTCTCTTCCTACCCGCAAGTTTCCCCGAAGGACGAACCGGCAACTTATTAACTTCTTCTAAGATGTCAGCATTGGTTTTTCTTTTTGGAGGGTTTCTCTTTTCAACCTTACCATCAAATTTCTTGTTATTCCTCCAACGATGATTCGTTGGAAGGAATATTCTATGACCAACATAAGCTGTTTTACCCATAACACGAGTAGATGGAGTGTAGACATTACATGTAGGGCATGCCATGTACCCTTGGCCACTCCAACCCGACAAACTACTACGAGCAGGAAAATCATTAATGGTCCACAAAAGCATAGCACGCATTGTGAAGGAAGTGTTTGTGGCGGCATCATTTGTTTTGACTCCGTGAGACCATAAACTTTTCAACTCTTCAATTAATGGCCTCAAAAAAACATCCATGTCCTGCCCAGGTGATTTAGGCCCAGGAATTAACAAAGTGAGCATGAATGAAGACTCTTTCATGCACATCCAGGGGGGAGTATTATATGTTGTCAATATCACCGGCCACATGTTGTAGGATACACTCATGTTGCCAAATGGATTGAAACCGTCGGCAGCCAACCCTAATCTAACATTTCTAGATTCACTGGCAAAATCTGGATACCTTGTATCGAAGTCTTTCCATGTTGTACCGTCCACCGGGTGACGCATCTTACCATCTTCTGTACATTGTCCAGTTGCATGCCAGGTCATATATTGCGCAGTGTGTCTTAAGTTGTACATACGCTTTAGACGTGGAGTCAATGGGAAGTAACGCATCACCTTGTGAGGGACTAGTTTCCCTTAGTGTCGTCATCTTTCCATCTACTCGCTTTGCATTCTGGACATGATTGCAAATCTTTATTGTCTTCTCCCCAGTATAAACAACAGTCATTCTTACAAACGTCGATCGACTCATATCCTAACCCAACCGTTCTCATTGTCTTTCTAGCTTCATAGTGGTTCTTAGGGATTTTAGCAGAACGAAATGCAAATCTCAGAATCTCGAGCAACTGGTCGAATGACGTATCAGTCCATTTATTAATGGCCTTACAGTGACTCAACTTCGCCAAAAAGTCCAACTCAGACATCCATTTACAGCCAGGGAATAGTTCGGTTGTAGCAGCTTTGAGTAACTCTTCAAGTTCGTCTTTTGTATCAGTCGTTTGTGTTGTGTTCATTGGCTCCTCGCCCACTGGGGTTTGTTCATTGACAGTTCTCTCCTGGCGAACATCGTTAAGAAAATCATGCAACTGGTTTGTCGTTTGAGGTTCCACATGTAATATCGGCGCTGGTAGAACGACTTGTTCACCGTGAAACTTCCATATCTTGTAACGTTTGCTAAAACCATTTTCATGTATGTGCATTTGTATTTCATCGAGTGGTAACAATTCATTATTATCACAAAACTCACATGGGCATCGACATGAACCATTACTAGTCAAGTGGTTCTTACACCTCTCCATGAATGCAGTAAGACCATACCAAAATTCATCTGACAAGGGGTCTAAGGTAGTCCAACTCTTATCGATCGACATTATATTTACTGTGTTCAACATGATAATAGAACATTTAGAATCATCTTGTTAATATACATATACAAATGCAAACTAAGGGATTACGGAGGGATTTTTGGCGATCGGTTTGTAACAAGGTGGCCATCCTAACCCACTTAAGGAAATCTAGAAGGGGGGGTTGAATAGATTTACCCTCTTTTTCGACTTATTTAAAAGACTATTCAATTTAGACTTAATTTGAAGTGTTGTTTGTGCTATAGAACTTACAATATAAGTAAATAGATAAGTAAAAGATTAGAGTAAGAAAGATATCACCAAACACAACACCACGATGTATAGTGGTTGGGGCGAATGTTAACGAATTCGCCTTAATCCACTCCTCGGTTCACTAACCGAGAGTTGCTGCACTATAGTCTCTAAAACCGGTAGAGTATCCGTAGTACAATATGCTATCACCAATTCCTAACCACTAGGAATCAAAGGTTCTTGACACTTCAAGAATAGCTAGTTCTCTAACCACTAGAGAAACAACAAGGCCTACACTAAGACCTTCTATCAAGTTCTTCACACTCACTAGTATGAAGAATGTTACAAATGTAGTGTGTATATGAATATATATGAATGCTCACTACAATGCTCTCTTGCTAATTTCTAACAAATGAAAATAGATATGTATGTTGATATTCACTTGTAAGTGATGATATACCCTATACGGAGCTGTAGCTCCGTATCCGAAGCAGAAGCAGAGGTACCTCCGTAAAATCACTTATACCTAGAAACGGAGCTTGACCTCCGTTCAAAACAGATATCTCAGACCTCCCGAGGTAATTAAAACCCAGCTCCAAGCTAAGGCGCATCTAGAGGATCGGATATAGATACTTTCTATGATTATCCGATCCCAATAACATAATTAAAGTCCGAACATCTCGGACACGGTTTGGTAACAAGATCAACACAAATCTCCTTATGAAGGAAAGAAGATATTCACAAAGGAGGAAGAGATTTACCCTAATTCTCTTACCCTCCTCTCCAAGTTATTTACCCTCTATATAAATAGAGGAGGAAGCCATACGACATATATCATATACAATATACAAATTCCCTCTATCATAATAACTCATATTCGATCTCCGAATAAACCCAAAACTCCCATAAACCCTAAGTCGCACAAAACGACTTAGGATCACAACAATCAACAACCTCAGCCTCGCTAGACGGCTGAGAACAAACAACTAGGCGTAAAGCGGTCTTCGACCCTCTGACCGGAAGGGAATCGCCAACAAAACACCACCAACTACTCACACCTCCGGTTGAGCCATAGTGCGATTATTTGATAAAACAAATTGGCGCCATCCGTGGGACAATCTGTCCTAAAACTCGAACCTAGCCACGATCAAAAGAAAAAGCATTATGTCAAACCCAGATTCCCTACCAGAGCAGCATGAACCAAATATAGCTTGCAGCCAAGGTGAAGGTAAGAATAAAGCCTTTTTCGCTGAAACCACCAGCTCTCCCGATACGCAGGAAAGCAACGATCCCTTTATCCCTCCTCCCATCGAATGCCGGACCATCCAGTCACGTCGAAGCGGTGGTAGAAAAACTAATCAATGCCGGCTGTCATGGAGAGAAAGGCGTCGGCGAAAGGAGCGTGACTCCCGGATCAGGAGAGGATGCCACGCAGACTCCTGAGTGTATGAATCGGGATATTCCCTGCCTCCGATGCAGGGACCTTCAAAAGAAAACAGAACCTGGGACCTAAGCCAAGGAATCGACTCAGTAAAAAGAAAGGGAGTCGGCCAATGGTCGCCCGAGAAAGGAAGATCCCAGTCGAAAAAAATCAAACCTAAGAACAAGCACGACGACAGCTTCGGTGCAACGAATGGTCTAGGGGTTACCTATCCAACTTACCCAACCTACCCGACCCACCAGGAACCCTTTGGGGATGGCGACGGCTTGGCGCACAACATCAACCAATGTACCCAGTCACATACTACTACGGAGGGTGCTTTTACCCGAACGGAGCACCGCAGGCCCAGCCCGCAGGGATGCTACCCTTGACTGGAGGTTACCCGGTGCAAATACAAGGATCATGGTATTACCCGTATGTGTTTACGGCACCATAATATCCCCAGGTGATCCCACGGTAAAAGTCACAAAGGACGAAGCCAAACAGGAAAAACCCGGGGCTAAGTACAAAGGGTCATGTGTGCAGTTCGCGAAGAAGCTACGCCAGCACGTGCCGTCGATAAAGCTGTTAGATAGACAAGAGCTCCCCTGGTATGACGGTACCTCCGAGATCAATACCTTTCTTCAGGAAGTGGACAATGTAGCCTAGACCGAAGGATGGAGCGGTCCGATAGTCTGTCAAGTTATCCTCTATCCTATGGAAGGGTAGGGATTGGCTGGAAAGCCTACCAGAGGAAAGCATACATGATGTTGAAAGCTTCAAAGCAAAAGTAATAGGAGAGTTCGGTTCCCACCTTCGCGCTCACGAGATAAAATAAGAGGAGGACGAAGAAATAGAAGATTTTCTAAAGCGACACGGAGATAGTACACAAACCTGGTGCGTCTATCTGAGCAAGGGAGAATATCCTGAGCTATACACGGGCTCCGATCGAGGGAACTGATACGACACCTGTGTCTCATTAAACCGACCAGCTATTTAGGTTTGGTCAACAAGTTTTATGACTGGAAAAATGCAGAAGATATAGCAGAAAAGGCTATGGCTAAATGGAAGACCACGGTAAAAAGGAATGGGAAGAGACACAGAAGACGCACCGGTGGAGGAATCATCCCCCGTTTACAGAATCAACAGCTACAAAAGAACGATTGCTAACCTCCGTAAGACCCCATCAGAAATCCTGTCGACGGAGGAGATAGCAAAAACGTTCATAAAGCCGGTACCGTTATTCGGAAGAGGAACAAAAAATCTCGATAAATTCTGTTGTTTCCATAACGGATATGGACACAACACAGATTACTGTAGAGAGCTATTAAGACAGATAGACGACGCGGCTAGAGAAAACAAGCTGTCGCATCTGGTCAAAAGAACTAGGCCGAGCTTCGACGAGCCAGAGCCAGATGAACACCGAAGAAGGATATTATCAAGTACATTGATCAAGGAAGGGCCAAAACATTACCACTTCGGTGATCTGGATGGACAAGGTTCGGCAGACCCGGTATTGATAAGGGTCAACATAGGCAGCGTATGCCTGAAAAACACACAAGTGGATACAGGAAGTGGACGTGACATAATCTATGAAAAGCTTCCTCCGACTGCCAAAGAAGATGCGGGAAACTATACTACCACTAAAAGGCGAAGTGGTAGGATTCGCTAGTGAACGAACTCGCCCATTGGGATAAATATGGTTGGATATTACCATTGGAGGATTCCCATGGCGCAGGACCGCAAGAATCTTGGCAGTAGTGATAAAAGCAAATTCACCCTACGACATGCTGCTAGGCAGGGAAGGGTTGAGGAAGTTTGAAATGATAGTGTCCATGATACACGGATGCATACAATACAAATCTCGCGGAGGGATGCAGAACGATGATCTCCCCAATCACCACAGACACAAAGGGTGACACCTCCGTGCCATTGTATAAACGCAACCGGAGAATTATCCAGAAGGGCTCCAGGGGACGAATGGGGCCCACTGCAGAAGAAGGATCTTTCGAAGCAGAAAGTGCAGAAAGCTCCGGAGAAACGGAGAATGAAGAGGACGTTAGACAAAAGACTTCGGAAGGCATTAAGACCGGTTGGAGCATGATCTCCTCCCGGGATAAGCCAAATTAACGAAGCAAATAGGGCAGCATAAAAGTAGCAGCTAGGAAAAATACAAATTTCTTTTTGTAAAATCCTCCTGCCATGTACTTACAAGCTCCCAAATAAATAAAAACGATCGTAATATTATTCTAAATGCGCATAAAATTTTAATCTTTGAATTGTTAAGGGGACGCCCATAAGACTTTTCAAAACAATCATGAGGTAATAACCCATGAGCCCAATGCATAAGTTACTCACTCCTTATGATTGAAGTACATAAGCATTGGTGCGTGAGACATTCCCTTAAGCAAGGAATGCACTAAGGGATATCATTCTCCCATACGAATGAAAAGACGAAGTAATGACAAAGCACAAAATAAAGAGAAAGAAAGAAGTTCAAAATATAGTGGAGCACGCAATAAGTCTACATCCCTTGAGGCCTAATATCATACAAGTCAGAAACAGAGGCATCGGGATTAGAGGCTATCCGCTGAATATAAGGATAAGTAATATTCCTTAAGGCTTCTTCAGCAGCATCAATTCTCACCCCTATCAAGAACCTCTCCCTATTCCCTCCCAGAGTAATCACTCCATCACGCTCCAGACGCAAAGCAAATAAGGATCGTGCATCAACCCGATTAGCCTCCACCAATTCATCAAGGCTTCGATCAAACTCAGGGCTTGCCATTAGTGTACGGAAAACATGAGGAATAACACCAGAAATAATTTGGCGTCTGGCATTCCTCTCATCCTCCAATTCTGACTCCAACCTGTTGATCAAAGCAGCAGATCCTTCAGAAACAAGAGAAGCAATGCGCATATGAGCAACATCCAAACTCTGCGTAGCCAGAGCTAAGGCCTCCTGGGATCAGCTAGTTCCCTTCTCAAAGACTCAACTGAAGACGGAGACAGCTCTAAGGGAAGCCAATTCTGCCCTATGCCTCTGCAGATTTTCCTCCAGATAGTGCACTCTGGCACTGCTGGCCGAACCAATCATACCAGCAGCAAAAAGAGCTTGGTTCGTCATCTCAGCAAGCCTCTGAGCAGGCATGGTATCCAGCATGGTCCTAAGATGCTCAGGAACCATCATATCCAGACTCATGCGGCAAAGCTGAGGATCGGGCAATTCACCCTGAAGAGGAACCCCTGCAAACTCATAAAGAATCGCAATGAGCAATATTAAGAGAAGAGGAACAGCGGTTGAAATATCATTTACCAATTGACCCCAGCACCGGCTGCAGAGGCTCTGCCAACAGCTGTGGTGGCTCCGGATGTAGTAGCTCTGACTCCAGCAGTGGAAGCCCCAGCACCAGTCGCAGGAGCCCTAACAACAGTTGTAGTGGCTCCAGTTTCATCAACTGGCTCCTTCCTATGCCTCCGTCCAGGATTGGAAGTCTCAGCTACACAAAGAGAAAGAATACTAATTAAGCTCTTGGTGACACAAAAAATATAAAGCCAGGGAAAGATGTATACCTCGATCACCACCAGAAGTTGGAACAACAGCAGTAACAACAACTTCATCCCTCGTTGGAGAATCAAGAATAATGATAGATGGACCTGCAACATTAGGGTCCGTTGAAGAGAAGCGCCACCTGTCACCCTCTGTCTCTTCGGAAGAGGCTCAGAAACGTCAACACCAGCAAACAAAGGACCCTCCCCACCCGAAGGAGACAGTGGCCTCCTACCTACAACCATACCTCGAGGATTCATGATCACAGCCTCCCTAAGCGTCAGCTCTACAAATACAATGTGGAAAACATCAAAACAAAAAATAAAGAAGAAGACGGCAATACAATGCAGCAAAATGAACAAATGGAGTAGTACCTTCACAACACCATATCAAAACAGGTTCATCAGGAGAACCCTCCCATGACAGAGTAATCCCGGCAAGATATAGGATCACGGTGGGATACGCAATCAAAGAAAATAGAGAAACACGCACTTGGCGTATCAATTCATTGTTAAGAGAGCCAAGCCAGATTATCCTCAAATGCCAACCTCGGCACCAACCTATTCCTATCCAGCACACCCCTGAACGTCGGATGAATATACTCCTCACTAAAAAACAAAAATCTCGGCCTCCAGTTCAACATATCCGAATCTCCTATATAAAAAAATAACCTACCGGGCCTCTCCTCAACCATAACCCAACCATCACGTACACCAAATCTGAAAAAATACCCAAACAAACTAATCCGGGGCTCTATTTCAAATGCCCGACAAACAATGATGAACGACACTATCATAGTAATCGCTGGGTGAACCATGGATAAATGCAGTTCATGGTAATCAAGTAACCCTAACAACCAAGGGGACAGGGGAAATCTAAGATTACCACCAGAAAAATGAGCGGTATACATACCTATAAAGTAGGCGCATCAAGGATGACCGACCCGAAACCCTAATCTCAGATCAGTAGGAAGGCAGAAACAATGGCGGAACCAGGCGACATCATCCTCCGTCATATCTGAATAAGTGGTACTAATGATACGAAAATGATTGCGATCCATAATGACGTGATGAAAGAGGATGATGACTGATGAAGGGGAGAGTAAAAGGATAGGGGAGGGAACAGTTGTAAAGAAGTGGAAATAGAAAATCTTCGGAGCCCAAAGAATATAAATAGGGGACAAAATAGTTTGAAAAACCGGCGCATAACCCACTTAAACCGTCGATTGGTTTTCCCGGGATAAGCGCACATTAATCCCTTGATGGGATATATACGCGGCATAGTAAAATGACAATCTGTAACACCCCAAGCCAAGGCTCAGAATATCACGGAAATCATATAGCACAAGGTGGAATTACAATAGAACAAACTAAATGCAATTAAAGATTCGGTGAATCCGCTACAATACGAGATAGGTAACAAAATACACCAGGAGCAAATAGCCATCAAAGTTAACAACATAACATCCAAAGATGGCAAACGATCCTAAGTATAATGCAAAAGGAAGGCCAATGAATCCTTAATCCATGAAGTCCATAGTCCGGGTTTACAGCAAGCAAGCAACTAAACTCCACGTCCGGGAGAACCTGATTACCTGAAAAGTGTACTAAGCATAGTCAACACAAGGTTGGTGAGTTCGTAGTAATGATCCATAAGGAACCATAATCAAAATCATAATGTACAAGTAGAGGCTAGACATGACTTACAGTGAGCCTCTAAGTAACACAACAATATCCAATCAACAAGATTACATAAGTACGAAAATGCGTGTAAATGAATGCTCAATGATATAAATATCAAATGCAAGTACCAATGCATAAATAAGTCAACATGCCTATCTTATGCGTGAACACCAGTCACCAATGCAACGATACCCTTCTGTCATCACAATGAACAAGGTTGTATCTCAAAATCGTCGAGATATATATGTCTATATACTCGGAGTCAGGAACTACATCCAAAATGGGTGCATACATCTATACACCAGGATGTCGGCAATCCCCTGCCGAGGGTCATCAACAATGTATGCAATGCTTACAATCAATTGTAAATGCATCAATCATGAACCAACAATCAATATACGATGAACTTGAACCCGAAACTAATATTCGTCAAACATGAGCCAACAATCAATAATCGTCAATCGTAAACCATTAACCACCAAATTTAAACCAACTATACGTACATACACTTAAGAGGATTCTACTTCCTTCGAGTCCCAGATGCTTATATATAGGGTCACCCGCAGCCTTCCCACCACATCTAAAACCCAAATGAAGGCATAACCGACTTCCATGTATGTACGTCTATCCTAATATAAATGTAATACTTAACCAAAACATAAACCAAGTCAATCAAACGAAAAGAACCGTCACATCAATCCAACAATCAAGTCAAACAATCAATAAATGCAAGTAAACACGTAAGTTTACACTTTTCAGCCCGAATCTCAAGCGAGTAGGGAGATACGAAACTCACCTTGTCCGGCAAAGAAGCTAGTATAAGATTACAAACGAGTAATAAGATCCACACGTCCACAACCTATAATTATACATCATAATACTCGTAATGTCAACTCTACAATCATAAACAAGTTGGTTTAGCACAATTAAGTCAAGTCACAAACCCTAAACACCTTTACAACTTTAATGAGTAGGAACAAGACGCATTCGACTCGACCTTTTTAGAAATGAGAAGATTCATACAAAAAGAGTGTTACTACTAGAAACTAGACTCTCTTACGATTCCAACGATAGGTCATACGACTTATTTGGACTTACGGATCAAAAGTTACGACCTTTTAAAATAAATCAGGTTTTGCTGTACTGGAGAAAAGGTGCGCGCACCATTGAGGAGGTGCGGCGCACCAAGCCAGGTGCGGCGCACCAAAGAGGAGGTGCGGCGCACAAATTGATCAGGGAACCCAGTCCAGGCTTTGGTGCGGCACACCAAGGAGGAGGTGCGGCGCACCTTTGCCCAGATCAGTTCCAAAACACCCCAAACACGAACCAAACTCAACCCAAACTCAATTTTTGATCACCAAATCGACTAGTGATGTTTCAAGACTCATTTTGAAGCTTATACAAACATATTTCAACATAAATAAACATAACCCCTATCTTAGTTTCGATTCATAACATCATAATCACATCCAAATCATTCAAACCCTAATTAAACCCTAATTTGACCCAAAACAAGATTTAAGCCGATTTAGGACTTGTAAATGTTCAAGATGACTAGAAATGCATAAACAAACATAAGTAGGTACAAATGAGATGAATTAGACTTACCAAAACTCCTCCTTGAGCTAGAACCCGAAATTAGGTCAAAATGGGTAAAATGCAAGAACTTGGCTTTTGATTCTCCAATAGGAAGCAAACGAGATGAAGATGGCTATGATTCTTGTATTATGGTAGTTTCAAACACAATGTTGATGCAAGAAAAGATGAAGAACAAGAGGTGGTTCTTTCACTTGAGAGAAAAATAGAAAAGATGGATAGATAGAGAGAAAAGAGAGAAATGAGAGGATAAGGGGAAATGGGTCACTAGTAGGCTCATGGGTCATGGACAACCCATGGGTCGACCCGTTTCCCTTTATAAGCCAAAATTACAATCGATTACACAATTAAACGCCAAACAAACATATTAACGACCCGACTAACATACCACATAGTCATATAATCACAAATGGGCCCAATTATTTCATTCAACAAGTTTGTTAGTCAAAATACACAAAAGTCAACGGGTCAA
>CM067172.1:131179227-131265556 GCA_034093135.1 Erigeron breviscapus
CCAAATGAGAACTTTATAATTTACCATGGATTTCTCAACTCTTTGAATTGACGTTATGGTATTTTGAAAACTTGATGGTTTGATATGGGAATTTTTGTCGGTCATGTGGTTTGGGTGAATTGATATGAAATAATATTTCTAAGTTCTGAAAATGGATATGTAACGAGATTTACTTGCAAACCTATGCACTCACCAACTACGTTTTCGTAGTTGACACTTTTTCTTCATGCTTTTTCAGGAATTAGCGTAAGCTTTGAGGAATTATATGCATCATGATTATTTGCATTGCACTTGGGAGTCAAAGATCAAACCTTGTGATGGGCAATGGAATCCGCCTTGATCATTGTAGTATATCATCTCATGTATTTGTTATTTGTTTCGTGGACTCAGTATCCAAGTATGGTAGACGTATTGTACTTGGGAATTGGTTCACATGCTTGTGCATTGTAAAATTATTTTTATCAAAAAAGCTATGGTGAATGTTATCTATTATCCTTTGTTTGAATACTCGACTTTCTGTACATCTCATCGTTCCGCCTTAGTTGGGGTGTTACAGAAAATGGTATCAGAGACTAAGGTTATAGAGAACATTGGGGTTCCTCCGGGAATTCAAACTATAGCCTTTTCAAAACGAATTTTTATAGTCGAGTCGAGCATAAGGTTAAGCGGACTAGTTTGAGCTTTACATGGTAGGACCTTAATTAAACGTAGGTCATGAACTACGTTTAATTATGAGAGGACCATGTAAAACTCAAACGGCCACTTGGACTTATGTTCAAAAGGATTCCTTTTATAAAAAAAAAAAAGAGATTCTTTATTAAACCGTTTTGAGCATACGTGTTGCATTTAGACATTCACCTAAGCATATTTAGCGATTCGAGACTTGCCTTACCTAAGGATTTTGCTAGTCTAATAGGATTCCGCTTACGCACACTAGAATTAAAATGAAACTAAGAATGGGAGATATTCGTTGATACATGCTACTATATGTTATAACTTGTGAATTCGGTCATGATTATAATGTGCAATGTGAAAGTTTGTAATATGCAATGTGGAAGTTGTAATGTGCAATGTGAAAGCTTGTAACATCAATATGAAAGTTTGGAATGTGCAAAGTGGAAATTGCGAGATAAATGCATGCGTAAAAGCTTTGTGATTTATGATGTTGAACTTTAAGTAGCATATGCACTTTAAAATAATGAGATTATTATAAGGCACGAAATCATTTTGGGGTATGACTTGTTAACTATAAGGCAGTATGATTGATTAATTATGATTGATTTGAAAAAGAATATGAGCATGACGAGTTGATAGGAAAATTTATGGACAATAGAGATATGAAAGCTTTCACCCATAAGATTGAGCTACTTGAAAACTAGCGCGTGAATATCATGATGAATAAGTAGTCATGCCTTTTATTGAGATAGTTATTGCGCCCTAAAATTGAGCTAATTGAGGGCTAGTGCATGAACGATTTAATGATTATATAGTTGTGCCTTATTATTGAGATAGTTATTATGCTCTAAGATTTGACTATTGAGAACTGGCACCTGCTAGATATGATTATAATGTGGTTAGTCCTTACTACTGAGATATATATTGCGTGATGAGATTTGACCGCTTGAGAACTAGTGATTGTCTCTGAGAAATTCATTATGAAGTTAGATATCTTCTAAGTATGAAAGTTGTTATTAGGTACTCCTCCAATCCAATATTCGTCCACTCGTGCTCTTTTGAAAATTATCCATCATCATATTTCTTATGACACCGCTACTCAATATTGACATACGACAACGCGATATCATTGGTGGAACATCTTCCCACGAAGGTTGGACGATATACTCTAAGAATTGTAGTCCCAAGATATGACGTGACTCTATCCCCTCAGATACTACGCATAACCTTTGTATTCGATCTGAGATGGTGCGAAACATATGGAAACGCCGAATGAAGTTGGAGACTTATGAAAGACGAGCGGTATTAAAGCCATATGACGATACAACGACACTAGTAGGACACTTTCCCATATATATTCTAGACGACACGTCCTGAGAATGGTAATCCTGAAATTTGGTGCGATATTTCTATTCTAACATGTGTACGCAAACAACAATCTACATTCTAAGCCGGCGCGACATATATTGACGTCATCGAAAGTTGGAGTCCATTGGGCAACGAAAGACATAGAAGTGATTTCTTTAAACCGCGCAAGGAGTCTGATTCGAGCCTTAATGATTCTTTTGTTTTTATATTTCCTATTTCATTCATTCGAAACCAAACTCTATATTCTTGATTATTCAAAGTAATGATCATCACCGTTTCTCTTCAACGGTTAGTACCCTAACAACACACCACTCACTTATGTAACACTCCGCAATGGCAAAATCGAGTAACTAGAACCCTGCCCTTGCTGCGACATCAAGGGATACGAAAGACGTGAGACATCGGCCGTCCATAAGTGAAATACTTGGGATAACTACATAGCATAGAAGATGTTATTGAATCATGTGCATAAAGTAGGGCGGAGAAGATTTGTGGTGTATAAGTCAAAGTACATGGAAGCACAAGCGAAGAGTATACTAAGCTTTAACTTGGAGAAAGAATTGAAGGCCTTCCCTATCTATGTTGATCGACCAAAAGGAAAATTGAGCGGCCGACGAAAGGAAGGTCGTGTGACATGAAGGTCACCTTTGGATAAATATAAGACTTCCCTAGAACTTGGGGGAGATCACTAGCAATGTTGGAAGATGAAAGTAATTAGAAGAAGAAAACCAAGGACAATAAGACAATTAGGGTGTGTCGAGTAACCCTCAAGATGGAAGAGTAACAAAAAGGATTTGAGCTATCCTTTTCTTTTTTTTCAAAACACCAAAGCAAACGATATTTGCTACATGAAGGAATCAGGAATTTGGCGAATTGAAGATCGTCAAGGATGGTGAGATAAAGTGAAAAGTAGGAAATCCCTTACATTTTTCTAGAGGAAAAATGTTAAGGGGTAATCACAGCAAAGGTAGATACTCGAACAAGAGTATGAAGTGCAAGATTATACTTTATCTTTCAAGAAGAGTTATTCACTAGCATCATTGAAGATGATTTGGAGTAGAAAATGAAGTGAAGAAATGTCATTTGACTCAAACAAATGAAGTGAAGGCATTGACGCCATTTACTAGATGTAGTTCCGGTAGCGTTCATCTTTAGCGGCACTCCACACGTTATTCTCTGAATATCAATTGGAAAACCTCTATCGAAAGACAAGCTATTAGTAGAACATATCAACTAAGCCAAGAGAAAGCGATGTACGCTCAACACCCGAGTTTAGAAGCACGGGGAGTCGTGAAGAGTATTCCCTCAAGGTCAACGGTCGTAGGGAGGTAAGCTAAAACAAGATGAATCTGAGTGAAAAACCATTTGCAACACATGGTTAATCGTCAAGGACCATCGACCCAAAGAGTAGTGCGCCTAAGAAGAGTGAAGGAGAAAACAACATGGAATTGCTAAAGTTAATAGTGAAAGCAAATAAGGAATACGACGCTAGAAGTCAAGGCACATACTACCACAACGATCGAGGAAGTTGGTCGTTGAACCACTCTTCAAGAAACTACAAACTCCGGGAGGAGCTAGTTATGGGTTGTTTGAACGAAAGGGTGATAAGGATAACTCGCATTTGTGATGAGTTAGGATCAAAGGATCCGTATCACCATGATCTGACAAGTACCCTTGAGATAACTGCAAGGACTAGCGACTGCTTGTGTGCTGTTCAAGACAACGATTACTCTAGTTAGAGATGGATTGAGTGACGAAACGGTAAGGAGTATGGTGACCCATAAGAAAACGAAAGGAAAATGGAGAAAACCGAATGGTTGAGAAAAGGATAAAGTAACCGATGTTTCCCCTAAGTTATATTATATCACAATTTCTAAGGACATTAGGTTATTTTATTTGAAAAGAAGCTTATCACAGAAAGCTGAAAAAGGACAGGAGGCTTTTGAGAGCAAGGCAATTGGAAGTTTAGTAGAGGTCATAAGGACCTAACAAGGATTGCTTCTAAGAAAGGGTTCATACCAATGAGGCCTTGAAGTGTTAGTCTTGCCAAGATATGACATTGCACAATTTCTAAGGACATTAGGATATGATATGATTAATTGTGGTATAAGGATTTTGTAAATCCCATCTCGAGCAATGCGTAGGAAGAGAAGAGAAATGGAAAAGGTTATATGTGCAATGTCAAAAAGGAGTTTAGTCGGCAATATGTCATAGATGGTAGTACTTCTACATTAAAAAGGAAAAATTTAAGGTGCCATTAAACGATTTGAAAGCCAATATCGGCAAGAGCAAGAGAAATGTCCAACGTCAAACCAAAGAAGGATGAAGGTAGGCGAGAAGCTATTGGAACGATTCTTTAATTGGGGTAGAAGACGATAAAGGAAAGTATGCAAAGTAACAATGGAAATGAGTAGCCACCAACGATCGATATCCCAACGTCCCTCACTATTTTATTGTCACTCACGTTACGAGCCGTTTGCTCATTTTACACCTCCGTATTGACATTCTTATCAGCAACCCATCATTTAGTATTGATCTAGGCAAGATTGACAGCCCGCAACGATTACATGCGATTAATCTCCAGTCGTCTCAAGAAGTGAGCGACATTCGTAACCTTTCTCTTTTTCGAAGTTTCTAATCAAGAGGAATTTTAGGGAACCGAGGAATGGATGCCCCAACCCTAGAGTTAAAAGCTCGCAAGAAACCAAGAATCGTGATAAAATCTTGTTTGACTTTCCCACATTATATGACTCCGTGTAGACACCCATACTGTTGGTCTATCCATTTTTACTACCGTATGAATGATCGAACTTCGAGGACAAAGTTTCAGTTAAGGGGGTAATGATGTAACAACCCTCAATTTCCGACTAGGACAATTTACTTGGATTTATCTAGATATCTATCCCTAGAGGTTTATTAAGAGAATTGACCTTCCAGATATTAAGGCATAGCGATACTTGCCATCTAGTTCAGCATAATTTCCAAAGATAGCTAGTTGCCTTAGAAATGCCATGAACAATAACTATAATCATTCAACACAATCTCAAGCTATAAACTAGTTCTAATTGAACTTGACGAAAGGTCAACCAACCAAAAACTTTATTTCGAAAAGTTAAGTTATATAAATAAGAATGTGAGTCTCACAAGTTGAGATAACAATCAAAATTCTTATAAATGTCCAACAAATTTAATCATCAAGCCAACTAAATTACATTTGGTCATGAAAACACCATGAACATCTTAAAAATAATTAAAACTCCTTAAGTACATGAAAATGCTTGAATAATAATAAGTATATATGTACAAGTCTAAGATAAATACAAGATTATAAATAAATGGATTAAGTAACAACTTTTAAAATACAAATGTATGCATATATATGTACATATACACGACACACATACATACACTCATACTAGGATAAATAATTAACTTATACATACAAATAATAACATATAACATCTATAAAATCAAATACACACTTACTTATACATATACAAGGTGTTACATACACAATTGTTCAAAAAAATAAATAAAAACCCTTCATATCCCCCCCCCCCCCCACCTTTTTGAGCCCTCCCCCCCCCCCCCGTCCCCCTTTCACACACACACATACACTCTATTTCAAAATACACTCCATTGTAACTCCCCAAAACACACACACACATTTCTCTCACACAAAAACTCTTTCTCTTCTTCCTTTTTCTCTCTTATTTTCGGCCAACATCAAGCAAGAAAACAAGAAGAAAAATCAAATCTAAACTAAGATAATAATAAGGGTTTGTTAAGGATTAAACAAGGATTATTTCAAGATATATTTAAGGGTTGTTCTAAGCTTAGATTAAGGGTTTTTGGAGCATCTCAAGCCACGAATTTTCTGCCCCTTTTCATCATCAAAACCGAATCCAAGAGGGTATAAATCTTCATCCTTTTTACTAGATTTAATTTTGTTCTTGTTTATATTCAAAGGTTTTATCAAAAGTTTATGTTTTCTTCATATTTTCTTGGTAATACACACTTGATGAGGGCAAAGTTGATAGGATCTTTCTCCTCATGCTATGCATGTCGAAATCTATGAGAAAGATCCAAGGATTCAACAGTTTAAGACCCAAAAGTGTTGTTATAGATTAGTAGCTTTTAAAGTGATTTTCCTTTGATAGATCTATATGTTTTTGTATATTTTGAAGAATATATTTCTGAGATTTTTCATTAAAAAGATGTTTTTATGTTGTAATGATAGATCTATAAAGATTGGTATTGAAAAGTGTTGATTTGAATGAATGCATGTTAGATCTAAGAAAGTCGAATCTTGTTGTTGGATTATGAGATGGATGTGGACTTGTATTAAGTGAAAAATATGTTAAAAGAAGTATAATAATCTGGAAATTTGATGTTGAGAGATATAAAAATAAAGTATTAATCTTGTAAATGATGAACTCAAGTGTTAATTAAGCAAGAATGGTCATTGGTGAGTTGTTATAATCAAAGACATTCTGACAGAAATAAGTTTCTGTCTTAAATCGGGTGAACTGAACATGTGAGGGCCGTTTCAAGAAAACTTTCAAAAAAAGTCGTAGATAAAAGAGTTAAGTTTAACCTCCAACTGGAATCACTCAAAAATACTAAACCAAACCAAAGATATGATTTTTCTACCAAAAGTGTCAAAACTGGATTTTTGTCTTAATGTTGAGTCAACTTTGATGATTTTTAATTTCTTAACTAATAGGTTTCAGAAGTTTAAACTTGGTGTGAACTGAGTTCAAAGTGTCCTAACTTAAAATAAAATTGGGAGATTTTTCTTAAATGTTCATCATAGAAATCTTTTATAAAATATTTCGGGTCGCATAGCAGCAAGCATTCTGACCAACTTTTGTTCTTCACAACAAAAAAAGGCAAAAGTCACTAGATTGCGACTTTAATCAACTCCAACAATCTTGTAACAAAAAGTATTATAAACCTACTGAGATAAAAGTTATAAAACTTAACTTGGTTATTAAATGGCAAAGACAAGCCTACAAATCACTATTTCGGTAAACGATTTATAAGCTTAGAATCCTCAAAATGAGCGAGACACAAGAGAGGTTGAATTGATATGATTTTTCCCATGATAAAAGTTGCCTAAAAGGCCTGGGATTTTTTAGCCAAAAAGTTATGTGGTGATTTCTAAGAATTTCTATTAATTATTAAATTTAAATGATAATTAAAAAGGTAAATAAATAAATAAATAATATATAAATCATGAAATTGGTTAAATAATCACAACCAATGATGAAAGTGACTAAAACCTACTGGAGTAAAATCATTTCAAGTCAAAGAACAAATGTCATATAATTTAGAAATAATTAAGTAAGTGAAAATCACTAATTAATAACTATTTTTAAATTAATAGAAAAATTACATAAATAAATATATATATCACAATACTCTAAGTTAAAAAGCATAATAATCAGAATATAACTCAACTATAATTATTCATAAGTTACAAAGGCAACTATGATACTTAAAAGTATTTTTAAGGAATTATATAATTACTAGATCGATAAAATGAATAAATAATTAAATAAATAATATTAAATTGAATAAATGATTATAAATCAGAAAATATTCATGAATACCAATATTATAAAGTTACTAATGCCAAATGACATGATTAAGCAAAGCGTACAATGGGAACCATGATAATCAAAGGCAAGTTACCGAAATTCTAACAACTTATAACTACATGTATAATGAAAGTGACCCTTTTACACCAACACTCTCTACAACCAAAAAGATGCGAATATTAACAATATACTTGGATCCCAAAATTTATGACAACATAATGAAAGTGGCATTTCTAAGTGATGGCTTAAGATAGGAACTTACGTATATTAGTCCTATCGTAGGGATAGTCTTGGCTTGAAATGCGATTGAGGAATATGACGGATATATGATCAAGGAAGCGATAGATGGGAAGTACCCATTTTGGATAAGTGAATATAATATGCGGCATATCAAGGTGAGTCATAGCCCCCTTTCAAACTATTTTATGTGTTTTACTTACGGGGTGAAAAGCATGATTAATTAAATTGACCTTCTTTTATGAAAATGCTACATTGAATGAACGATGATTATGATATGGGAATTATATTGTATGTTCAACATGTTATATATTATATGATGAGCTTGAGTACTGTCAAACTGTTTCCCCTCGGTACACTACTATTAACTCTTCGAGAGGCCTGTAGTATGAGAGTTGCGCAACTAGGACTTGTCCCCTCACCCAACGAGTAACGGTGGGATGTTTGGTTGCCTTTTTGACGACCTTCATTCCCAGTCCGACCACGCGGTGCTCTAGCTACTATATCAGTGGTCATGCCACGCCCCTTTATATTATTGGTCGTCTCCATGGCACGACCCCATTATTATTATTATTGCACATGGTTGAGGGCATGTGCTTCTTATTATCTTGGACATAACCGGTCTTAGTAGTGGCTCAAGAACAATCTCATCAAATTAAGTCATGGTAGTCTTACCATTGACCAAGAGGTATTGATATTATTTATGGTTGGATATTATGGATTGAACATACGGTTGGGTATTGGACCTTATATGGAATCTTGAAAGTTATTGAAATTGGCGATATTGAAATATTGATGACCGAATGGTTTTGGTATGATGAATGATTAATCGATTGATATATTTTTCTCTCACGATAAATGTGACAAATGAGAACTTTATAATTTACCATGGATTTCTCAACTCTTTGAAATGACGTTATGGTATTTTGAAAACTTGATGGTTTGATATGGGAATTTTTGTCGGTCATGTGGTTTGGGTGAATTGATATGAAATAATATATTTTCTAAGTTTCTTTTGAAATGGATATGTAACGAGATTTACTTGAAACCTATGCACTCACCAACTACGTTTTCGTAGTTGACACTTTTTCTTCATGCTTTTCAGGAATTAGCGTAAGCTTTGAGGAATTATATGCATCATGATTATTTGCATTGCACTTGGAGTCAAAGATCAAACCTTGTGATGGGCAATGGAATCCGCCTTGATCATTGTAGTATATCATCTCATGTATTTGTTAATTATGTCGTGGACTCAGTATCCAAGTTTGGTAGACGTATTGTACTTGGGAATTTGGTTCACATGCTTGTGCATTGTAAAATTAATTTTTATCAAATAAAGCTATGGTGAATGTTATCTATTATCCTTTGTTTTGAATACTCGACTTTCTGTACATCTCATCGTTTCGCCTTAGTTGGGGTGTTACATCACCATCCCCAGACTGATAGGCAGACTGAAGTCACCAACAGAATGATTGGTATGCTGTTAAGAACACTGGTGAAGAAGACACTGAAGGATTGGGATCTGAAGCTTGCTCATGCTGAGTTTGCTTTCAACAGAGCTCCTAACTATTCTACCAGTAAATCCCCATTTGAAGTCTGTTATGGTATCAATCCACTGAATCCCATCGATTTAATTCCTTTTTCGATTGAGCCAAAAGCCAGTATTGAAGCTGAAGCCAAAGCGAAGGAAATCAAGAAAATTCATGCAGAAGTGAAGGCTAGAATAGAGAAAGCAAAATGCCAGTTACAAGGCCAGAGCAAACAAAAATAGAAAGCAACCCAGTTTTGCACCAGGTGATCTTGTTGTGCATTCAGAAAAGAAAGATTTCCAGCAAGAAGGAAGAACAAGTTGATGCCCAGAGCTGAAGGTCCGTTCAAGATTCTGGAGAGATATGGCGATAATGCTTACAAGGTTGAATTACCTGGAGATATGGCAGTTTCAAGTACTTTTAATGTGGGAGATCTGATGCCTTATCTGGAGGATGAGTACCTCGAGGACTTGAGGACAAGTCCCTTTCAGAGGAGGAGAATGATGCGGAAATGTCCAGGTTCACTGAACTGGAGGAAGCCAGCGAACTGAAGAAGCTAGCTGAACTGAAGGAAGCTGAACTGATAATGCCATCTGAACAAGCCATGTTGATTCTACCAGCAGTGGCCCATTTCAGACAAGTCTTTTCTGAACCGGTCCAGTCACCAGTAGTAACACTTCTCCAGTGGCAAGATTCTCCAGTGACCAACTCTGGTAGTCCACCAGTGAAGTACTTCAGTGAAGCGCTCCAGATGACCAGCTCCAGAAGACTGCTCCAGATGAATACTCCAGTGACCAACACTGATGGCCCTCCAGTGGAAGTTCAGATTTTGTCTCCAGTTTCCAGATAACAAAGTTTCCACTGAAGTCGTTTGTGGGCCAATAAAAAGAAGAATGACAGCTGTAAAGGAAGGCGCGTGTGACAATGACATTTCTAACGGTATTATGGGACCACTTGCAGGGGAATGTTTCTAGAAGCCCACGATGTCCATTTTCTATTGGTCAAAATAAATTAGTGGCTTAGCATATTTTACAGCTTTTATGTATTATTTTATTATGTCGTTAATTCCTAGAAAATAGCATGTGGCTATAAATAGATGTTGTATTTCTCATTGTAAGGACAGTTGATGTTGAATGAAATTAATAGAGCAGCCTCTATTTCTTACAAAAATCTTCTTTTACCTTTAGAGATCTTTGATCTTGGTGGTTAAAGTGACCCTTTATCAATATTTGTGGGGACTTGTTCTTTATCAATTATAGTGGTGAGGTCTTTAAAATCTTCGATTCCTTTATCTGTGTTGTGGGCTAGACCTTTATCGATTGTAGTGGTGGGGCGGAGTGTTTCCTTTATCCTTGATTCCGGTGGCTTGGCCTTTACGAATCTTGGTGGTGGATTCTTTTATCTATCATTTTTATTTATTGTCTTATTGTTTTTTTCATATATAATCCAGAAAATACCAAAAATAGTCTTCCGCTGTCGTTTGTCGCGTGATTTACGCATCAGCAATCTTTGTGTTAGCTCTCAAACTGAAGTAGAAGAAGAGCTAACTGGAGGCTCTCCAGTTATGATGTTACTGGTGCTTGAGCGTACTGAAGAGAAGGAGTTCACTGGAGTCCCCAGTCTCCTGAAGTCTCTACTGAAGGAATTCACTGATGTTTTCCCAGAAGGCCTACCTGAAGGTTTGCCACCAGTAAGAGGAATTGAACACCAGATTGACCTGGTTCCAGGTTCAGTTCTTCCAAACAAAGCTGCTTATAGGTGTTCACTACTGAAGCAAAAGAGTTGCAAAGGCAGGTAGATGAGTTGGTTGCCAAAGGTTATGTCAGAGCAAGCATGAGCCTTTGTTCAGTTCCAGTTATCCTGGTCCCAAAGAAAGATGGTTCGATGAGAATGTGTGTTGATAGCAGGCCATAAATAATATAACTATTAAGTATAGATATCCCATTCCCAGATTGGATGATATGCTTGATGAGTTACATGGCTCCAGTGTGTTTTCTAAGATTGATCTTAGAAGTGGCTATCACCAGATTAGAATGAAAGATGGAGATGAGTGGAAGACTGCATTCAAAATTAAAGGAGGCCTTTATGAATGGTTAGTAATGCCTTTTGGTTATCTAATGCTCCTAGTACTTTCATGAGACTGATGAATGAAGTTCTCAGGCCACTTATTGGTCAGTTTGTCGTTGTTTATTTTGATGATATTCTTGTATATTCGAAAACTGAAGCTGAACATGTTAACCATTTAAGAAAGTGTGTAAACTGGAGAAATGTGATTTCATGGTTGAAAGTGTAATATTTCTGGGGTATGTTGTTTCAAAAGAAGGTATTTCCATGGATCCTTCAAAGGTTGAAGCCATCAGATCATGGTCAGCTCCAACTACAATAACTGAAGTCAGAAGTTTTCATGGACTGGCATCTTTTTATAGAAGATTTATCAAAAATTTCTCTACAGTTGTGGCTCCAATCATTGATTGTCTGAAGAAAGGTGTATTTGACTGGCCTAATTCAGCCAGTTGGCCTGAGTCACTGAAGGAAAGCTCAGTTCAGCTCCAGTTCTATCTTGCCAGATTTTGATCAGTTGTTTGAGTTAGAGTGTGACGCCAGTGGAGTAGGTATTGGTGCAGTTCTGGTACAAGCAGGGCGTCCAGTTGCATATTTAGTGAAAAGCTCAATGGTCTAAACTGAAGTATAGCACTTATGACAAAGAATTTTATGCAATTATTCGTGCTATCACTCACTGGTCACATTATCTGAAGCCAAAGCAGTTTGTCTTATTTTCTGACCATGAAGCACTGAAGTTCATTAATGGTCAACATAAGCTTAATGCCAGACATGCAAAATGGGTGGAATTTTTGCAGTCTTATTCTTTTGTTTCTAAGCACAAAGCTGGAGTGGCTAATGTTGTTGTTGATGCACTTTCCAGACGATATTCATTATTATCAATTCTGGAAGCAAGAGTTCTTGGATTTTCTTTCATTAAAGAGTTGTATACTGCTGATCCAGACTTTGTTGATCGCCTCACTAAAGCTAATCAGAAAGGACCATTTGTTGTTCAAGATGGTTTCTTATTCAAGAATAGAAGTTGTGTATTCCAAAGGGTTCTATTAGAGATTTACTGATAAGGGAAGCACATGGAGGAGGTCTGGCTGGCCATTTTGGTATTAACAAAACTGGAGAGATTCTCACTGAACACTTCTACTGGCCAAGTTTACTGAAGGATGTTCAGAATATCATCAGTCGTTGTCCAACTTGTCACCAGGCGAAGGCTACTTTTCACAAAGAACTGTATACTCCTCTTCCAGTTCCAAACCAGCCATGGGAAGATCTCAGTATGGATTTCATTGTTGCACTGCCCAGAACTCAGAGAGGAAAAGATTCAATATTGGTGGTTGTTGATCGATTTTCAAAAATGGCACATTTTGTTCCCTGCAACACCACAAATGATGCTTCAGCAGTTGCAAATCTATTTTTCAAAGAAATTGTTCGTTTGCATGGGATTCCAAAAACAATTGTTACAGATAGAGATGTGAAATTTCTGAGTTATTTCTAGAAGACCTTATGGAGACTGATGGGTACCAGATAATGTTCAGTACGTCTCACCATCCTCAGACTGATGGACAGACTGAAGTCACCAACAGAACAATTGGTATGTTATTAAGAACACTGGTGAAGAAGACACTGAAAGATTGGGATGTGAAGCTTGCTCATGCTGAGTTTGCTTTCAACAGAGCTCCAAATTATTCAACCAGTAAATCCCCATTTGAAATTTGTTATGGTGTCAATCCACTGACTTCCATTGATTTAATTCCATTTTCGATTGAACCAAAGGCAAGTATTGAAGCTGAAGCCAGAGCAAAAGAAATAAAGAAAACTCATGAACAAGCGAAGGCCAGGATAGAGAAGGTAAATGCCAGTTACAAGGCCAGGGCAAACAAGAATAGGAAGCAGTCCAGTTTTGCTCCAGGTGATCTAGTTTGGGTATACCTCAGAAAAGAAAGATTTCCAGCAAGAAGGAAGAACAAGTTGATGCCTAGAGCTGAAGGACCATTCAAGATTACGGAGAGGTATGGTGATAATGCTTATAAGGTTGAGCTACCTGGAGATATGTCAGTTTCAAGTACTTTTAATGTTGGAGATCTGATGCCTTATCTGGAAGATGAATACCTCGAGGACTTGAGGACAAGTCCTTTCTTAGAGGAGGAGATTGATGTGGAAATGTCCAGGTTCACTGAACTGAATGACACCAGTGAACTAGAGAAGTCAACTGAACTGAAGGGTAGAACTGAACGAATAATGCCATCTGAGCAGGCCATGCTAATCCTGCCAGCAATAGCCCATTTCAGACAAGTGTTCACTAAACCAGTCCAGTCACCAGTGGTAACACTCATCCATTGGCAAGGGTCTCTAGTGACAACCAGTAATGATCCACCAGTGAAGTTCTCCACTGAAGCACTCCAGTGACCAGCTCCAGTCTAGTCTCCAGATGGATGCTCCAGATTTAAGTCTCCAGTGAAAGCTCCAGATTTACGTTCCAGTTTTCATTAATAAAGTTTGTTCCAGTCACGTGTTTGTGGACCCAATAAAGAAGGAATGACAGCTGTCAAAGAAGATAAGGGAGGAGCGTGTGACAACGTTAATCTAACGGTTTTGTGGGCCCTTGAAAAGAAAGAATCTTTCTAGAAGCGTTGTCTGTCCATTTCTTATTGGTTGATAAATTAGTGGCTGTCCTTAGCACATGACAGCTTTTTGATTATTTTATTGTATTTCGTTAATTCCTAGGTAATAGCATGTGGCTATAAATAGGGGCTCTTTTTCATTGTAAATGTTAAGTTATGTCGAATTGAATGAAATTAATAGAGCAACCTCTATTTCTTAAAATCTTCTTTTACCTTTACAGATATTTTATCTTGGTGGTTAGGAGTGACCCTTTATCAATATTTGTGGTGGTTCGTCCTTTATCAAATATTGTGGTGAGGTATAAATCTTCGGTTTCCTTTATCTGTAATCGTGGTGGCTAGACCTTTATCGATTATAGTGGTGGGGCGGAGTGTTTCCTTTATCCTTGATTTCGGTGGCTTGGCCTTTACGAATCTTGGTGGTGGATTCTTTTATCTATCATTTTTATTTTATAAGTCTTGTTTTATTGTTTGTTTCACATTAAATCCAGAAAATACCAAAAATAGTCTTCCGCTGTCGTTTGTCGCGTGATTTACGGATCAGAAACTCTTCCCTCTTAACTTGTAAGCATGAATCCACTGCACCCATAACGACTGCTTTAGGGAAAGAAGTCTCCAAATATGAGCAGCCATAAGTGCAACATTAAATTGCTCAATCTTCCGAACACCTAGTCCACCTTCGTCCTTAGGAAGGCAAACTATATCCATGCCACTTTTGCTTTGACCATGTCGCAAAGTGCCTTGGCTCCACGAAAAACCTCTCATAATCTGCTCAATATCAAGTATAACACGAGTAGGAAGAATAAAGACCGAGGACCAGTATACATGTAGAGAAGATATTACCGAGTTAATAAGTTGAAGGCGCCCGACAAACGAAAGGAACTTATTTTTCCAATCAGACACTCGTTTCCTAACTTTATCAACCAACTCCTTACAATCTCGTAACAGTAATCTAGACGAGACTAAAGGAACCCCCAAATATTTAACCGGGAGTCTTCCTTCTTCAAACGGAATCACATTAAGAATGGCAAGTTTCACATGATTAAGAACATTGCAGAAAAATGAAGTACTTTTAGGGAGACTTGGAGTAAGCCCAGAAACAGCTTTAAATTCCTCAAGGGAATTCATAATCACTTTGGCTGATTCCACATCCCCTTTCATGAAGATAAACAAATCATCGGCAAAACAAAGATTAATAATGTCTATATCTTCAGTAAACGGATGGAAGCCAAAATCAGGAGAATTCCTTACATTACAGAAATCCTCTCATCTTTTTTTCCAATTCTTTAATAATAATAGAAGGGAGAATAAAAACAGAAGCCAAATAAAGATGAAGAGAAGATAATATTTCTTCTTCCAATCAGTAATTCTGTTTTCCAATCTTTCAAGTAATACCTTACAATCCTTATGCAGGAGACGTGAAGATATTAGAGGAACTCCCAAATATTTGACCGGTAACCTTCCATCCACAAAAGGCATGACAGTAAGAATCGCTTGTTTCACATGTTCCGGTACATTACAAAAGAATGCAGTGCTCTTCGGCATACTCGGCACCAATCCAGACATATCTTTAAATTCATTTAAAGCATTCATCACTGTTTTTGCTGAATTAGTTTCACCCCTTGCAAACAGAAAGAGATCATCCGCAAAACATAGATTAATAATCCGCTCCTTTTCACATTGGTTATGGAATCTGAAGCTAGCTGTCGTCATGACATTATGCTGAAGTGTAAGTGTTAAAACTTCCATAACTAATGTGAAAAGATAGGGGGACATAGGATCCCCTTGTCTGAGCCCTCGCCTTCCTTTAAAAAACCCATGGAGATTCCCATTAATGGCTATCGAAAACTGAAGTAGATGAAACACAAGCCATAATCCACCTCGTCATTTTGGGATGAAAACCGAATCCATGTAATGTGGCTTCCAGGAATTTCCAGTCAACAGTGTCATATGCCTTCTGAATATCAATCTTAAACGCACATCTTGGTGGCCCAACATCACGATGGTAATTATGCATAAGGTCCTGAGTAAGAAGTATATTATCTGAAATTCTTCTACCAGGAACAAAAGCAGATTGATTGATGTTAATAATATCCTTCAAGCTATCCTTAATCCTGTTTGTGATAATCTTACTGATGCATTTATAAATGGTGTTGCAGCAAGAGATAGGACGAAAATCAGTAACACTAGCAGGAGTTGGGACTTTGGGAATAAGGGCTATTAATGTATGATTTACCTGTTGTAGGAGCTGTCCATTACGAAAAAATTCATGAATTGCACTACATACATCCTTTCCCACAATATCCCAAGTACCTTTAAAGAACGTGGATGTAAATCCATCAGGCCCCGGTGCTTTGTTCTCTCCAATTGCAAACATTGCAATTCTGATTTCTTCATCTGTAACATTGCGAACCATATGGGCAGCTTGCTGACCTGACATCTTCTTCGTAAATAATTGAGGTGATGGGTGGCTGTGAATTTGTCCTTCTAAACCAATAAAACGTTCATAATAACTAACAAACGCTTTAGGGGCTGCACCACCTTCATGAAGCACACCATCAATATCCCGAACAACTTCAATCCTACTCCGATGATTCTTACTTTTTACCGAATTATGGAAATAAGCTGAATTAGAGTCACCTACACATAGCCATTCAACCTTGGACTTTTGCTTTAGGAACCTTTCTTCATCAAGTTGAGCACTTTGAAACTCTTGCAATCAATAAAGTCCCCACTGAAGTCCCCACTGAAGTCCCATGTTTAAACAAGGTAATCTTCATGCTCGGGTTGACTTACTTAGAAAGGAGCTTGATAATGTTCAGAAAGCAATTGATATCGATCCTGCAAATGTGGTTCTTCGTGAGAAGGAGGGTGAATGCCTTCGTAATTTTCAAGAAGCATCACTTGATGAGGAGAAGTTTCTGAAACAAAAAGCAAAGGTGAACTGGTTACAAGTTGGTGACTCTAATACTGCTTACTTCCATAAGTCTCTTAAATGCCGAAATCACAGGAACAGAATTGAGGTTGTTAAGGATTGTAATGGTGTGGTGCATGAGGGTGGGGCTGTTCATGAGGCATTTGTACATCATTATGAACGGTTTTTGGGAGTTGAAGGGCCGATTAACAGGATCCCACCTGCCTTAGCTGACTAATTCCATCGCTTCCCAATCTTTCCCTGGCCGATTAATAGGATCCCACCTGATCATTTGTTTGTTAAGAAAGTGGACACAGCTAAAGCTACTAATATGATAAGAAGTGTTACGGATGAAGAAGTTAGGGCTGCTATGTTCTCTATTGGTGAAAACAAAGCTCCAGGTCCTGATGGATACACTTCTGCTTTCTTTAAGGATGCTTGGGAGATTGTGGGTAAGGATGTTTGCCTTGCTATAAAAGACTTTTTCAAGAATGGAAAGTTGCTCAAGGGGTTAAATCACACCATTATTGCTTTAATTCCTAAGGTTTCTTCTCCTTCTATGGTTACTGACTACCGGCCTATTTTGTGTTGCAATGTTTTATATAAGTGTATTAGTAAGATCCTTACTAATAGATTGAAAGAGGGCTTGGATGATGTGGTGAGTAATAATCAGTCGGCTTTTATCCCGGGTCGTAGTATATCAGATAATATTTTGCTAACCCAGGAACTTATGCGTGGGTATAACTTAAATAGAGGCCCATCTCGGTGTGCTTTTAAAGTGGATATTCAGAAAGCCTATGCTACAGTTGATTGGCGTTTTTTAAGGCGTATTTTGCTCAGATTTGGGTTTCCTCCTAAATTGGATGTTTGGATTATGGCTTGTGTCACTACCCCTGCATATTCTATTAGCATTAACGGGAATCTTTATGGATTCTTTGATGGGAAAAGGGGGCTCAGACAGGGTGATCCTATGTCTCCTTATCTGTTTACACTAGTTATGGAGGTGCTTTCTTTGATTTTGCAACATGCTGTGGTGACTGCACATGGTTTCAAATTTCATAAGGGTTGTGATAAGAATCAAATTGTTAGTGTGTGTTTTGCTGATGATTTAATTCTGTTTGTCCATGGTGACTTTAATTCAGCTAGAGTGATTATGAAATCTCTTAATGAGTTCAAGGAAATGTATGGGCTAGCCCCAAGTTTACCTAAAAGCCTTGCTTTCTTTTATAATGTCCCTGCTTCGGTGAAGAATGATATCTTAAATTTCATGCAGTTTGAAGAAGGCCAGCTTCCGGTTCGTTATTTAGGAGTTCCTTTGATTTCATCTAGGCTTGTTTATCAGGATTGTGCCGTTCTTGTTGAAAAAAATGCAAAATAGGATTACTAGCTGTATGAATAAGACCCTCTCTTTCGCGGGTAGGCTTCAATTGATTCATTCCGTCCTTTCTTCTATGCATATCTATTGGGCGTCTGTTTTCATTCTCCCATCTCGTATCATAAAGGAGTTGGAACAGAAAATGAGAAATTTTTTGTGGTCACAAGGTGCTATTGCTAAGGGGAAGGCAAAGGTAGCTTGGAAATTAGTTTGTACTCCAAAGGATGAAGGTGGACTTGGTATAAGGAGGATTTCTGATATGAATAAAGCGCTTATGACTACCCATGTGTGGAGAATTCTTCATAACCGTAATTCCTTGTGGGTAATGGGTACATGCTTATAAACTAAAAGGTAGGAGTTTTTGGGATGTTCCAAGTACAAATAGTATGAGTTGGGGCTGGCATAAACTTATTCAATTAAGGCCATCTATTAGGCCATTTTTATGGTCAAAAATAGGTGATGGTGCTTCAACGTTTGTGTGGTTTGATAAATGGGATAGAAATGGTCCGTTAAGTAGTGTTTTATCGTTGAGGACCATCTTGCGTGCGGGTTTCTCCCTTAAAGATAAGATCTCAGATGTTATTGAAAATGGGGTTTGGAAATGGCCGGAAGCTTGGAGGGATTTGTATCCGGTTTTAATTGATGTTCCTGTTCCTGTTATAGATAACACGAAAACTGACTGTATTGTATGGCGTGATGGGAATGGGGAAGAGAAGATTTACTCGGCATCCAATGTTTGGGATGCGATCCGTAATAGAGGTGTAAGGGTGGATTGGGCTACTATTGTATGGAATTCCAAATCGATTCCTAGACATGCATTCTTGCTTTGGTTGGTGATGAGGAAGTGTCCAGATTCACTGAACTGGAAAGACCCAGCGAACTGAAGAAGCTAACTGGACTGAAGGAAACTGAACTAATAATGCCATCTGAACAAGCCATGTTGATTCTGCCAGCAGTGGCCCATTTCAGACAAGTCTTTTCTGACCCTCATCCATACAAACTACAATGGCTCAGCCCAGGCAATGAGGTAAAAGTTAATCGCCAAGTAGTTATTCCTTTTTCTATTGGAGCTGTTAATCAAGATAAAGTTACTTGTGATGTTGTGCCTATGGATGCTTGTCATTTATTGTTTGGTAGACCTTGGTTGTATGATAAATACGTATACCACAATGGTCACTTAAATACTTACTCTTTGTTTATTAATGGGAAGAAAGTCACACTGACTTCTCTAAAACCCAATGAGATTATTAAAGCTGAATCAAGCACTAGGGCTGATAGATCTTTATTCATGAGTCAAGCTGATGTTGAAAAGGAATTAGACAGTGGTACTTCTGTTTTGTTGTTGCTTATGCTTGAAAATGGTGAAGATTAGAAGTGTGAAGAAGTCCCTTGTGTAGTTAGACCTTTACTTGCTGAATTTGCTGATGTATTCCCAGAGGAATTACCAGCTGGTTTGCCACCTATTAGAGGGATTGAGCATCAGATTGACCTGATCCCAGGGTCAATTCTTCCTAATAAAGCTTCTTATAGATGCTCCCCTAATGAAGCTAATGAGTTACAAAAGCAAGTAGATGAGCTGATTGCTAAAGGCTATGTTCGAGCTAGCATGAGTCCTTGTTCTGTTCCAGCTTTATTGGTGCCAAAGAAAGATGGTTCTATGCATATGTGTGTTGATAGCAGAGCCATCACTAACATCACTATCAAGTATAGATATCCTATTCCTAGATTGGATGATATGCTTGATGAGTTGCATGGGTCTAGTGTGTTTTCAAAGATAGATTTGAGGAGTGGCTACCATCAGATCAGAATAAAGGAGGGAGATGAGTGGAAGACAACCTTTAAGATTAAAGGTGGACTGTTTGAGTGGCTTGTCATGCCATTTGGGTTATCCAACGCACCCAGCACTTTCATGAGGTTAATGAATGAAGTGTTGAGGCCTCTTATTGGCAAGTTTGTGGTTGTATACTTTGATGATATCCTGGTTTATTCTCAGTCTGAGAAGGAACACTTAGATCATTTGAAAGCTGTGTTTGAGCTGTTAAGAAGACACCAACTCTATGGCAAGTTGGAGAAATGTGATTTCATGACTGGTAGTGTTGTGTTTTTGGGTTATGTGGTCTCTAAGGAAGCATTTCTATGGATCCATCCAAGGTAGAAGCAATCAGATCCTGGCCTGTTCCTTCTACTATCACTGAAGTCAGAAGTTTTCATGGCTTAGCATCCTTTTATAGAAGATTTATTAGAGATTTCTCTACAGTTGTTGCTCCTATAACTGATTGCCTAAAGAAAGGGGTCTTCAGTTGGCCTAAGTCAGCCCAGACTGCTTTTGAATCTTTAAAGGATAAGCTGAGTTCAGCTCCTGTCCTTTCTTTGCCAAACTTTGATTCACTCTTTGAGCTTGAATGTGATGCTAGTGGTGTTGGCATTGGAGCTGTGTTGATACAAGATAGAAGACCAGTTGCGTACTTTAGTGAGAAGCTGAATGGGTCCAAGCTGAATTATAGCACTTATGATAAAGAATTCTATGCCATTATTCGAGCTGTTGATCATTGGTCTCATTACTTGAAGCCAAAGCAGTTTGTTTTGTATTCTGACCATGAAGCTCTCAAGTACATTAATGGGCAGCACAAGCTGAATCAAAGGCATGCTAAATGGGTTGAATTTCTGCAGATGTATTCTTTTGCCTCCAAGCACAAGACTGGCTCCTCTAATGTTGTTGCTGATGCTCTCTCAAGAAGACATTCTATGCTATCTATTTTGGAGTCTAGAGTTCTTGGATTCTCATTTATCAAAGAATTATATGAGACTGATCCAGATTTTGGCTCTATTGTTTGTTCATCTCCCAATGAAGCTAAAGGGCCTTATGTTATTCAAGATGGGTTTCTGTTCAAGAAGGGTAAGCTGTGTATCCCAAAGGGCTCTATTAGAGATCTGTTGATTAGAGAAGCACATGGGGGAGGCTTGGCTGGTCATTTTGGAATTACTAAAACTATGGAGATTCTGGGTGAACATTTTCATTGGCCTTCTATGGTGAAAGACGTACAAGATATAGTTAAGAGATGTTCTATTTGTCAGCAGGCTAAGTCCACTTTTCACAAGGGTTTGTATACACCTCTTCCAGTTCCCAATCAGCCTTAGGAAGATCTGAGTATGGATTTTATTGTTGCTCTACCTAGGACTCAGCGTGGCTAAGATTCAATTATGGTGGTGGTTGATAGATTCTCCAAAATGGCTCATTTTATTCCTTGCCACACTACTAATGATGCCACCAATGTAGCAGCCTTGTTCTTTCAGGAGATAGTTCGACTTCATGGAATTCCAAAGACTATTGTCTCAGATAGAGATACAAAGTTTTTGAGTTATTTTTGGAAGACATTGTGGAAGCTGATGGGTACTAAGCTGCTGTTTAGCACTTCCCACCATCCCCAAACTGATGGTCAGACTGAAGTAACAAACAGAACCATTGGGATGCTGTTGAGAACACTAGTGAAGAAGACTTTGAAAGATTGGGATCTGAAGCTTTCTCAAGCTGAGTTTGCTTTCAATCGGGCTCCTAATTATTCTACTGGAAAATCTCCTTTTGAAATCTGTTATGGTGTGAATCTACTAACACCCATAGACATGATTCCATTTTCTATTGAGCCAAAAGTTTGTGTTGAAGCTGAAAGCACGGCAAAGGAGATCAAGAAGCTGCATGAACAAGTCAAGTGATGCGAAATTGCCCCTGAGTTGTCCTGAATTCAGTTCAGACCGAGTCAGCTTGGACTCAGCTCATGCCATGATGTTGTTTCCCGCGATGGCACACTTTGGGAAGATGATTGGTGATCCTCTCTGCCCCCTAGGATTCACCTTACTTAAATGGGAAAACTGAAATGTGGGGGAAGTTTGAAGATCAGCTCGTAAGTTCGTCCAATCTGGGTCAGCTTGGAAGAGGAGTCAGCTTGGGCAGAGTCAGCTTGGAACTGAATCATCTTGCGATTTTCAAACACTAAACTGTTTTGATACTTTCAATAACTAGGTCAAGTCATGTGATTAGCACGTGAGTATGGCTGTTCTAGATGGTTCTGAATAAGGATAAGAATTCAGTTGTATGTTTTTGACTTGTTTTGGTGACACCTGATCGTGGGAGAAGAAAAAGACAAGTGGGGACCAGAGAGAGAACCACCACTACCCTGCAGCTGCAGATTATGTTCTCTATTCCTATTGGTTGGTTTATAACAACCTTGTACTAGCTGTCTAGGGTAGAATATTTCATTGTCTCTTGTATTCTCTATAAATAGGGGCTGCCTTCTATTGTAAAAGAGTGTGTTTATGAAAGTTTGATAGAGCTGAATTCTATTCAATTCAAATCTTCTTTACCTTTATGGATCTTTGATCTTGGTGGTTTGAAGTGATCCCTTTATCAGTAATCTTGGTGGCGTTGCCTTTATAGATTATTGTGGTGAGATCTTAAAATCTTCATTACTTTTATCTGTAATTGTGGTGGCTCAGCCTTTATCAAATATAGTGGTGGTTTTGAAGTGTTTCTTCTATTTGATTCCGGTGGTTCAGTCCTTTACGAGTCAAGTATTAGATTCCTTTATCCTTGTTTATTTTATCTTGTTGTTCTTCTTTCAGTCTATTTTCATGGTTGTTGCTGTACTATTTGTTCTTATAGTCAGCTTGGGTGTGTTTTGTTATAAAATTCAGAAAATCTCTATAAAAATAGTTTTATATTCCACTGTACTTGTATTTTGTGAGTTGACTCAGCCTAACCCTGAGTTTTTCACATCAGTTGGTATCAAAGCCAAGTTTAAAAAGGTTTCTTAATCTTTTTATCCTTGGAGTTTTGTTGTTGTTCTGAGTTTCTCATTGTAAAAGTATGGCCTACAGAAGAAACATGACTCTGGAAGAAGCTAATAATCTTAGAAGGGCCGACAGATCGAAGCTCTCCAAGAACAGCTTGGGAGGGTTGTTAATCTGTTAAAAGATGGTGGTGTGAGATTAAATAGAGAAGAAGTTGCTGTTAGTGAAGGGGGTTCTGGTTCTCAAAACCTTAGTCTTGGATCTGGTAGTAATTCTGGATCTTCTAGTGAGTCTGATGCTTCCAATCAGCCTAGGAGGAGGCATAGAAGACATAAGATTGATGTTAAAGATATTAAGGTAGACCCACCAGATTTTGTTGGTTCTTCTAACCTTGAAGATTACTTTGAATGGGTTCAGATTATGGAATAGGATTATGGAGATTAAGGGTATGATGATAGAAAGGGTTTCAAGGTTGCTGTCATGAAGCTGAGTAAGTATGCATTAGCTTGGTATGAAAACATGAAGGAAGAAAGAGAATATAAGGGTAAAAGTAAAGTCAAGACCTGGTCAAAGCTGAAAGAGATTATGCAGAAGAGGTTTGTTCCCCAAGCTTATAAGCAAGAGCTGTATGTTCATATGAACAGCTTGAAATAAGGCAGTAAGGAGGTTGTGGAGTATATATCAGAACTGGAGTGAAGGAAGCTCAGGAGCATACTATTGCAAGATTCATGGGAGGTCTGAATTCCTTGATTGTTGAGAAGATGGAGTTGCAGCCTGTGTGGACATTCGAAGGTGCTTGCAAGCTGGCCATTCAGCTTGAGAAGCAAATGAAGAAGAAGTCAGCCTACAAGTCAATTCCTAAACCGGTTGTACCTGCTAAACATCCCATCTTTAAAGAAGTTAATACTGGAAAGGAGAAGGTTGGGGAAGGCTCCAAGAAGCCTAAGAAGAGATGTTTCAAGTGTCACGGGTATGTGCATTTCCAAGCTGAGTGTCCCAATCTGAGGGCTCTCACATTGAAAGAAGTTGAAGAACTGCAGGCTGAAGCTGAATATGAAGACAAGTGTACCTATGATGAAGATCCTAGTGAAGAAGAGCTTATTGAAACTGATGTTGGTGAAATGTTGGTGATTAGAAGAGCAATGCACGCTGATGAAGCTTCTGATGATAAAGCTCAAAGGGAAAACATTTTCCATTCAAGGTATACTATCAAGGGAAAGGTGTGCAGTTTGATTATTGATGGAGGAAGCTGTGCTAATGCTGCATCTACCTATACGGTGGATAACCTGGGCCTCCCTTATCCATACAAACTACAATGGCTCAGCCCAGGCAATGAGGTAAAAGTTAATCCCCAAGTAGTTGTTCCTTTTTCTATTGGAGCTGTTTATCAAGATGAAGTTACTTGTGATGTTGTGCCTATGGATGCTTGTCATTTATTGTTTGGTAGACCTTGGTTGTATGATAAATATGTATACCACAATGGTCACTTAAATACTTACTCTTTGTTTATTAATGGGAAGAAAGTCACACTGACTTCTCTAAAACCCAATGAGATTATTAAAGCTGAATCAAGCACTAGGGCTGATAGATCTTTATTCATGAGTCAAGCTGATGTTGAAAAGGAATTAGACAGTGGTACTTCTGTTTTGTTGTTGCTTATGCTTGAAAATGGTGAAGATAAGAAGTGTGAAGAAGTCTCTGGTGTAGTTAGACCTTTACTTGCTGAATTTGCTGATGCATTCCCAGAGGAATTACCTGCTGGTTTGCCACCTATTAGAGGGATTGAGCATCAGATTGACCTGATCCCAGGGTTAATTCTTCCTAATAAAGCTGCTTATAGATGCTCCCCTAATGAAACTAATGAGTTACAAAAGCAAGTAGATGAGCTGATTGCTAAAGGCTATGTTTGAGCTAGCATGAGTCCTTGTTCTGTTCCAACTTTATTGGTGCCAAAGAAAGATGGTTATATGCGTATGTGTGTTGATAGCAGAGCTATCAATAACATTACTATCAAGTATAGATATCCTATTCCTAGATTGGATGATATGCTTGATGAGTTGCATGGGTCTAGTGTATTTTCAAAGATAGATTTGAGAAGTGGCTACCATCAGATCAGAATGAAGGAGGGAGATGAGTGGAAGACAGCCTTTAAGATTAAAGGTAGACTGTTTGAGTGGCTTGTCATACCATTTGGGTTATCCAATGCACCCAGCACTTTCATGAGGTTAATGAATGAAGTGTTGAGGCCTCTTATTGGCAAGTTTGTGGTTGTGTACTTTGATGATATCCTGGTTTATTCTCAGTCTGAGAAGGAACACTTAGATCATTTGAAAGCTTTGTTTGAGCTGTTAAGAAGACACCAACTCTATGGCAAGTTGGAGAAATGTGATTTCATGACTGGTAGTGTTGTGTTTTTGGGTTATGTGGTCTCTAAGGAATGCATTTCTATGGATCCATCCAAGGTAGAAGCAATCAGATCCTGGCCTGTTCCTTCTTCTATCACTGAAGTCAGAAGTTTTCATGGCTTAGCATCCTTTTATAGAAGATTTATTAGAGATTTCTCTACAGTTGTTGCTCCTATAACTGATTGCCTAAAGAAAGGGGTCTTCAGTTGGCCTAAGTCATCCCAGACTGCTTTTGAATCTTTAAAGGAGAAGCTGAGTTCAGCTCCTGTCCTTTCTTTGCCTAATTTTGATTCACTCTTTGAGCTTGAATGTGATGTTAGTGGTGTTGGCATTGGAGCTGTGTTGATACAAGATAGAAGACCAGTTGCTTACTTTAGTGAGAAACTGAATGGGTCCAAGCTGAATTATAGCACTTATGATAAAGAATTCTATGCCATTATTCGAGCTGTTGATCATTGGTCTCATTACTTGAAGCCAAAGCAGTTTGTTTTGTATTCTGACCATGAAGCTCTCAAGTACATTAAAGGGCAGCACAAACTGAATCAAAGGCATGCTAAATGGGTTGAGTTTCTGCAGATGTATTCTTTTGCCTCCAAGCACAAGACTGGCTCCTCTAATGTTGTTGCTGATGCTCTCTCAAGAAGACATTCTATGCTATCTATTTTGGAGTCTAGAGTTCTTGGATTCTCATTTATTAAGGATTTGTACGAAGCTGATCCAGATTTTGGCTCTATTATTTGTTCCTCTCCAAATGAAGCTAAAGGGCCTTATGTTATTCGAGATGGGTTTCTGTTCAACAAGGGTAAGTTGTGTATCCCAAAGGGCTCTATTAGAGATCTGTTGATCAGAGAAGCACATGGGGGAGGCTTGGCTGGTCATTTTGGAATTACTAAAACTATGGAGATTCTGGGTGAACATTTTCATTGGCCTTCTATGGTGAAAGACGTACAAGATATAGTCAAGAGATGTTCTACTTGTCAGCAAGCTAAGTCCACTTTTCACAAGGGTTTGTATACACCTCTTCCAGTTCCCAATCAGCCTTGCGAAGATCTGAGTATGGATTTTATTGTTGCTCTACCTAGGACTCAGCGTGGCAAAGATTCAATTATGGTGGTGGTTGATAGATTCTACAAAATGGCTCATTTTATTCCTTGCCACACTACTAATGATGCCACCAAGGTAGCAGCCTTGTTCTTTCAGGAGATAGTTCGACTTCATGGAATTCCAAAGACTATTGTCTCAGATAGAGATAAAAGTTTTTGAGTTATTTTTGGAAGACATTGTGGAAGCTGATGGGTACTAAGCTGCTGTTTAGCACTTCTCACCATCCCCAAACTGATGGTCAGACTGAAGTAACAAACAGAACAATTGGGATGCTGTTGAGAACACTAGTGAAAAAGACTTTGAAAGATTGGGATCTGAAGCTTCCTCAAGCTGAGTTTGCTTTCAATCGGGCTCCTAATTATTCTATTGGAAAATCTCCTTTTGAAATCTGTTATGGTGTGAATCCACTAACACCCATAGACATGATTACATTTTCTATTGAGCCAAAAGTTTGTGTTGAAGCTGAATGCAGGGCAAAGGAGATCAAGAAGCTGCATGAACAAATCAACGCCAGAATTGAGAAGGTAAATGCTGATTACAAGGCCAAGGCAAACAAGAATAGAAGACAACCAACTTTTGCACCAGGAGATCTGGTTTGGATCCACCTCAGAAAGGAAAGATTCCCTTCAAAAAGAAAGAGTAAGCTGATGCCTAGAGCTGAAGGTCCTTTCAAGGTGTTAGAAAGATGTGGAGAGAATGCCTACAAAGTTGAACTGCCTGGAGATACCTCAGTCTCAAGTACATTTAATGTTGGTGATCTGATGCCATACCTGGAGGATGATTATCTTGAGGACTTGAGGACAAGTCCAAATTTAGAGGGGGAGGATGTTGCAAAATTGCCCCTGAGTTGTCCTGAACTTAGTTCAGACCGAGTCAGCTTGGACTCAGCTCAGGCCATGATGATGTTTCCCTCGATGGCACACTTTGGGAAGATGATTGGTGATCCTCTCTGCCCCCTAGGATTCACCTTACTTAAATGGGAAAACTAAAATGTGGGGGAAGTTTGAAGATCAGCTCGCAAGTTAGTCCAATCTGGGTCAGCTTGGAAAAGGAGTCAGCTTGGGACGTCCAGTCTGGGTCAGCTTGGAACTGAATCAGCTTGGGATTTTCAAACCCTAATCTGTTTTGATGCTTTCAATAACCAGGTCAAGTCATGTGATTAGCACGTGAGTATGGCTGTTCTAGATGGTTCTGAATAAGGATAAGAATTCAGTTGTATATTTTTGTCTTGTTTTGGTGACACCTGATCGTGGGAGAAGAAGAAGACAAGTGGAGACCAGAGAGAGAACCACCACTACCCTGCAGCTGCAGATTATGTTCTCTATTACTATTGGTTGGTTTATAACAACCTTGTACAAGCTGTCTAGGGTAGAATATTCCCTTTGTATCTTAGAATTCCTCTATAAATAGGGGTTGCCTTCTATTGTAAAAAGGAGAGTGTGTTTTATGAAAGTTTTATAGAGCTGAATTCTATTCAATTCAAATCTTCTTTACCTTTATGGATCTTTGATCTTGGTGGTTTGAAGTGATCCCTTTATCAGTAATCTTGGTGGCGTTGCCTTTATAGATTATTGTGGTGAGATCTTAAAATCTACATTACTTTTATCTGTATTTGTGGTGGCTCAGCCTTCATCAAATATAGTGGTGGTTTGGAGTGTTTCTTCTATTTGATTCCGGTGGTTCAGTCCTTTACGAGTCAAGTATTAGATTCCTTTATCCTTGATTAATTTATCTTGTTGTTCTTCTTTCAGTCTATTTTCATGGTTTTATTGTTGCTGTACTATTTGTTCTTATAGTCAGCTTGGGTGTGTTTTGTTTTAAAATTTAGAAAATCTCTATAAAAATAGTTTTATATTTCACTGTACTTGTATTTTGTGAGTTGACTCAGCCTAACCCTGAGTTTTTCACATCATCAAGGCCAGAATTGAGAAGGTAAATGCTGATTACAAGGCCAAGGCAAACAAGAATAGAAGACAACCAACTTTTGCACCAGGAGATCTGGTTTGGATCCACCTCAGAAAGGAAAGATTCCCTTCAAAAAGAAAGAGTAAGCTGATGCCTAGAGCTGAAGGTCCTTTCAAGGTGTTAGAAAGATGTGGAGAGAATGCATACAAAGTTGAACTGCCTGGGGATACCTGAGTCTCAAGTTCATTTAATGTTGGTGATCTGATGCCATACCTGGAGGATGATTATCTTGAGGACAAGTCCAAATTTAGAGGGGGAGGATGATGCGAAAATTCCCCGGAGTTGTCCTGAACTCAGTTCAGATCGAGTCAGCTTGGACTCAGCTCAGGCCATGATGATGTTTCCCTCGATGGCACACTTTGGGAAGATGATTGGTGATCCCCTCTGCCCCCTAGGATTCACCTTACTTTAATGGGAAAACTGAAATGTGGGGAAGTTTGAAGATCAGCTCATAACTTCGTCCAATCTGGATCAGCTTGGAAGAGGAGTCAGCTTGGGACGTCCAGTCTGGGTCAGCTTGGGCAGAGTCAGCTTGGAACTGAATCAGCTTGGGATTTTCAAACCCTAATCTGTTTAGATGCTTTCAATAACCAGCTCAAGTCATGTGATTAGCACGTCAGTATGGATGTTCTAGATGGTTCTGAATAAGGATAAGAATTCAGTTGTATGTTTTTGTCTTGTTTTGGTGACACCTGATCGTGGGAGAAGAAGAAGACAATTGGGGACCAGAGAGAGAACCACCACTACCCTGCAGCTGCAGATTATGTTCTCTATTCCTATTGGTTGGTTTATAACAACCTTGTACAAGCTGTCTAGGGTAGAATATTCCCTTTGTATCTTAGAATTCCTCTATAAATAGGGGTTGCCTTCTATTGTAAAAAGGAGAGTGTGTTTTATGAAAGTTTTATAGAGCTGAATTCTATTCAATTCAAATCTTCTTTACCTTTATGGATCTTTGATCTTGGTGGTTTGAAGTGATCCCTTTATCAGTAATCTTGGTGGCGTTGCCTTTATAGATTATTGTGGTGAGATCTTAAAATCTACATTACTTTTATCTGTATTTGTGGTGGCTCAGCCTTTATCAAATATAGTGGTGGTTTTGGAGTGTTTCTTCTATTTGATTCCGGTGGTTCAGTCCTTTACGAGTCAAGTATTAGATTCCTTTATCCTTGATTATTTTATCTTGTTGTTCTTCTTTCAGTCTATTTTCATGGTTTTATTGTTGCTGTACTATTTGTTCTTATAGTTAGCTAGGGTGTGTTTTGTTATAAAATCCAGAAAATCCCTATAAAAATAGTTTTATATTCCGCTGTACTTGTATTTTGTGAGTTGACTCAGCCTAACCCTGAGTTTTTCACATCATCAAGGCCAGAATTGAGAAGGTAAATGCTGATTACAAGGCCAAGGCAAACAAGAATAGAAGACAACCAACTTTTGCACCAGGAGATCTGGTTTGGATCCACCTCAGAAAGGAAAGATTCCCTTCAAAAAGAAAGAGTAAGCTGATACCTAGAGCTGAAGGTCCTTTCAAGGTGTTAGAAAGATGTGGAGAGAATGCCTACAAAGTTGAACTGCCTGGAGATACCTGAGTCTCAAGTTCATTTAATGTTGGTGATCTGATGCCATACCTGGAGGATGATTATCTTGAGGACTTGAGGACAAGTCCAAATTTAGAGGGGGAGGATGATGCGAAATTTCCCCTGAGTTGTCCTGAACTCAGTTCAGACCGAGTCAGCTTGGACTCAGCTCAGGCCATGATGATGTTTCCCTCGATGGCACACTTTGGGAAGATGATTGGTGATCCTCTCTGCCCCCTAGGATTCACCTTACTTAAATGGGAAAACTGAAATGTGGGGGAAGTTTGAAGATCAGCTCGTAAGTTCGTCCAATCTGGGTCAGCTTGAAAGAGGTGTCAGCTTGGGACGTCCAGTCTGGGTTAGCTTGGGCAGAGTCAGCTTGGAACTGAATCAGCTTGGGATTTTCAAACACTAATCTGTTTTGATGCTTTCAATAACCAGGTCAAGTCATGTGATTAGCACGTGAGTATGGCTGTTCTAGATGGTTCTGAATAAGGATAAGAATTCAGTTGTATGTTTTTGTCTTGTTTTGGTGACACCTGATCGTGGGAGAAGAAGAAGACAATTGGGGACCAGAGAGAGAACCACCACTACCCTGCAGCTGCAGATTATGTTCTCTATTCCTATTGGTTGGTTTATAACAACCTTGTACAAGCTGTCTAGGGTAGAATATTCCCTTTGTATCTTATAATTCCTCTATAAATAGGGGTTGCCTTCTATTGTAAAAAGGAGAGTGTGTTTTATGAAAGTTTTATAGAGCTGAATTCTATTCAATTCAAATCTTCTTTACCTTTATGGATCTTTGATCTTGGTGGTTTGAAGTGATCCCTTTATCAGTAATCTTGGTGGCGTTGCCTTTATAGATTATTGTGGTGAGATCTTAAAATCTTCATTACTTTTATCTGTATTTGTGGTGGCTCAGCCTTTATCAAATATAGTGGTGGTTTTGGAGTGTTTCTTCTATTTGATTCCGGTGGTTCAGTCCTTTCAGTCTATTTTCATGGTTTATTGTTGCTGTACTATTTGTTCTTATAGTCAGTTTGGGTGTGTTTTGTTATAAAATCCAGAAAATCCCTATAAAAATAGTTTTTATATTCCGCTGTACTTATATTTTGTTAGTTGACTCAGCCTAACCCTGAGTATTTCACATCAGTTCTGGTTCTCAAAACCTTAGTCTTGGATCAGGTAGTAATTCTGGATCTTCTAGTGAGTCTGATGCTTCCAATCAGCCTAGGAGGAGGCATAGAAGACATAAGATTGATGTTAAAGATATTAAGGTAGACCCACCAGATTTTGTTGGTTCTTCTAACCCTGAAGATTACTTTGAATGGGTTCAGATTATGGATAGGATTATGGAGATTAAGGGGTATGATGATAGAAAGGGTTTCAAGGTTGCTGTCATGAAGCTGAGTAAGTATGCATCAGCTTGGTATGAAAACATGAAGGAAGAAAGAGAATATAAGGGTAAAAGTAAAGTCAAGACCTGGTCAAAGCTGAAGGAGATTATGCAGAAGAGGTTTGTTCCCCAAGCTTATAAGCAAGAGCTGTATGTTCATATGAACAACTTGAAACAAGGTAGTAAGGAGGTTGTGGAGTATATAAGGGAGTTTGAACAGCTTAAGATCAGAACTGGAGTGAAGGAAGCTGAGGAGCATACTATTGCAAGATTCATGGGAGGTCTGAATTCCTTGATTGTTGAAAAGATAGAGTTGCAGCCTGTGTGGACATTCGAAGTTGCTTGCAAGCTGGCCATTCAGCTTGAGAAGCAAATGAAGAAGAAGTCAGCCTACAAGTCAATTCCTAAACCGGTTGTACCTGCTAAACATCCCATCTTTAAAGAAGTTAATACTGGAAAGGAGAAGGTTGGGGAAGGCTCCAAGGAGCCTAAGAAGAGATGTTTCAAGTGTCACGGGTATGGGCATTTCCAAGCTGAGTGTCCCAATCTGAGGGCTCTCACATTGAAAGAAGTTGAAGAACTGCAGGCTGAAGCTGAATATGAAGACAAGTGTACCTATGATGAAGATCCTAGTGAAGAAGAGCTTATTGAAGCTGATGTTGGTGAAATGTTGGTGATTAGAAGAGCAATGCACGCTGATGAAGCTTCTGATGATAAAGCTCAAAGGGAAAACATTTTCCATTCAAGGTGCACTATCAAGGGAAAGGTGTGCAGTTTGATTATTGATGGAGGAAGCTGTGCTAATGCTGCATCTACCTATATGGTGGATAAGCTGGGCCTCTCAACTACCAAGCACCCTCATCCATACAAACTACAATGGCTCAGCCCAGGCAATGAGGTAAAAGTTAATCGCTAAGTAGTTGTTCCTTTTTCTATTGGAGCTGTTTATCAAGATGAAGTTACTTGTGATGTTGTGCCTATGGATGCTTGTCATTTATTGTTTGGTAGACCTTGGTTGTATGATAAATACGTATATCACAATGGTCACTTAAATACTTACTCTTTGTTTATTAATGGGAAGAAAGTCACACTGACTTCTCTAAAATGGTGAAGATAAGAAGTGTGAAGAAGTCCCTGGTGTAGTTAGACCTTTACTTGCTGAATTTGCTGATGTATTCCCAGAGGAATTACCTGCTGGTTTGCCACCTATTAGAGGGATTGAGCATCAGATTGACCTGATCCCAGGGTCAATTCTTCCTAATAAAGCTGCTTATAGATGCTCCCCTAATGAAACAAATGAGTTACAAAAGGAAGTAGATGAGCTGATTGCTAAAGGCTATGTTCGAGCTAGCATGAGTCCTTGTTCTGTTCCAGCTTTATTGGTGCCAAAGAAATATGGTTCTATGCGTATATGTGTTGATAGAAAAGCCATCAATAACATCACTATCAAGTATAGATATCCTATTCCTAGATTGGATGATATGCTTGATGAGTTGCATGGGTCTAGTGTATTTTCAAAGATAGATTTGAGGAGTGGCTACCATCAGATCAGAATGAAGGAGGGAGATGAGTGGAAGACAGCCTTTAAGATTAAAGGTGGACTGTTTGAGTGGCTTGTCATGCCATTTGGGTTATCCAACGCACCCAGCACTTTCATGAGGTTAATGAATGAAGTGTTGAGGCCTCTTATTGGCAAGTTTGTGGTTGTGTACTTTGATGATATCCTGGTTTATTCTCAGTCTGAGAAGGAACACTTAGATCATTTGAAAGCTGTGTTTGAGCTGTTAAGAAGACACCAACTCTATGGCAAGTTGGAGAAATGTGATTTCATGACTGGTAGTGTTGTGTTTTTGGGTTATGTGGTCTCTAAGGAAGGCATTTCTATGGATCCATCCAAGGTAGAAGCAATCAGATCCTGGCCTGTTCCTTCTTCTATCACTGAAGTCAGAAGTTTTCATGGCTTAGCATCCTTTTATAGAAGATTTATTAGAGATTTCTCTACAGTTGTTGCTCCTATAACTGATTGCCTAAAGAAAGGGGTCTTCAGTTGGCTTAAGTCAGCCCAGACTGCTTTTGAATCTTTAATGGAGAAGCTGAGTTCAGCTCCTATCCTTTCTTTGCCTAATTTTGATTCACTCTTTGAGCTTGAATGTGATGCTAGTGGTGTTGGCATTGGAGCTGTGTTGATACAAGATAGAAGACCAGTTGCTTACTTTAGTGAGAAGCTGAATGGGTCCAAGCTGAATTATAGCACTTATGATAAAGAATTCTATGCCATTATTCGAGCTGTTGATCATTGGTCTCATTACTTGAAGCCGAAGCAGTTTGTTTTGTTTTCTGACCATGAAGCTCTCAAGTACATTAATGGGCAACATAAGCTGAATCAAAGGCATGCTAAATGGGTTGAGTTTCTGCAGATGTATTCTTTTGCCTCCAAGCACAAGACTGGCTCCTCTAATGTTGTTGCTGATGCTCTCTCAAGAAGACATTCTATGCTATCTATTTTGGAGTCTAGAGTTATTGGATTCTCATTTATTAAGGATTTGTACGAAGCTGATCCAGATTTTGGCTCTATTATTTGTTCCTCTCCAAATGAAGCTAAAGGGCCTTATGTTATTCAAGATGGGTTTCTGTTCAAGAAGGGTAAGCTGTGTATCCCAAAGGGATCTATTAGAGATCTGTTGATTAGAGAAGCACATGGGGGAGGCTTGGCTGGTCATTTTGGAATTACTAAAACTATGGAGATTCTGGGTGAACATTTTCATTGGCCTTCTATGGTGAAAGACGTACAAGATATAGTCAAGGGATGTTCTACTTGTCAGCAGGCTAAGTCCACTTTTCACAAGGGTTCGTATACACCTCTTCCAGTTCCCAATCAACCTTGGGAAGATCTGAGTATGGATTTTATTGTTGCTCTACCTAGGACTCAGCATGGCAAAGATTCAATTATGGTGGTGGTTGATAGTTTCTCCAAAATGGCTCATTTTATTCCTTGCCACACTACTAATGATGCCACCAAGGTAGCAGCCTTGTTCTTTCAGGAGATAGTTCGACTTCATGGAATTACAAAGACTATTGTCTTACATAGAGATACAAAGTTTTTGAGTTATTTTTGGAAGACATTGTGGAAGCTGATGGGTACTAAGCTGCTGTTTAGCACTTCTCACCATCCCCAAACTGATGGTCAGACTGAAGTAACAAACAGAACCATTGGGATGCTGTTGAGAACACTAGTGAAGAAGACTTTGAAAGATTGGGATCTGAAGCTTTCACAAGCTGAGTTTGCTTTCAATCGGGCTCCTAATTATTCTACTGGAAAATCTCCTTTTGAAATCTGTTATGGTGTGAATCCACTAACACCCATAGACATGATTCCATTTTCTATTGAGCCAAAAGTTTGTGTTGAAGCTGAAAGCAGGGCAAAGGAGATCAAGAAGCTGCATGAATAAGTCAAGGCCATAATTGAGAAGGTAAATGCTGATTACAAGGCCAAGGCAAACAAGAATAGAAGACAACCAACTTTTACTTGCTTAAATGATTTGGTGATCCTCTCTGCCCCCTAGGATTCACCTTACTTAAATGGGAAAACTGAAATGGGAAAACTGAAACGTGATTAGCACGTGAGTATGGCTGTTCTAGATGGTTCTGAATAAGGATAAGAATTCAGTTGTATGTTTTTGTCTTGTTTTGGTGACACCTGATCGTGGGAGAAGAAGAAGACAAGTGGGGACCAGAGAGAGAACCACCACTACCCTGCAGCTGCAGATTATGTTCTCTATTCCTATTGGTTGGTTTATAACAACCTTGTACTAGCTGTCTAGGGTAGAATATTCCCTTTGTATCTTATAATTCCTCTATAAATAGGGGTTGCCTTCTATTGTAAAAATCAGAGTGTGTTTTATGAAAGTTTGATAGAGCTGAATTCTATTCAATTCAAATCTTCTTTACCTTTATGGATATTTGATCTTGGTGGTTTGAAGTGATCCCTTTATCAGTAATCTTGGTGGCGTTGCCTTTATAGATTATTGTGGTGAGATCTTAAAATCTTCATTACTTTTATCTGTATTTGTGGTGGCTCAGCCTTTATCAAATATAGTGGTGGTTTTGGAGTGTTTCTTCTATTTGATTCCGGTGGTTCAGTCCTTTACGAGTCAAGTATTAGATTCCTTTATCCTTGTTTATTTTATCTTGTTGTTCTTCTTTCAGTCTATTTTCATGGTTTTATTGTTGCTGTACTATTTGTTCTTATAGTCAGCTTGGGTGTGTTTTGTTATAAAATCCAGAAAATCCCTATAAAAATAGTTTTTATATTCCGATGTACTTGTATTTTGTGAGTTGACTCAGCCTAACCCTGAGTATTTCACATCAGTTGCAGAGGCAAGTAGATGAGTTGGTTGCCAGAGGCTATGTGAGAGCAAGTATGAGTCCTTGTTCAGTGCCAGCTCTCCTGGTTCCAAAGAAAGATGGTACAATGAGAATGTGTGTTGATAGCAGGGCCATCAACAATATAACCATTAAGTATAGATATCCCATTCCCAGGTTGGATGATATGCTTGATGAGTTACATGGCTCCAGAGTGTTTTCCAAGATTGATCTCAGAAGTGGCTATCACCAGATAAGAATGAAAGATGGAGATGAGTGGAAAACTGCTTTCAAAATCAAGGGAGGTTTGTATGAATGGTTAGTTATGCCTTTTGGCTTATCTAATGCTCCCAGTACCTTCATGAGACTGATGAATGAAGTTCTCAGACCACTCATTGGTCAGTTTGTTGTTGTGTTACTTTGATGATATTCTGGTGTATTCAAAATCTGAAGCTGATCATGTTAGCCATCTGAAGAAGGTATTTGAACTGTTGAGAAGACACCAATTGTATGGCAAATTGGAGAAATGTGATTTTATGGTGGAAAGTGTGATATTTCTGGTATATGTTGTTTCAAAAGAAGGAATTTCTATGGATCCCTCTAAGGTTGATGCCATCAGATCATGGCCAGTTCCAACTACAATCACTGAAGTAAGAAGTTTTCATGGACTGGCATCATTTTATAAAAGATTTATCAAGCATTTCTTTACAGTTGTAGCTCCAATTACTGACTGTCTAAAGAAAGGCGTGTTCAACTGGCCGAGTTCAGCCCAACTGGCGTTTGAAGCACTAAAGGATAAGCTCAGTTCAGCTCCAGTCTTATCCTTAACATGGTTGATGGAAATTGGGCGTTGTCGATTAGTGATAAGCTTACCCAGATCGAGCCTCCTGTTTTGGTTGAGAATAATTGTGATAAACTTTGTTTGAGATATGATAATGATTACCACGATTTTTCAGTTGCTAATGTTTGGGATGCTATTCGCCTTAGAGACTTAGAGGTTCCTTGGTTTAGGGCTGTTTGGTTTACTCATTGTATTCTAAAACATGTTATTCATCTTTGGTTGGTTATTAAACGCAAATTGAAGACTCAAGATATGTTAAGATCATGGGATGTACATGCGAGTTCGTCTACTCCACTTGTATGTTCTTTATGTGGTCTTGTTCCGGATTCTCACGATCATCTGTTTTTTGAATGTCAATTTGCTTGGGATGTTTGGCAAGGTATATGCACAAGTGTTGGCCTGGCTTGTTTTTCTGCTCATTGGAATGTTATTATGGCAAATGTTATCCAGTTTGCAATGAGTAGAAAAGCAGAATTTATTATTGCTAAGTTGGTGCTCGCAGCTACTACGTACTTTGTGTGGCAAGAAAGAAATAATAGGTTATTCCAACAAACAAAGAGATCTCCACAACAGCTGATTGAAGTGATTAGATCTACAGTACGTTTGAAGCTTCTTTCGTTTAAGTTCAAGAAGATGGCTAGTGTGGATGCTATTTTGAATGCCTGGAAGTTACCTAAGTCGATTTGTTTTGATTCAGCGTGATTTTTTTTAGCTTGTGTTTAGCTTAATTGCTTAGGTTTTGTGATTTTTTTTTTTTTTTTTTTTTTTACGATTGTATATTTTTATAGTTTCTTATTTTTATCACTTAACTTTTTTTCGATTTGTTTTGATTTTTTTTTTTAGCTTGTGTTTAGCTTAATTGCTTAGGTTTTGTGATTAATCATGAAAGTGGTATGTCACTGGTTCATGATCTAGTTTAGTAGTTGCTACTTGTTTGTATTAAGTCGTATTGGCACTTAGTCAGTACGCTTGTCTCACATTTCATTATTTATAAAGCTAACCTGGGGTGACGGCCTTTTACCGAAAAAAATTACAATTATAGTCCGGAACATAATTGCAAGCGTATCACGACGCGAGTGTGTTTGTATAGCCATACTTGTGTTGACCGGTGTGCAAAGTAATGAAGTTGGAGAGGTTTCTATGTAGTGAACCTTATGTGCCGAGAGTAAACATCGTGTAGCAACTTTAATGACGTTGATGTCTCGTGTGTGTGGAAATGTGTGAAGATCAATGAAAAGTTATAGCCGGTTAAAGGTGTATGATGATTATCATGCACATGAAGTTAAATGAAGACTAAAGGTACGTGAGGAATGAAGTAATTGGTAGACATTGTTGTTGAGTCTACTAGTTCAAGAGATATGGACTTGAAGTTGACAAGTAAAGTTAATGCAGGATAGTTGAAGAGTGATGAATAGGTGATGCACAGCAGGGTTACCGGGTACACGTATGGAAGGATACAATTACAATTATGGTCCGGAACATAATTGCAAGCGTATCACGACGCGAGTGTGTTTGTATAGCCATACTTGTGTTGACCGGTGTGCAAAGTAATGAAGTTGGAGAGGTTTCTATGTAGTGAACCTTATGTGCCGAGAGTAAACATCGTGTAGCAACTTTAATGACGTTGATGTCTCGTGTGTGTGGAAATGTGTGAAGATCAATGAAAAGTTATAGCCGGTTAAAGGTGTATGATGATTATCATGCACATGAAGTTAAATGAAGACTAAAGGTACGTGAGGAATGAAGTAATTGGTAGACATTGTTGTTGAGTCTACTAGTTCAAGAGATATGGACTTGAAGTTGACAAGTAAAGTTAATGCAGGATAGTTGAAGAGTGATGAATAGGTGATGCACAGCAGGGTTACCGGGTACACGTATGGAAGGATACAATTACAATTCCGGTCGCGAACGTAATTGTAAATGTATCACGACATGTGTGTGTTTGTGAGACTGTGTCTGTGTTGATCCAAATGAAGAAGAATGCCCGTAATTGGTGGAGGGCTACTACGGTGTCAATAGCTCCCGAGGTACTAGCGGTGATGCCTTGGGGTACATTTAAGGAGAAGTTCTTGGAAGAGTATGTGGGAACTTGAGAGATGAGGCTTATTGTGATGGCCTCCCGGCTAATTAACGTGGTTTATGTAGGCAGCACACTACCTTATCTACAACTATGAAGGAGTTTAAGAGGTTGAATGATGACCTCAAATCTGAAAAGTTGTTGAGAAAGCCGATGATAAGAAGTCGGGATCCAAGAGAAGATCTAATTGTTCTTCGGGTTCTAATAAGAAGTTTAAAGGTAGTTCTATTTCGAATAGAAGTAAGGACAAGAAGAAGAGTGGCACGTGGTGCCCAACTTGCAAGATTACACATGAAGGTCAATGTTCAGACAAGACCAAAGGGTGCCTTACGTGTGGTTCATTGGGGCACATTGCAGCTAATTATAAGGATAGTATCATTACTACAAGTGTCATGAAACAGGACATCTTATTGCCGATTGCCCTCAGATGAAGAACGAAGGAAAGAATGCAGCCGCTCCAAAGACGGGAGTTCAGGTCCTTCGAATGACGGTGGAAGCCGCTAAGAACAAACGACGAGGTGGAGATTCTTTCTCATATTGCAGGAATGAATGGCGAACTAACACGTGAACCTTCAAGCAGTTCTATCGCTTACTGCCTTCGCCGGTGTGACGTGAAGATGATATGGAGATCCTATGTTTGCACAGAATTTTACGTATGGCTGTTTCTCAAGATAATGAGTTTTCCCTTAAGAGAAGTTAAGAAGAAAAATGATGGATTTAATTGCAGTCTCTTAAATCACAAGGAGTAGAAGTTTTCAGAAGCATTCGGTTCCGAATTGATCATAACGATGTCGATTGCGGACTCTATTTATTTCTACAAGATGGATTTACGATTTGTACTACCATATGATGAAGTTGATGATGAAAGTCCTGCTTAGGTTAATTATACACTCATTAAGACCCAATTGAGTTTTTTTTTTTTTTTTTTTTTTTTTTTTTTTTTTTTTTTTTTTTTTTTTTTTTTTTTTTTTTTTTTTTTTTTTTTTTTTTTTTTTTTTTTTTTTTTTTTTTTTTTTTTTTTTTTTTTTTTTTTTTTTTTTTTTTTTTTTTTTTTTTTTTTTTTTTTTTTTTTTTTTTTTTTTTTTTTTTTTTTTTTTTTTTTTTTTTTTTTTTTTTTTTTTTTTTTTTTTTTTTTTTTTTTTTTTTTTTTTTTTTTTTTTTTTTTTTTTTTTTTTTTTTTTTTTTTTTTTTTTTTTTTTTTTTTTTTTTTTTTTTTTTTTTTTTTTTTTTTTTTTTTTTTTTTTTTTTTTTTTTTTTTTTTTTTTTTTTTTTTTTTTTTTTTTTTTTTTTTTTTTTTTTTTTTTTTTTTTTTTTTTTTTTTTTTTTTTTTTTTTTTTTTTTTTTTTTTTTTTTTTTTTTTTTTTTTTTTTTTTTTTTTTTTTTTTTTTTTTTTTTTTTTTTTTTTTTTTTTTTTTTTTTTTTTTTTTTTTTTTTTTTTTTTTTTTTTTTTTTTTTTTTTTTTTTTTTTTTTTTTTTTTTTTTTTTTTTTTTTTTTTTTTTTTTTTTTTTTTTTTTTTTTTTTTTTTTTTTTTTTTTTTTTTTTTTTTTTTTTTTTTTTTTTTTTTTTTTTTTTTTTTTTTTTTTTTTTTTTTTTTTTTTTTTTTTTTTTTTTTTTTTTTTTTTTTTTTTTTTTTTTTTTTTTTTTTTTTTTTTTTTTTTTTTTTTTTTTTTTTTTTTTTTTTTTTTTTTTTTTTTTTTTTTTTTTTTTTTTTTTTTTTTTTTTTTTTTTTTTTTTTTTTTTTTTTTTTTTTTTTTTTTTTTTTTTTTTTTTTTTTTTTTTTTTTTTTTTTTTTTTTTTTTTTTTTTTTTTTTTTTTTTTTTTTTTTTTTTTTTTTTTTTTTTTTTTTTTTTTTTTTTTTTTTTTTTTTTTTTTTTTTTTTTTTTTTTTTTTTTTTTTTTTTTTTTTTTTTTTTTTTTTTTTTTTTTTTTTTTTTTTTTTTTTTTTTTTTTTTTTTTTTTTTTTTTTTTTTTTTTTTTTTTTTTTTTTTTTTTTTTTTTTTTTTTTTTTTTTTTTTTTTTTTTTTTTTTTTTTTTTTTTTTTTTTTTTTTTTTTTTTTTTTTTTTTTTTTTTTTTTTTTTTTTTTTTTTTTTTTTTTTTTTTTTTTTTTTTTTTTTTTTTTTTTTTTTTTTTTTTTTTAATAGAAGCTGATGCGTAGAATTGAAAGGGACAAGGTCCCATTTGAAGTTTACTTCCATGACTATAAGGTTATGGTAAGCACTTGTCTATAACGAGCTAGTCAAGGGTGATGTTTGTCTAGAGACGAATATGTTGATATTGTGTGAGTGGATTCTGAAAGTTCATAAATAACCAGCGTAGAACTATAAGTCTAAAAGTAAGACTTCGGTATCCAAGAACGAAATGACCAAAAGTAGTACTTGAGGGAGTTCATGAACCGTAATGATGTGTTCATTTGGATGTCGCCTGAAGTGTGATACGACCTATATTGGTACAAGGTGTAGTAAATTTTATATGTTGAAGGGTGAATGGGTTAAAAGCCAAGACTAGACACCGAAAGTTTGGTGGCAATACAAGGAGTTAATGGTCCCCTGACGAAAGTGAGTGGTCATGTCACCTTGGACATGAAAGAAAAGATGTGTGATTAAGAAGTGCTTTTAAAGTGTGAGAGTAAATGGTAGAATGTTTTGAATCGAGACGGCCATTATATGAGATTTTTAAAGATGTTTGTCAAGTGTGAGGAAAAATGGTGAACTCATGTGATGCCTACCACTTTTAGTTTGATGGAAAGAAGAATGAATGGGGTATAAAACTTGGTAAAACCATATGATTGTGTGATGGTACCTTGAGATTTATTGTTGTGATCATATGCATCAATGATCATGTTATAGATGTTGGATGTCATTTCATGATTTGGCAAGTTATTGAAAGGAAAAGCGCAGAATCAAAGATCATAAAGGCAATAGTTCATAAAGTTGAAATTGTAAAAGAAGTGTTTTGGTTAGCTCAAAATTGTCTAAAGGTTTTGTGGTGAACAAGGGAAGCTTATTATGCGCAAAGTGGGTAATATGGTTTAACCATAAGTCATTATGGACGGATATGTTATGCATCAATTAGGTTTTAAAAGAGTCTTTTTCTGGTGTAAAACCCGTTTTTTAACGTTTTTTTTTTAATAATAATAATAATAAGCCCTTTTGCTGTCTCTCCATGGGCGATTTTCTCTTGGCCGTTCCTTTCCAATTCTTCCCCTAAATCTGATCGATCTCATATTTTGATTTCGAATCGTGTGTGATAATCTCTTGATTATTATATTCTGTTCGTTTTTGGTTGTGATTTTCGTTTTCTTTTTTAGGTTTTTGGTCGCACCTTTGAGTTAGGGTTTTATATATCTTTATTGATCAATCGTTTCTTGTTTGCATGGTAATATGGTGACGTGATTTTCATGAAGAGAACTGATTCCATTGATTTTATGTTATTATTGATAGAATTAATAAGTTGTGTGTTGAATGAGAGTTGTTTCTGGTGATTTCTCAATTCTTGTTGATCGAATTAATCATTTAAAACAACGTGAGATGTCTAGATGTGCTGCTCCTCCTAAACCGGTTAGGATTCTCAAAAACCCTAACAATCAGGATGGGGTTTTTTTCAAGGACGAATCTGCTGGTAATGATGGTATGGATCAATCTGCTAACAAGATCGATGAGACAGATATGGCTGATAAAGATGGTAAGAAGGAGGATCAGGAGTTTAAGGGGGCTGATTCTGATCATATTCAGTCGAAGGACAAACCTCCTGTGAAGAATCCTACTAACCCTAAGAGGGCTGATTCTGATCATATTCCGACGAAGGATAAACCTCATGTGCATAATTCTACTAACCCTACTGCATCATATGCTTCTAAGCTTATGGGGAATGGTTCAAAACCTACGGGTGCTGGGGTGAGTAATAGTGGTAATGAAAAGAAAGCGAATTTTAGAATTGTTTTTACGGATTCCGCTGCAGATGGTATTGATGTGACAATTCCAATTGAAGCTGTTAAAGAAGTCACAAGTCGATTTTCAAATTCATTATATGGATACTTCCTAGGAGAACGACTTGCTTTTCCTGTTGTTGAAAATTATGTGAAGAATACTTGGGCTAAGTTTGGTTTAAAACGCATGATGATGAATGATGCAGGATTCTTCTTTTTTCAATTTAGTACAAAAGAAGGTTTGGAGCAAGTGTTACAAAAGGGTCCTTGGATGATTAGGTCCACTCCTATTTTGTTAAATGTTTGGACGCCTAATACTTGCCTATCTAAGCAGGAATTCACTTCCATTCCTGTTTGGATCAATATCTATGATGTGCCCCTAGTTGCTTTTACTGAAGTGGACTAAGTATGATAGCTTCGAAGTTAGGGAAACCTTTAATGCTAGATTCTTATACAAGTCAGATGTGTTTCTCTTCTTGGGGTCGACATAGTTATGCTAGAGCACTTATCGTTTTGGATGCAAGTGTGACACCTAGAGAAGAATTGGTGATTGCTGTTCCGAATTTGGATAGTGATGGATGTTCGAAACATACGGTTAATATTGAGTATGAATGGCAGCCTCCTCATTGCCTTCTTTGTAAAGTCTTTGTTCATGATAATCATAGTTGTCCTCATTCGATGAAAAGCAAGAAAGATAAGGTGACGGAGGATGGATTTACTACTGTGGTAAATAAGAGGAAAAAGGGTAAAGCTGAACAACAAAAACCACCACGGACTGAAACGGGTTTTCGAATGAACAAAAAGAAGCAGAATTGGATTTTTAAGCAAAAACAACCAGAAAATAAAGTTGATAACCCTAGTGGGGATAAGAAGAGTGAAGTGGATAAAGGCAAAGACAAAGTGGATAACCAGCAGCATTCCATGCAACCAGATAAGAGGCAGATTCCAACATCTAATGCTTATCATGTCTTGTCTGGGTTAGATGATGAGGGAACTTCTAAAGATAAACCTGATAAGTTAGGTTTTCTTACGGATTCAGATGATGATGAAGTAATTTTTGATGAAGGGTCGGAGCCTGTGGCCGATCCTATTGGTTCTGAGGGGGCAAGCACTCCCGGTATAACAATTCTTGTAAGTCCCAACTCGTTAGATGGTACTACTGAAGACACCTCTATGTCGATGGTGGAGTTACTTTGCAATATATGCACTGAACTGGAGACGACCAGTTGCAGTGTGTATATACCAAGTTCTAGATAGTTTACTTATACAAATGACAATAAGTAAAGAACAATGCAATAATACAAATAACTTGTAAGATAACTTGATGAGACAATATGTATTTTTCAATGTGTAATTTATTTATTGATTTAAACAAATTACAAGGTTGATGCGGAACCAAGATAATACACGAATGTAAATATCCTAACAACCTATGAAATACAATTGATCTATACTCGGAATTTCTCAAGACAATGTTCCTTTTAGCGATTGAGAGAAGATTGCACAAGTTCACCAAGAATATTGCAGGTTTGCAAAGTGTGAAGTTATTCGTCTTTGTGAAATACCTTTGTGAGATCGAATACTTAATTTCTTGGTTGTGCAATGACTTGTATTTATAGGCAAAGTTAACATTGGGATGTTAACTTTAGCCGTACAAATGTGGTTGGGAGCATTTAAGGAATAGCATTTAATTCCTTAAAAAGCAGTGTAAAGTCGCATGTTAAAGTGACTTTACATAACCACCTTTATGTACCTTTTAATACTTAAATAATAAGATAAGGCTTATTATCCGGGTAAAGGTACATAAAGCATATAAGTCAATTCCTCGTAATTAGTGTAAAGCTTTGTAAGGGCTTTCCACTGATGGTCTCCAGTTTGTAACTGACTAGAATGCCAACTGGGCTTCGCTGCCATTGTCATTCTCTATCTTCCATTTGTTGTCTTCGACTTCAACTGGAATGCTTCTTCAACTTGGTCAGTTCTCAACTGGAGGAAGTATTCAGTTGCGTTAACTGTACGGTGCAACTGGACTTCAATATATTTCTCGACAAATTATCTTGGTCACCAGTTTTACTGGGTCACCAGATGCAACTGGTGACTGGTCAGTGTGAACTGGTGACTGGCCAGTTCCAGGTGAACTGGTCCTAACAAATTCCCCCTATTTGTCTAGAAATATAGTCTAAGTCTTTTCTAGTTCTTGTATCTATACAAGTGTGAACTGGAAGGACTTGTTCGATTTAAATCTATTTAAGTTATCTAAGACATTTTTATAGATCAATAAATGCCTTAGGTTTTTCTTTTAGGTTTGTTAGATTTTAATCTATTATCTACCTTGTGGTTACAAACTGGTAACTTCACTTATACAAGGAAATGAAATTTATACAAGTTACAAAATGTAAATACAAATTACAAGTAGATAAACTGAAGAAAGAACTTAATGAGATGGCCCTTCGCCAGTTCTTCTTCTCTTGGCAACTGAAGAGATAGGCAGAGTATCTTCAGGGTCAATATTCAACTTTTGCTAAAGATTTTCTTTATGTTGAATCTTCCCCCTTAGAAAGTTAACTCATGCTTTCTCGAACCTATTCTTTTGTGCCTTAGCATCCAAAACATTCACCATCTCCACCCATTCGTTGAACCCATACTGCATAGCACCAGGATCATCAGTTCTAACCAGTGGCCCACCAGTATACTTAACTTCGATTTGAAAAACCTTGGTGCCTGGCTTGATTGTAACATTGACACCATTAATAGTACCACTATGTCTTCTGGTTGACATGATCTGGGAGTAGTAGTTTCTAGCTTCAGATTCATTTGTGATTTTTATACTCCCAGCACCAGCAGCCAGTACAGCGGACTTAATGTCTTCATTGGATACCTCGCAAGTTGATTCAACGAATGTGCTAAGGTCAGCATCTCTTGCATCTCTTGTCAGTGGTCTTCTTGGTTGTGGAATCCTTCTTCTTGGTGGATTCAATACATCCTTTCACAACCTTTTTAACATTTGCAATTCTCTTAAGAATCCCACTGGCCCTAATCTCTTTTGCCTTCTCCACTGAAATGTTTAAGCTCCTGGCATCGAATTCAGCTTCATCCTCATGATAGTGTCTATCCAGTTCTACATCTAGCATTTCATTCAACTGGTCAACTATCCTAGGATCATTCTTAACCCTAACATACTCATCCTTAGTGATACCTAGTAGATTGGCATCACTCATATCCAGCAACTTAATCTGAGCAAGATGTGCCCTGGCCTCAACTTGGTTTCTTTGTTTCATTTTCTTTCTTTCTTTGATGTCATTACCAAGTCTAGCTAGTTTTTTACTATCATTATCTGAACCTGGAGGTAGTATGTCAGCATTACCAGTTTCTAACATTTCACCAGTGGCCGGCTGGGCAGATGCATCACCAGCTAAACCTTTACCTTTGTCCAAACCAACATTCCCCCTAACACTCTGCTCACCAGCTTCAGTACTGGTAGCCACAACCAATTCTCTTCCAGGTGCAACTGGTCGTGTAAGGACTGAACTTCTTCCCCCTTGGCAGCATCTAGACCTGCCCTAATTGCATCCCATTCAGAGGGGTGAGATGGCAACCGGTCAAGAGGCTGCCATGACTGCATGTCCTTACACTCTTTGAAGATGCCACACATCATCCTGAAGGACCTCCATAAATGGTTCGTCTCCTTGGACTGGGTCAAGACATTTGCAACAACTTGGTCTTGACCAGTTTTCAATTCATTCAAGATCTTGGAGTCCTCATCCAAACCTGAGATAACCTTATCCTTAACTTCATCATCCATCTTCTTCAGATTTTCCACTTCAGTTGTCAGTTTCTCTATAGATTGAGCATGTAGAGATACCTGGGTGTTCAAACTTTCTATGCTGCCTCTCAACTGGTTGATCTCACTGGTAAGTGGGGCCAGATCAACCTGAGGAGTGGCCAGCTTGGTGATCTCAGACATCACCCTTTCAATCAAATGCTATTCTCTAGCACCCAGCGTATCCTCTATTTTCTGACCAACCGAAGTCATCAACTGCTCTCCAAGGCTAGTTACATCTAGGCCAGGTCTTTCAATAAGTTCCTTAACCTGCCTTTCAATCTCTTTTAAGTCAAATTCTGAAGTTCTGACAGTATTTCCTAGCAAGTTGGAGATTGAACTGGAGACCTTGGAGTGAGTTAGGTCAAAGGCTTCCTTTAGAGTACCAGCTAGATTGTTGCAGCCAGTGACCAACTCATTAAGCTTTTTGAACACCAAGTCTTCATTAGATGAAAACTTGTTTATCCCCAGATCGACCACCTTAATATTTGTCAAATGATCTTTGTGGTATCTGGAGAATGACTTGGTGTTCTTGTCAAGTGTCTTCTGAATCTCCTCCACCCTGGTAAGAAGGTTTTGGAGATCGGCTTGTAGTGAGACAACTTGACTGTCCAGTGACAAAGGAGAAGGTGTCACTGGACCACTAGCAGTTACTACTGGAGCAACTGGAGGAGGCAAACTGATGGAAGTCTCCCCAGTTGTCAGGCCAGCAGTTGAAGAAAATATTGGAAAATCAAATTGTTGTTCATGCTGAGAATGCTCAGGTGTGAACAACGGCGACGGTGGGGGTGGCATTTCTCGAGCAAGTGAGAATTGCCCAGTTGGTAAAGGAGCGAAATTTGTTGGTAAAGATATATCTATAGGAACATTTACTTGTGGTGGTGAAAATGAAATTGATACGTCTGGAGGTAAGACTGGAGATGAAGGGTCTTGAGCTTGTACAGAACCATCAAGAATCTCCAAGTCTGTTTCAGTACCTTCAGAATCCGAAGATTCTATAAGGATTTCCTCGTCGTTAACACTCATGTCCAGATCCATGAATGTGACAGAGGGCTGTTCAGTTACCTGGACAGTCTCCAGATGACCTTCCCCAGTTTCCTGGATGGGTGCATCTGTTGATGGATCAGATACCGAAGTATCTTCACCAGGGATAGATGTGATGGGGGTTGCTTCAGTTATGGTTGCTCTATCCTCAACCACAACATTAGACACACTGGAGGGTCCCTCATTATTTTGAGGCCCGCCCAGTTGCCGTTCTGACTCACCTACAAGAGGTGCATCAGTTGAAGCGAATGCCAGCTGCATTCGTTCAGGAATTTCAACCTCACCAGCTTCAGATACCAGTGAGTCTAGATTCCTTAGCATATCTGGAGCAGTGTACGGTGAATCTGTACTATTATATGCTTCTCTGCCCAGAATTTTTAAAACAAAGAGAGAGGAACCTTGAAAAGGGAATACAAACACCCCTTGTGCCCTTCAGTGTTTGAACTAGGCTTCTATACAGAATATCTGCAAAGTCCACTCTCAATCCGTTCCACAAGCAGTAATCCATTTCTGCTTGCGAGGAGTTAATCTGGTCAAGTCCACCAGAACTCCCACCCATGCTCTCCACCAGGTGGATGAAAAAGTACCTCCATGAAGGTGTAAGGCCCTTCATGGTCATCGCACCTTTTGTCTTCAACACCCCATTCTCCAAACACTCCCTGTGTCCCATTTCAAGAAGTACTTGGCGAAAGTTTATATTTGGGGGCAAGACGACTGGAGATTCACCCTCTCTCCAGTAATTGAGGCGTAAGGCATCCCTCAATATATCAGCTGACAAGGTACACTAGATTGTTCCATCCTTTAATGTGAAACTGATGGAGGAACAATCGGAAGAAAGAACGGCAGTGTACCAAAACTCACATAAGTAGTTGTGAAACAACTTACGTGGGTTTAGAGAGAATGAGGGTCCTATTGGAGAATTCTTCAAAAACTTTTGAATTCTACCAATAAGGGTATCGGACCCTTGAGATCCTCGTAGGCTGGCCATAGGATTATTTGGATTTAGTTTTATGACCGAAGCACTACTAGGGGCACCAGGTGCCTGTGTGACATCTGGTGAGGGATTGTATGGAACAGTCAAGAGATTTACATCTCTTGAACGAGATGATCTAGGAGCCATATAAGAATGAAAATGAAATTTGGGATTTAGGGTTCTTGATTTATGAAGCAAAGAGAAGAATGAAGCGATTTTGATGATTGGAAGTAAATGAAAGAATGTAAGAGAAGGAAGTAAATGAGTTCGGAGTAAATAAGGGTATTTATAAGGATTCAAGATCCCAATGAAACACCAAAATTATATTTTAATAAACAAAATCCCTTTTGAAGATATTTTCACAAAAGTTGGTTTGAATTTTGAAATAAAATAATAATTTGCCATGTAAACATTAAATGCTTCCATGTCAGCATTAAATGCTACGACGGCTTATCTTACCCACGCGCCCACTCACTTTTGTTTTCCCAATACAAACAGTTGTCAAGTACTAAAATGGTTTCAAACACGTCAGATCATGATATCAAGTGGTTTAAAACACTCGAGTATCATCACGTGTCACACATATTGACCAAGTATTTGTAACGTTATAAAAATAAGACAAGACTGAACCTGGTAATTGGAGGATCAGTCCAGTACCAGTTTCCAACTGAAGAGTTCTCCAGTTGCATTTTCAAACAAAATCGAATTTTAGTCAGAAAATTATTTTGAGTCTTTCCCCCTAAAATGATGATCCAGAAATCAATTAGTGCCAAGATAGTATCACAAAGGCGTTCGATAGCCTGGCGAGCAAAGATTATCTGGACCTCCTCAACTGGAGAACTTCATCAGTGTCACTGACGCGTTCAATAACAAAGAAAGCTCCAGTTAAGGGTTTAACATTCCCAGTTCGCTGATGAGATGTTTAAAGGTTTTCTCATCGAGAGGTTTAGTAAAAACATCAGCTAACTATTTGTCAGTGGGGATGAAATGAATTTCAATATCTCCTTTCATAACGTGATCTCGAATGAAATGATACCTGATGTCAATATGCTTTGTTTTTTAGTGCATCACTGGGTTGTGAGATATAGCAATAACACTGGTGTTGTCACAAAAGATTGGGGTCTTGGTATACTTCTGACCATAATCTAGTAACTGGTTCTTGATCCAGAGAATCTGGGCACAGCAACTGGCCACAGAAATGTACTCTGCCTCAGCAGTGGACATAGAGACTGAAGTCTGCTTCTTGCTGGTCTGCAAAGTGTGAAGTTATTCGTCTTTGTGAAATAACTTTGTGAGATCGAATACTTAAATTCTTGGTGTGCAATGACTTGTATTTATAGGCAAAGTTAACATTGGGATGTTAACTTTAGTCGTACAAATGTGGTTGGGAGCATTTAAGGAATAGCATTTAATTCCTTAAAAAGCAGTGTAAAGTCGCATGTTAAAGTGACTTTACATAACCACCTTTATGTACCTTTTAATACTTAAATAATAAGATAAGGCTTATTATCCGGGTAAAGGTACATAAAGCATATAAGTCAATTCCTCGTAATCAGTGTAAAGCTTTGCAAGGGCTTTCCACTGATGGTCTCCAGTTTGTAACTGACTAGAATGCCAACTGGGCTTCGCTGCCATTGTCATTCTCTATCTTCCATTTGTTGTCTTTGACTTCAACTGGAATGCTTCTTCAACTTGGTCAGTTCTTAACTGGAGGAAGTCTTCAGTTGCGTTAACTGTACGGTGCAACTGGACTTCAATATATTTCTCGACAAATTATCTTGGTCACCAGTTTTACTGGGTCACCAGATGCAACTGGTGACTAGTCAGTGTGAACTGGTGACTGGCCAGTTCCAGGTGAACTGGTCCTAACAATTCTCAATGATTAATTTCACAACTTGGAATGTACGGGGATTGAACCAGTCCTCGAAACAAAAAGAGGTTCAACAGTTGATGTCGGCTAATTCTCTGTCTATTTGTGTTATTCTTGAATCTCATCTATCGCCAGTTAATCTTGCTAGAGTTTGTTCTAAGGTGTTTTTTGGTTGGCAGTGGACATCGAACTCTTACTTGTGTAATAGAGGAGCTAGAATCATTATTGGTTGGGATCCTTGTATTGTTGATATTATGGTCTTTCACAATCTGATCACATTATCCATATTCAGATTTTTCTTAAGAATGAGAATAAAATGCTTCTTGGCTCCTTTGTTTATGCGCATAATCATTATGTTGATAGACGAATATTATGGAAGAACCTTGAGTTACATAAGATTTTTGCTACTGGGAAGCCTTGGTGTATTTTTGGTGACTTCAATGCTACTTTGAGTTTTCAAGATAAAGCTGTTGGTTCATCGATTCTTGATATATCTATGCGAGAATTTCGTGATTGTGTTGAAGTACTTGAGGTTAATGATGTTAATAGCATTGGCTTAAGATTTACATGGAATCAGAAACCAAAGGGTAAAGATGGTCTTCTTAGAAAAATTGATCGAATAATGGCAAATTTGGAGTTTTTGAGAGAGTTTGTTGGTGCAACAGCTGAATTTAAACCTTATCTTACATCTGATCATTCTCCTGCTATTCTTAGACTTCCTATGAAGCCTAAGTTTAAACCTAAACCGTTCAAATTTACCAATCTCCTTGTTTTTGATAGTAGGTTTAAGGAGGTGGTGCGCCAATCTTGGGATTCCGATATTGATGGTCACAAAATGTATCAAGTTGTTCAAAAGCTGAAATCAATGAAAAAGCCTTTGAGAAACTTGTTAATTGATAAAGGAAACCTTCATTCAAAGGTTATTAGGTTGAGAACAGAACTTGAGACTGTTCAAAGTGCACTTGATTTGGATCCTCATAATTCTGTGTTGAGGGAAGAAGAGGCTATTTGTTTGAAAGCTTTTAATGATGCTGTAATTGATGAAGAAAGATATCTCAAACAGAAAGCTAAAATTGAATGGTTAAAGGTGGGTGATTCTAATTCAGCATATTTCCGTAAAGTTGTGAAGAGTAAAGAAGCCCGTAAACATATTGGTACCATTTATGATTCGAATGGTAATATGGTTGATGGACCTGATGTGTATGATGCTTTTATTAGGCACTATACCAACTTCCTTGGTAAGACAGGCAGTGTTGTTCCTTTAGACTTACATGACTTAATGTTAAAAAAGGTGTCTAATGAAAAGGCAAGAAAGATGGTTAGTCTTGTTACTGATGAAGAAGTAAAACTTGCTATTTTCTCGATGGGTGATGATAAGTCTCCGGGTCCTGATGGTTGTACTGCAGCTTTTTTCAAAGGGGCTTGGGAGATTATTGGTAGAGAAGTCATTGAGGCTGTAAAAGATTTTTTTGTTAGTGGAAGGTTATTGAAAGAATTGAATCATACTATTATTTCACTTATTCCCAAAGTGAATAATCCCTCCATGGTTACTGACTTCAGACCCATTTCATTGTGTAATATTCTGTTTAAATGCATTAGTAAGTTAATTGCAAACAGAATAAAAGATAGTCTTGCTGAGATTGTTAGTGATAATCAATCGGCTTTCATTCCTGGGAGAAGAATATCTGATAATATCTTGTTGACCCAAGAACTAATGCATAATTATCATTTGAATAGAGGTCCTCCTAGATGTGCCCTGAAAGTGGATATTCAAAAAGCTTATGACACTGTTGATTGGGAGTTTCTTCGGGGTATTCTTTCTGCATTAGGCTTTCCTGATCAAATGGTGCATTGGATTATGTCATGTGTTACCTCAGTTTCTTATTCTTTGAGCATCAATGGAAACATTCATGGCTATTTTAGAGGTAAAAGAGGATTAAGGCAGGGTGATCCATTATCTCCATATCTATTCACTCTTGTCATGGAAATTCTTACCCTCATTTTGTAGCGTAATGTTAGACATTCTTATTCGTTTTTATTCCATCCACAAAGCCAAGAATTGCAATTGGTAAATCTTTGTTTTGCGGATGATTTGTTCATTTTTATGAAGGGTAATATGGATTCAGCATTGGTTATTATGAATTCGCTGGATGAGTTCAAAGCAGTTTCTGGTCTCTCTCCTAGTCTACCGAAAAGCATTGCCTATTTTTGTAATGTTTCTAATTCGGTTAAACAAGCTATCCTTAGTATTCTGCCGTTTGATGATGGACGATTGCCTGTTAAATACCTTGGAGTTCCGCTTGTTTCTACGAGATTGGTTGTTCGAGATTGCAAAGAATTGGTTGATAGGGTGCGAAAAAGAGTGTCTGATGTAACAACCCTCAATTTCCGACTTGGACAACTCACTTATATTTATCTAGGTATCTATCCCTAGAGATTTATTAAGAGAATTGACCTTCTAGACATCTAAGGCATAGTGATAATTGCCCTCTAGTTCAATGAAATACCGTAAATGATTAGCTATCTTAGAAATGCCATAAACAATAACAATAATCATTCAAGACAATCCCAATCTATAAACTAGTTCTAATTGAACTTGATGAAATGTCAATAAACCAAAAACTTCATTTCAAGAACTCAAGTTATATAGATAATAATGTAAGACTCACAACTTGTGACAAAGTCAATAAATCTTGCAAAATGTCCAACAATTCAATCACCAAGCCAATTAAAGTATATGTGGTCATGGAAATAAAATTTCTATCTCAAGAATGAATTTATAAATTAATATGTACATAAAAGTGTTTAATTAATAATAAGTATATATATATATGCTTAAAATGGATACAAGATTACAACCAATGAGCCTTGTAACAAATTAAAACACCAAAAATATATACACACATACATATATGTACGACCCATATATATATATACATACTAACACAAATTGCTTAAATCACAAATAACTAGTTAATAATAATAAGCATGCATCCATATTTTTATGTACAACACATACATACACACCTACACTTAAAAATACAAAATTCAAACCCAAAAACCCCTCCATTTGCCTACTTTGGCCGTCCCCCCCTTCACACACACATTCACTTGACCAATGGAGTATCAACTAGTCACATGTTTTTTTTTACACATTCAAGACATATACCATCTTTGCTCACAAAACCTTCTCACACTCTTACACTCTTTTCTCTCAATCTCCTACCTTTTCTCTCTCATTTTTCTCTCAAAATTTTCTGCATTCTTCTCCTCCTCCCTCTTCTCTAATTTCGGTTCATTCACCACTCAAATAAAGGGTTAAATCTTAAGTAAATCAACTATAATAATAAAGGTTTGTTAAGGATTAAGCAAGGGTTAATTCAAGATACATTTAAGGGTTATTTTAAGCTTGAAATAAGGGTTGTTTGGAGCCATAAAGGTCACGAAAAATCTGCCCAAAATCATCTTCAAAACCGAGTTCAAGAAGGGTATAAATCTTCATCTCTTTGTTTAATCTATCTTGTTTTTGTATATATTAAAAGATCTTTATCAAAAATCATGTTTTTCTTTGATTTTCTTCTTGATTCAAACTCAATGAGGGCAAGGTTGAAAGATCCTTATCTCACATGTTCATGCATGTAAAGATCTAGAAAAAGGATTCAATGATTCAACAAGAACAAGACCCAAGAGTTGTTGTTGTAAGATTTGTTGCTAAATGGGTTTATAGATTTGATTAAAACTGATTTTTAATGAAATAAACACCAATATATTCTGAGATTTTTCATAAAAAAAGAAAGCTTTTATGTTGTTAAATGATAGATCTATAAAGATGGGTATTGAAAAGTGTTGATTTGAATGCATGCATGTTAGATCTAAGAAAGTTGAATCTTGTTGTTGGATTATGAGATGGATATGGACTTGTATTAAGTGAAAAATATGTTAAAAGAGGTATAATAATCTTGAAATTTGATGTTGAGAGGTATAAAAATAAAATATTAATCTTGTAAATGATGAACTCAAGTGTTAATAAAGCAAGAATGGTCATTGGTGAGTTGTTTGGACCCAAATACTTTCTGACAGAATTATTCTTCTGTCTTTGGACGGATAAACTGAACATGTGAGGGCCGTTTCAAGCAAAACTTTCAAAATAAAAGTTGTATATAAAAGAGTTAAGTTTAACCTCCAACTAGAATCACTCAAAAATACTAAACCAAACCAAAGATATGATTTTTCTACCGAAAGTGGTCAAAACTGGATTTTTGTCTTAATGTTGAGTCAACTTTGACGATTTTTAATTTCTTAACTAATAGTTTTCAGAAGTTTAAAGTTGGTGTGAACTGAGTTCAAAGTGTCCCTAACTTAAAATAAAATTGGGAGATTTTTCTTAAATGTCCATCATAGAAAGCTTTTATGTTGTTAAATGATAGATCTATAAAGATGGGTATTGAAAAGTGTTGATTTGAATGCATGCATGTTAGATCTAAGAAAGTTGAATCTTGTTGTTGGATTATGAGATGGATATGGACTTGTATTAAGTGAAAAATATGTTAAAAGAGGTATAATAATCTTGAAATTTGATGTTGAGAGGTATAAAAATAAAATATTAATCTTGTAAATGATGAACTCAAGTGTTAATAAAGCAAGAATGGTCATTGGTGAGTTGTTTGGACCCAAATACTTTCTGACAGAATTATTCTTCTGTCTTTGGACGGATAAACTGAACATGTGAGGGCCGTTTCAAGCAAAACTTTCAAAATAAAAGTTGTATATAAAAGAGTTAAGTTTAACCTCCAACTAGAATCACTCAAAAATACTAAACCAAACCAAAGATATGATTTTTCTACCGAAAGTGGTCAAAACTGGATTTTTGTCTTAATGTTGAGTCAACTTTGACGATTTTTAATTTCTTAACTAATAGGTTTTAGAAGTTTAAACTTGGTGTGAACTGAGTTCAAAGTGTCCCTAACTTAAAATAAAATTGGGAGATTTTTCTTAAATGTCCATCATAGAAATCTTTTATAAAATATTTTGAGTCGCACAGCAGCTCTTGTTCTGACCAGTTTTGGTTTGGTAATTTTTAGAGGTAGTAAACAATGTCTAAAAATTTAGCAAAAATTCACATAAATATAGGACACATATATGTCTCTGTATAAAAATCACCAACGTCCAAATAATTCAACTTAACCAAAAATGACTACTCAACATTTTATGAAAATAAGTGTTAAAACATAAAATTCAAAGTAAAAGTTCTCCACAACAAAATAAGCTAAAAGTCACTAGATTGCAACTTTAATCAACTCCAACAATCTCGTAACAAAAAGTATCATAAACCTACTTAGAATATGTCAAATAAAAGTTATAAAACTTAACTTGGTTATTAAATGGCAAAGACAAGCCTACAAATCACTAATGCGGTTCATATAAGCACTAACCGAAAGCTTTAATTTGCACATATCACACCACCACCACTATCACGACTTAAGACACCAAAGTATAATGAACATTCTGTAAATAATGAAATAAGGATGAAAATCCATTTTGACGCATTTGAATTGCTCGAAAAATGAGGCTTAAATCACTATTTCGGTAAACGATTTATAAGCTTAGAATCCTCAAAATGAGCGAGACACAAGAGAGGTTGAGTTGATATGATTTTCCCATGATAAAAGTTGCCTAAAAGGCCTGGGATTTTTAGCCAAAAAGTTGTGTGGTGATTTCTAAGAATTTCTATTAATTATTAAATTTAAATGATAATTAAAAAGGTAAATAAATAAATAAATAAAGTATATAAATCATGAAATTGGTTAAATAATCACAACCAATGATGAAAGTGACTAAAACCTACTGGAATAAAATCATTTTAAGTCAAAGAACAAATGTCATATAAATTAGAAATAATAAAGTAAGTGAAAATCACTAATTAATAACTATTTTTAAATTAATAGAAAAATTACATAAATAAATATATATATCACAATATTCTAAGTTAAAAAGCATAATAATCAGAATATAACCCAAATATAATTAGCCACGAATTATAAAGGCAAGTGAGGTACTTAAAAGTATTTTTAAATAATTATTTGGTTAATAAATCAAGAAAATGAATAAATAATTAATTAAATAATATTAAATTAAATAAATAGTTATAAATCAGAAAGTATGCATAAATATTAATATTATGAAGTTACTAATGTCAAATATTATAATCAAGCAAAGCACAAAATGGGAACCATGATAATCAAAGGCAAGTTACCGAAATTCTAACAACTTATAACTACATGTATAATGAAAGTGACCATTTTACACCAACACTCTCTACAACCAAAAAGATGCGAATATTAACAATATACTTGGATCCCAAAATTTATGACAACATAATGAAAGTGGCATTTCTTAGTGATGGCTTAAGATAGGAACTTACGTATATTAGTCCTATCGTAGGGATAGTCTTGGTTCGAAATGTGATTGAGGAATATGACGGATATATGATCAAGGAAGCGATAGATGGGAAGTACCCATTCGGATAAATGAATATAATATGCGGCATATCAAGGTGAGTCATAGCCCCCTTTCAAACTCTTTTATATGTTTTACTTACGGGGTGAAAAGCATGAATAATTAAAATTGCTTTCTTATACAAAATGACACTTTGAAGAATGAATTATGATATGGGAATTATATTGTATGTTCAACGTGTTGTATGATATATGATGAGCTTGAGTACTGTCAAACGGTGGTCCCCTGTACACTACTATTAACTCATTGAGGCCTGTAGTTAGAGGGTTGCGCAACTAGGATTCGTCCCCTCACTCACCAAGATGGCAGCAGGTTGACTGGCCGCCTGAGTGGTCGCCCTCATCTCCGGTCTGCCTAGGGGTGCTCTAATCTACTTTATATATTATTGGTCGTCTCCATGGCATGACCCATTCATTATTATTATTGCACGTGATTGACAGCATGTGCTTCTATTATCATATCTTCGGGACATATCATCATTATTATTTGGACGTGAAAGGGTCTTAGTAGTGGCTCAAGCATATACTCATCGAATTATGCCTTTGGCTGAATGGAAAGTTATTATTATTATGGATGGAAATTATTGATTGAACAGACGGTTTGGGTGCGATATATGATTGATCGCTTGATATACTTTTTCTCTCACGATAAATGTGACAAATGAGAACTTTATAATTTACCATGGATTTCTCAACTATTTTGGAATGGATATGTAACGAGATTTACTTGCAAACCTATGCACTCACCAACTACGTTTTCGTAGTTGACACTTTTTCTTCATGCTTTTCAGGATTTAGCATTTGCTTTGAGGAAATTGTATGCATCATGATTAGTTGCATTGCACTTGGGAGTCAAAGATCAAACCTTGTGACGGGCAATGGAATCCGTCCTGATCATTGTAGTATACCATCTCATGTATTTGTTATTTGTTTCGTGGACTCAATATCCAAGTATAGTAGACGTATTGTACTTGGGAATTGGTTCACATGCTTGTGCATTGTAAAATTATTGTTTATCAATTAAAGCTATGGTGAATGTTATCTATTACCCTTTGTTCTGAATACTCGACTTTCTGTACATCTCATCATTCCGCCTTAGTTGGGGTGTTACAGAAAATGGTATCAGAGACTAAGGTTATAGAGAACATTGGGGTTCCTCCGGGAATTCCAAAACTATAGCCTCTTTTCAAAACGAATTTTATAGTCGAGTCGAGCATAAGGTTGAGCGGACTAGTTTGAGCTTTACATGGTAGGACCATAATTAAACGTAAAGTCATGAATCTCCATTTAATTATGAGAGGACCATGTAAAACTCAAACGGCCACTTGGACTTATGTTCAAAAGGATTCCTTTTCAAAAAAAAAAGAGAGATCTTTATTACACGCGTTTTTATGAGCATACGTGTTGCATTTAGACATTCACCTAAGCATATATTGCGATTCGAGACTTGCCTTACCTAAGGATTTTGCTAGTCTAATAGGATTCCGCTTACGCACACTAGAATTAAAATGAAACTAAGATTGGGAGATATTCGTTGATACATGCCACTATATGTTATAACTTGTGAATTCGGTCATGATTTGATTGCAATGTGAAAGTTATAATGTGCAATGTGAAAGTTTGTAATATGCAATGTGGAAGTTGTAATGTGCAATGTGAAAGCTTGTAACATCAATATGAAAGTTTGGAATGTGCAAAGTGGAAATTGCGAGATAAATGCATGCGTAAAAGCTTTGTGATTTATGATGTTGAACTTTAAGTAGCATATGCACTTTAAAATAATGAGATTATTATAAGGCACGAAATCATTTTGGGGTATGACTTGGTCAAATTATTGAGTAATGATGTTGATTATTTATGATTGATTTGAAAAAGAATATGAGCATGACGAGGTGATAGGAAAATTTTATGGACAATAGAGATATTAAAGCCTTCACCCATAAGATTGAGCTACTGGAAACTAGTGCGTGAATATTTTGATGATTTAGTAGTCATGCCTTTCTATTGAGATAGTTATTGCGCCCTAAGATTGAGCTAATTGAGGGCTAGTGCATGAACGATTTAATGATTATATAGTTGTGCCTTATTATTGAGATAGTTATTATGCTCTAAGAATTGACTATTGAGAACTAGTACCTACTAGATATGATGATAATGAGGTTAGTCCTTACTACTGATATAGATATTGCGCGTTGAGATTTGACCGCTTGAGAACAAATGATTGCCCCTGAGAAATTCATGATGAAACTAGATAATTTCCTAAGTATGAAAGTTGTCATTAAATACCCCTCCGTCATTCGTTCACTTGTGCTCTTTTGAAAATTATCCATCATCATATTTCTTATGACACCGCTACTCAATATTGACATACGACAACGCGATATCATTGGTGGAACATCTTCCCACGAACGTTGGACGATATACTCTAAGAATTATAGTCCCAAGATATGACGCGACTCTATCCTTTTAGAAACTACACATAACCTTTGTATTCGATCTGAGATGGTGCGAAACATATGGAAACGCCGAATGAAGTTGGAGACTTGTGAAGGACGAGTGGTATTAAAGCCAAATTACGATTCGACGACGCCGATAGAACACATTCCGATATACATTCTAGACGACACATTCTGGGGATTGTAGCTCCGAAATTTGGTGCGATATCTCTATAATAACACGCGTACACGAACGGTTATCCGTATTATCTAAGTCGGTGCGGCATATATTGACGTCATTGAAAGTTGGAGTCCATTGGGCAACGAAAGACAAAGAAGTGATTTCTTTAACTCGCGCAAGGAGTTTAATCCGAGCCTTAATGAATCTTTTGTTTCCGATTTCCTATTCCATTTATTCGAAACCAAATTCTATATCCTTGATATTTTTGATTATTCAAAGTAATGATCATCACCGTTTCTCTTCAAAGGTCAGTCACCTAACAACACACGACTCACTTATGCGACTCTCCGCAACGGCGAAATCGAGTAACTAGAACCCTGCCCTTGCTGCGACATCAAGGGATACGAAAGACGTGAGACATCGGCCGTCCATAAGTGAAATACTTGGGATAACTATATAGCATAGAAGATGTTATTGAATCATGTACATAAAGTAGGGCGGAGAAGATTTGTGGTGTATAAGTCAAAGTACATGGAAGCACAAGCGAAGAGTATACTAAGCTTTAACTTGGAGGAAGAATTGAAGGCCTTCCCTATCTATGTTGATCGACCAAAAGGAAAAATTGAGCGGCCGACGAAAGGAAGGTCGTGTGACAGGAAGGTCACCTTTGGATAAATATAAGACGTCCCTAAAACTTGGAGGAGATCAATAGCAATGCTGAAAAATGAAGGTAATTGGAAGAAGAAAACTAATTAAGTGCAATAAGATATTAGGATGCGTTGAGTAACCCTCATGATTAGAGAGTAACAAAAAGGATTCCGAGCTATCCTTTCTTTTTCGAAACAAGTGTGTACACGAAGGAATAAGGAAATTGCTGAGTTGAAGATCGTCAAGGAAGGCAAGATGAAGTGAAGAGCTAGAGATCCCTCACATTTTTTTTTCTAGAGGAAAGATGTTAAGGGGGTAATCGCAACGGGGAAGATACTCGAACAAGGAATATGAAGAGTAAGATTATACTTTATCTTTCAAGAAGAATTATTCACTAGCATCATTGAAGGTGATGTGGAGTAAAAAGATAGAGTAAAGAAACATCATTTGACACAAACAGTAAAGTGAAGGATACAAGATGTAGTTCTGGTGGCGTTTATCTTGATGACGGTTCACGCTTTATTCTTTGAATACGAATTAGAAAACCTCTATCGAAAGACAAGCTAATAGTAGAGCATAAGAACCAAGCTAAGAGAAAGCGATATACGCCTAACACCCGATGGAGGCTAGCTTTACTAAAGAGGAGGAGTATGGTTGATAAGTAGAGGAAGCACGATGACCTGTGAAGAGTATCCCCTCAAGGTCAACGGTCGTAGGGAGGTAAGCTAAAACAAGATGAATCTGAGTGAAAAACAATTTGCAACACATGGTTAATCGTCAAGGGACATCGACCCACGAAGTAGTGCACCCAAGAAAAGTGAAGAAGGAAAACAACATGAAATCCCTAAGTTGGTAGTGAAAGCAAATAAGGAATGCGGCACTAGAAATCAGGGCACATACTACCGCAACGATCAAGGAAGTTGATCGCTGACCTAAGTCCCAAACAACTACAAAACTTTGGAAAGAGCTAGTCATGGAAAGTTTGAATGAAAGTGTGATAATGATAACTCGCTTATGTGATAAGCCAGGACTAAAGACGAGTACCCCTGAGATAAACTCCAAGGACTAGCGATTGCGCGTGTGCCATCCAAGATGACAATTACTCTAGTAAGAGATGGACCCGAGTGGCGAAATGGTAAGGAGTATGGTGATCCAGAAGAACACGAAAGAAAAATGGAGAAAACTAAATGGTTGAGAAAAGGACGAGGTGTGAAGTTTCACCTAAATTATGTTACATTACAATTCATAAGAACATTAGTGTAACAATTGTCATTTTTGGCCCACTAATTGTTGGAAATAATGAAAACAAACTTTTTGAATTTATATTGTCGATATGATTTTGTTCACCTTCTGTTCATATTATTGAGCCGAATGAAATATGAGGTTGGATTCCATGTCCTGTGATTGGGCTACTGTGATTAGACATTATTTGGAGGAAACGTATATAAGAAGCTTTAGTATAATGTACAGTTTCAGACAGTGTCGGTGGATAAATAATAATGGTACAAATAAGACAAAGGCCGACACAGTTATATGAAAAATATGAATACCCGTGAATTTATCACAGACCATGTTTGGTTCATTAGCTGAATAATGCTACTAGTAGACACCCGACATAACTTTATGTAAAGAAATAATATCCGTGATTTAGTCTTGTTGTCTTTCTCTTTTTCCTTTCTTTCTCGTGATACAATAGAAATCAATCAACATATCTATATATGATATAATCACTTTCTCCCTGTCTCTTTCTCTCGGCTCTCTCTTTCTTATAATATTACCACTTTTTGTTTCTTTTGGTTGTGGGTTCATTTCAATATATACATATATATAAACGTATAGATATAGATACAAAGATAGGAAGAAACCATATATATATATATATACACACACACACGCATAGATATATATATATCTATATATATACACACACGCATAGATATATATATATATTTCATTGACCATCATTATCTTTCTCGACCCAACAACAAAACAACACATTATAGCATCATTAAAACAGGTTATTTAGTCACTTATAAGTTTCCCATAACGAATTCAAAACAAGAAATACAAAGTTGTAATCTGACCGTTAAGATCGTTAGATTTTCTGACAGTTTCAGTCCTAAACCGTTAGATTTTCTGACAGTTTCAGTCCTGAACCGTTAAACTATTTACAGTTTAGTCCTTCGAACGTCAGTTTCTTACTAACTGATGACTCTATGAAAATGGATTATTCTATACAGTTTCCTTTACAGAAGACTAATACGTTTGGACTATTCGGGTACATTTCAGACTGTTACATACCTCATACTGTTTGACAGGCGTTTCAGGTGAGTTTCGTAAACCCTCCCTACTCAATTGAGATTCGGGCTGAAAAGTGTACATGTTTGTTTAACTGTTGATTGTTGATTTGATTGATTGTATGATTAAATTGTTGATGTGGACATGTTAGCGCATTGGTTACTATGTAAGTCGCACCGTTAGCGCATTATTCATTATATAAGTCGCACCGTTAGCGCATTATTTATTATATAAGTCGCACCGTTAGCGCATTGTTAATTATTAACTATGTAAGCCGCACCGTTGTTGAACGTTATTGATTGTTATGGAACGTTGACTTGTATTGAATTGTGATAATGTGAAACCTTATAGGTTTTCCTTGGATGTGATTAGTTCTCCTAATCCTCACTTATTGTTAACGGTTGTATCCGATACGGTTATTCCTTGTTACTTGTCCCTACGAACTCACCAACTTTATGTTGATGCTCTTTAGTACACTTTTCAGGTAATCAAGTTAATCAGAGACAAAATGGATGATTGCATGCTTACTTGCTAGGATTGGACTAGCTTTGGACTTTCTGGATCCATGATCCTTAGTTCCCTTTTATGGGTTACTTTTAGGATCAACTACTATTGATTGAATTGCCTTTTATTATTGATTGAACATGTATTTCGATGAATGTTGATGATTGTATACGTTTGTACAAGTTTAAGGATTGTTTCAATCCTATGTTTTCATATAGTTTGACTCTACATAATTTACATGTCGTGCTGTGCTTTTCTAAGTGATACCCCATGATTCTGCCTTGTTGGGGTGTTACAGAATGGTATCAGAGCCGTGGTTGTAGAGAATTAGGTGGATTGACCTAGTCTATAGCCATTGAACCCACATTTCATATTAGCATGCATGATAGGAAATTTTGTGTGCAACGTGAACTGTATGATGCATAAAAATGGTTTAAACGGAGTTCGTAGGTTACTTATGACTTGATGATTTGATTGTTATATGACAACTTGATGGACGTATATGATAGTGTCGGGATACACCGTGAATTGTGGAATTATTGTGATAAACGTTGATATGTGTGGAATCTTGGATGCATTTATTATTTGTCCCCAGCAAAATGAAATGATGGCATTAATGGAGTATAACATTCGATAACCCTAGAGGCGCCTGATCAACAAATCTATGGTTATCCTATGTTATATAAAGTTAATGATCTCATGGATTGCGCCTCGTGGATAAAGTATAGTAGCTAACCCGGTATGTTTAATGAGTGTTGGTTAGGTGGAGGGTTAGCCGCTGGTACACCCTGTATACATACCCGGTCAACACTTAGAGAACATATCGGAACCGAGTTTTGGACATCCATTCTATATATTAACGGTGTGGAGGGTTAGCCGATGGTACACCCTGTATACAAACACTTTTAATGTGTCGAATGTTGAAGTTAAAATTCGGACTATGCTTTACCCACCTTGTTATGACTTGACCCTTTTATTATATAGTGTTGAATGTTTCGTGATTGTAAATTATATGAATAATGATAAGTTATTATGAATTTGACATGATGGCATGATAGCTAAGACATTAGTACATTTGCCTTAGTATTATGATATGAATAATGTATTGAGAACTTGAACCTTGAATGATATGTTATGAACTTGAAATTTGAACAGTATGTCATAAATTCGAACTGAAACGATATATTGTGAACAAAAGCTTGACTGATGCGATATGAGTTGGAACTTGTTAAAATTAGTGTGGAATTGAAATCTATGTTAAATAAAATAGTAGTACAGGTATAGGGGATTTTGGATGAGTTGGTAATGTGATGGGCTGGCCAATGGTATGTCTTATATTATAAGCATTACCGGATGGCCCATGTCTAAGCTATATTACTTACAATTATCAGTCATTGTTGAAATAACAGTATGAGAATAAGATCTAGAATACATGCTTATTAAGGTCTTAGATACTTATAATCTGTAAATGTAGACCAATGATTTATTATGAACTATACACTAAATTCAAACTTATAGTTACGATTGACTGATGGAATGAGCTAAGATTTTGGAGACTATAATGTTCAATTAAAGTGAGATACTATGAAATATTAGGAGACCTAGTGTGTTAAGAGACATTTTTACGAACATGAGGTTTGAGTTGGTAATTTAACGAATGTGTTCAAGAAATGACTAGAATAAGAGCAAACACGATGGTCGTAGAAGATTATGAACTTAAATGATTATATGCAGGAATAAAGTCTTGTAGTTTTCACTCTTAAATGATTTGTACTTTAAGGTAAGAATATATGATTTTACTATGAGGTACTATTCGCTTATATAACGTAAGCAATGATGTCAGATGACAATAATTTTTCAAATTGGCCGACAACAAATAAGATATCTGGATCTTGATGGAACAAGATAAAGTAGGATGGCTTTATCAGACTATTTTGATATAAGCAATAATAAAAGTGTTAACTACAAACAAATTATATATAAATTTCGCAATAAAGAAAAGAGGGAAATAAACATACGAAGATCACTAACTGTTTATGTAATCCTACTTTATAGTTTAAGTAGCCAAATTTCTGAATCTATGAAAATCACACATTTATATATTCAATGCATACTTGTTAGTCCCATGTTTAACCCAATGATCCTTCAAGTCAATTGGATAATCGAGATCGTACCCTGCTAACAATAATTTCTCTATGACCTTTGAGAATGTACTACAACCCATTCTTCTCCCCGGCAACCTTACAATACGACTTGGCCCGACATATGTTGGCAACGGATACATGGAAAGAGTAGCTGTACAACAAGTGGAGGTCCATCCCTCTGTAGTCCAACTGCGACAGGCCCTAGGTATCCCTGTGCATGAGCATATCGGTGTTGGCATCTCTGATATGTTCATTTCTTCTTCAAATACTACTAAAGTAGTATTAGGTTTCACAAACTGGTAAGACCTTTTCGACCTTACATTTCTTTGGGCTTTCGAGGACGATACTTTTGCGGACTTTTTCTTACGACTATAAAGCTTGCAAATATAAGCCCATGAGTCTTCTACGTGCTTCTCAAACTCGGGTCCATGATTCATTATCGTATCAACCAGTTCCACCCTGTTCGAGGTTGAGACCCCATAATATGTGTCACTAATTGGATTGGGGTATAGTGTGGGCGAGTCTGACATTGGACGTTTCCTGGTGCCCTGTTACCCTCCTCGGAAGATTCTGGTTGGAATGATGGTTCCGGTTGGAATGTTGATTTCAACTGGAATGTTGCCTCTGGTGTATCGAGAGAGAAGTTTTGATATAAAGGGTTCATTGGGATTGGAGATGAAACTCCATGATGTACTGCATCAACAAAAGTTGGGAACGATGCACTGACATTTTCTGTTGGGAGTTCTAACTGTGATGTTGGTACTGTATTTTGAAGAAGCCAGTTTTGGCAAAAATCATCGATTGATGTTCCCCATTCACTAGTACCAATCATCGGGTTTTGCCATGCGTCCATGATTATATTGAATTCTTCTTATCTACAATAAGTTTTGGTCAGACAATTGACATAACAAATACATAAGAAACATTATCAACAATATTATTCTGATTTAAAAACACATTCTGGACAACTTAAGATTTAATTTATAAAAATTTATAACAGATTCCAAATATTTCTATAAAATCCCTCTTGATTTCAAGAATTAGGAGTTCTGTCAGAGCTCGACCCTGACATGTTGCTTCCCCTAGCAGCATTTCTTTTTCTTCTCTTAAGAGGTGGAATATTGGGATTTTCTTCTTCTTCTTCAGATGACATGGCGAAAATGGACTTCTCTCTTTGAGAGAGATTATCTTCTTCTTGTTGAACTAGGGCTCTTGCAAACTTTTCATCTTCTTTTATTTGACGATTCACAAGGATAGATTCCTCCTCTGTTAAAAATTGAGATAAAATTCTTGCTAGTTTTTCATCTTCAGAAGTTTGTTTCTCAAAAAGGTGGACATCCTCGTCTACCATCGCCTTGTAATCTTCAAAGGAAATACCTAACATCACGGCCTCCTGCTTAATCCTTTTGACCCTATTTGTTTCAAGATCTTCGAGATCCTCTTGAGTCATTGGCCTTTTGCCTTTTGGATCGCTCGAAGAGGCACCAAAATTTTTCATTGTCTTATGATAAATCGGTGGAACAATATTGTTAATTAAGCGAACATGAATTAAAAGATAAAAGTTTTATATAAACATATAAATAGATAGTATATTATCTAAGATGAGAAAGAGTACAAAAATGTAGCTTACCAAAGAGAAAGTCGGAGATCTGTTAGAAAACAAGCTGGCTGTGAACGGAATAGCTAAAAACAAATTGGCAGATGAAGAACTAAGTAAATAAAAGAGATAGAGAAAGAAGATTTAGTGTGCATTCTTCCTTAAGAAAACGCGTTTCTATATAGAGAATGAAAGACGAAGTGTGACCCTGGAAAACGGACAGGTGTCCATAAACTACAGAAATTTTAATCATTGCTACTGTAATTAGTAACTACCGAATTATATATATATATATTTTTAAAGATAAAATTTCTAAACTTTATCATCCCTTTAACTAAGGTTGAAAAGAGCTGAACAGTTTACTCAAAAGCGTATACTATGTCGAGAAAATCCTCAACTTAATTAATAGCTTAATGAATAGACTGTCTTCCACGCATCACTATTATTTTCTTCACTGCTTCTTTTTCAAGAACCATATCAATTGCTAATTCATCTTTTTGAACCCTAGATGAATTTTTGATCCAAACTATTGTTTCAGGAGTGATCAAGGTAATATTTGTTTCTTTGACCCGTGGATCACTTTTAATGATTGAATTTAAGAAAATGAGACAAATGTTATCAACAAAAATATGTCGACTTTTCCAACTGGATAACAGTAGTGTCTTGGTAAAAGAACTTCAAACTTGAAAATAAGAATTATTTGAAAGGCTAAAATTTTGATTGGCGATCAACGATTAAAATACACAAATGAACTTGGTATAAAAATCTATCAAGACAAATATGGGAAATTCTTTTAACTGGGGAATTTCCCTAATCGACAACAATCCCCAAAAGAGATCGAAGAAAGTTGTATTTCATTATTCGTACAATACAAGTGAAACTTGTTACATTATTTAAGCAGAAATACAACAATTAGGGATACAACATATTTAAAAACCATACAAAGAAACCCAGGTGGTGACAAACAGTAAGGGAACCACGCCAAGAACGAACGCGACTAACCACTGAATAGCCTCATCCAATGGAAGTTGAGCCACAGTAATTAACCACACTATGATAATAATGTAGATTACGATTAGGAAAGGATTCAACATTTTCGATATTAGGATTCGGGTTTTGGTTAGATTCTGAAGAAAGGAAAATGTTAAGTTGATATGGCATGAAGAAAAGTATGCTAAGGTATTATTATATAGTCTAAAAAGGAGCCGTTTCTAACGGTCAAATATGGAAGATAAAGTGAATTCTGCATAGCGCCCTAGTCAGACTTACCTGTGTCTAGACGAATCGATTATGCTATACTATAAGTGTATAAGTGGTCTATACTATATGAGTATAAGTATATATTTTTAAATTAGTCGATACGGTCTAGATTTCGAGGTCGAAATCCTTTTAACTGGGGAATAATGTAACAATTGTCATTTTTGGCCCACTAATTGTTGGAAATAATGAAAACAAACTTTTTGAATTTATATTGTCGATATGATTTTGTTCACCTTCTGTTCATATTATTGAGCCGAATGAAATATGAGGTTGGATTCCATGTCCTGTGATTGGGCTACTGTGATTAGACATTATTTGGAGGAAACGTATATAAGAAGCTTTAGTATAATGTACAGTTTCAGACAGTGTCGGTGGATAAATAATAATGGTATAAATAAGACAAAGGCCGACACAATTATATGAAAAATATGAATACCCGTGAATTTATCACAGACCATGTTTGGTTCATTAGCTGAATAATGCTACTAGTAGACACCCGACATAACTTTATGTAAAGAAATAATATCCGTGATTTAGTCTTGTTGTCTTTCTCTTTTTCCTTTCTTTCTCGTGATACAATAGAAATCAATCAACATATCTATATATGATATAATCACTTTCTCCCTGTCTCTTTCTCTCGGCTCTCTCTTTCTTATAATATTACCACTTTTTGTTTCTTTTGGTTGTGGGTTCATTTCAATATATACATATATATAAACGTATATATATATATATACACACACGCATAGATATATATATATTTCATTGACCATCATTATCTTTCTCGACCCAACAACAAAACAACACATTATAGCATCATTAAAACAGGTTATTTAGTCACTTATAAGTTTCCCATAACGAATTCAAAACAAGAAATACAAAGTTGTAATCTGACCGTTAAGACCGTTAGATTTTCTGACAGTTTCAGTCCTAAACCGTTAGATTTTCTGACAGTTTCAATCCTGAACTGTTAAACTGTTTACAGTTTAGTCCTTCGAACGTCAGTTTCTTACTAACTGATGACTCTATGAAAATGGATTATTCTATACAGTTTCCTTTACAGAAGACTAATACGTTTGGACTATTCGGGTACATTTCAGACTGTTACATACCTCATACTGTTTGACAGGCGTTTCAGGTGAGTTTCGTAAACCCTCCCTACTCAATTGAGATTCGGGCTGAAAAGTGTACATGTTTGTTTAACTGTTGATTGTTGATTTGATTGATTGTATGATTAAATTGTTGATGTGGACATGTTAGCGCATTGGTTACTATGTAAGTCGCACCGTTAGCGCATTATTTATTATATAAGTCGCACCGTTAGCGCATTATTTATTATATAAGTCGCACCGTTAGCGCATTGTTAATTATTAACTATGTAAGCCGCACCGTTGTTGAACGTTATTGATTGTTATGGAACGTTGTTGAACGTTGACTTGTATTGAATTGTGATAATGTGAAACCTTATAGGTTTTCCTTGGATGTGATTAGTTCTCCTAATCCTCACTTATTGTTAACGGTTGTATCCGATACGGTTATTCCTTGTTACTTGTCTCTACGAACTCACCAACTTTATGTTGACGCTCTTTAGTACACTTTTCAGGTAATCAAGTTAATCAGAGACAAAATGGATGATTGCATGCTTACTTGCTAGGATTGGACTAGCTTTGGACTTTCTGGATCCATGATCCTTACTTCCCTTTTATGGGTTACTTTTAGGATCAACTACTATTGATTGAATTTCCTTTTATTATTGATTGAACATGTATTTCGATGAATGTTGATGATTGTATACGTTTGTACAAGTTTAAGGATTGTTTCAATCCTATGTTTTCATATAGTTTGACTCTACATAATTTCCATGTCGTGTTGTGCTTTTCTAAGTGATACCCCATGATTCTGCCTTGTTGGGGTGTTACAATTAGGCTAGTGTACTTGAAAAGAAGCTTAGCTTAGAAAACTAAAAATAGATATGAGGCGTTAGAAAGCAAGGTCATTGGAAGTTTTGTAGAAGCCTGAAGGGACCTAAGAAGGATTGTAGTCCTTGATAAGGGATCCATACTAAAAAGGGCTGAAGTGTTAGTCTTTCCAAGATTGGTGGTGATATGATTATTTGTGAGTATAAGGATTTTGTAAATCCCATCGCGAGCAATGCGTAGAAAGAGAAGAGAAATGGAAAAGGTTATATGTGCAATGTTAAAAAGGAGTTTAGTCGGCAATATGTCATAGATGGTAGTACTTTCACAATAAAAAGGAAGAATTTAAGGTGCCATAAAACTATTTGCAAGACGATATCGACAAAAGCAAGAGAATTTGGTAACGATGTGACTTAGCGAATAACTAAAAAGGGCGGCCTTGGGAAAATAAGGACGAAGTTGAAGGACAAAGGTGAGTACGAGGAGTAAGATGGAACTATCATCAACCAATTCATAATCCCCTTGCACGCCATAAAATAACAAAGACAACACTAGAAAACCCTAAAGTGAGGTACCACGAAGATGTACCTTCGCAATTTTAGTGCAACTTGGCATAATGGGCTAGTATCACTCTTGTTAAGGGGGTAATCCCTTAACAAGTGATTAATCACAAACGAAGTCAATAGATTCAAGTAGCGGCAAGCGTGTCCAATTTCAAACTGAAGAAAGATGAAGATAGACGAGAAGCCATTGAGACGTTTCTTTAATTGAGAAAGCAAACGATAAAGGAAAGTACACCAAGTGACCAATGGAAATGAGTAGTCACCAACGATCGATATTCCAACGTCTCTCACTATTTTATTGCAACTCCCGTTACGAACCGTTTGTTCATTTTACACCTCCGTATTGCCATTCTTATTATCAATCCATTATTTAGTATTGATCTAGGCAATATTGACATCCCTCAACGATCACATACGATTGATCTCTAGTCGACTCAAGAAGTGAGCGACATTCGTAACCTTTAACTTTTTTTCGAAATTCCTAATCACGAGAAATGTTAGGGCACCAAGGAAGAGATGCCCCAACTACGGAGACCAAAAGCTTGTAAGTATCTAAGAAGGTCATGATGAAACCTATACAAACTCTCACATTTTGTACGTCTCTGTGAAGCTATCCATATCGTCAATCTACTCATTCTATCACCGTGTGAACAAGCGAACTTCGAGGACGAAGTTTCAGTTAAGGGGGTAATGATGTAACAACCCTCAATTTCCGACTTGGACAACTCACTTATATTTATCTAGGTATCTATCCCTAGAGATTTATTAAGAGAATTGACCTTCTAGACATCTAAGGCATAGTGATAATTGCCCTCTAGTTCAATGAAATACCGTAAATGATTAGCTATCTTAGAAATGCCATAAACAATAACAATAATCATTCAAGACAATCCCAATCTATAAACTAGTTCTAATTGAACTTGATGAAATGTCAATAAACCAAAAACTTTATTTCAAGAACTCAAGTTATATAGATAATAATGTAAGACTCACAACTTGTGACAAAGTCAATAAATCTTGCAAAATGTCCAACAATTCAATCACCAAGCCAATTAAAGTATATGTGGTCATGGAAATAAAATTTCTATCTCAAGAATGAATTTATAAATTAATATGTACATAAAAGTGTTAAATTAATAATAAGTATATATATATATGCTTAAAATAATACAAGATTACAACCAATGAGCCTTGTAACAAATTAAAACACCAAAAATATATACACACATACATATATGTACGACCCATATATATATACATACTAACACAAATTGCTTAAATCACAAATAACTAGTTAATAATAATAAGCATGCATCCATATTTTTATGTACAACACATACATACACACCTACACTTAAAAATACAAAATTCAAACCCAAAAACCCCTCCATTTGCCTACTTTGGCCGTCCCCCCCTTCACACACACCCAACAACACACACATTCACTTGACCAATGGAGTATCAACTAGTCACATGTTTTTTTTTACACATTCAAGACATATACCATCTTTGCTCACAAAACCTTCTCACACTCTTACACTCTTTTCTCTCAATCTCCTACCTTTTCTCTCTCATTTTTCTCTCAAAATTTTCTGCATTCTTCTCCTCCTCCCTCTTCTCTAATTTCGGTTCATTCACCACTCAAATAAAGGGTTAAATCTTAAGTAAATCAACTATAATAATAAAGGTTTGTTAAGGATTAAGCAAGGGTTAATTCAAGATACATTTAAGGGTTATTTTAAGCTTGAAATAAGGGTTGTTTGGAGCCATAAAGGTCACGAAAAATCTGCCCAAAATCATCTTCAAAACCGAGTTCAAGAAGGGTATAAATCTTCATCTCTTTGTTTAATCTATCTTATTTTTGTATATATTAAAAGATCTTTATCAAAAATCATGTTTTCCTTTGATTTTCTTCTTGATTCAAACTCAATGAGGGCAAGGTTGATAGATCCTTATCTCACATGTTCATGCATGTAAAGATCTAGAGAAAGGATTCAATGATTCAACAAGAACAAGACCCAAGAGTTGTTGTTGTAAGATTTGTTGCTAAATGGGTTTATAGATTTGATTAAAACTGATTTTTAATGAAATAAACACCAATATATTCTGAGATTTTTCATAAAAAGAAAGCTTTTATGTTGTTAAATGATAGATCTATAAAGATGGGTATTGAAAAGTGTTGATTTGAATGCATGCATGTTAGATCTAAGAAAGTTGAATCTTGTTGTTGGATTATGAGATGGATATGGACTTGTATTAAGTGAAAAATATGTTAAAAGAGGTATAATAATCTGGAAATTTGATGTTGAGAGGTATAAAAATAAAGTATTAATCTTGTAAATGATGAACTCAAGTGTTAATAAAGCAAGAATGGTCATTGGTGAGTTGTTTGGACCCAAATACTTTCTGACAGAATTATTCTTCTGTCTTTGGACGGATAAACTTAACATTTGAGGGCCGTTTCAAGAAAAACTTTCAAAATAAAAGTTGTAGATAAAAGAGTTAAGTTTAACCTCCAACTAGAATCACTCAAAAATACTAAATCAAACCAAAGATATGATTTTTATACCGAAAGTGGTCAAAACTGGATTTTTGTCTTAATGTTGAGTCAACTTTGACGATTTTTAATTTCTTAACTAATAGGTTTCAGAAGTTTAAAGTTGGTGTGAACTGAGTTCAAAGTGTCCCTAACTTAAAATACAATTGGGAGATTTTTCTTAAATGTCCATCATAGAAATCTTTTATAAAATATTTTGAGTCGCACAGCAGCTCTTGTTCTGACCAGTTTTGGTTTGGTAATTTTTAGAGGTAGTAAACAATGTCTAAAAATTTAGCAAAAATTCACATAAATATAGGACACATATATGTCTCTGTATAAAAATCACCAACGTCCAAATAATTCAACTTAACCAAAAATGACTACTCAACATTTTATGAAAATAAGTGTTAAAACAGAAAATTCCAAGTAAAAGTTCTCCACAACAAAATAAGCTAAAAGTCACTAGATTGCAACTTTAATCAACTCCAACAATCTCGTAACAAAAAGTATCATAAACCTACTGAGAATATGTCAAATAAAAGTTATAAAACTTAACTTGGTTATTAAATGGCAAAGACAAGCCTACAAATCACTAACCGAAAGCTTTAATTTGCACATATCACACCACCACCACTATCACGACTTAAGACACCAAAGTATAATGAACATTCTGTAAATAATGAAATAAGGATGAAAATCCATTTTGACGCATTTGAATTGCTCGAAAAATGAGGCTTAAATCACTATTTTGGTAAACGATTTATAAGCTTAGAATCCTCAAAATGAGTGAGACACAAGAGAGGTTGAATTGATATGATTTTTCCCATGATAAAAGTTGCCTAAAAGGCCTGGGATTTTTAGCCAAAACGTTGTGTGGTGATTTCTAAGAATTTCTATTAATTATTAAATTTAAATGATAATTAAAAAGGTAAATAAATAAATAAATAAAGTATATAAATCATGAAATTGGTTAAATAATCACAACCAATGATGAAAGTGACTAAAACCTACTGGAATAAAATCATTTTAAGTCAAAGAACAAATGTCATATAAATTAGAAATAATTAAGTAAGTGAAAATCACTAATTAATAACTATTTTTAAATTAATAGAAAAATTACGTAAATAAATATATATATCACAATATTCTAAGTTAAAAAGCATAATAATCAGAATATAACCCAAATATAATTAGCCACGAATTATAAAGGCAAGTGAGGTACTTAAAAGTATTTTTAAAGAATTATTTGGTTAATAAATCAAGAAAATGAATAAATAATTAATTAAATAATATTAAATTAAATAAATAGTTATAAATCAGAAAGTATTCATAAATATTAATATTATGAAGTTACTAATGTCAAATATTATAATCAAGCAAAGCACACAATGGGAACTGTGATAATCAAAGGCAAGTTACCGAAATTCTAACAACTTATAACTACATGTATAATGAAAGTGACCCTTTTACACCAACACTCTCTACAACCAAAAAGATGCGAATATTAACAATATACTTGGATCCCAAAATTTATGACAACATAATGAAAGTGGCATTTCTTAGTGATGGCTTAAGATAGGAACTTACGTATATTAGTCCTATCGTAGGGATAGTCTTGGCTCGAAATGTGATTGAGGAATATGACGGATATATGATCAAGGAAGCGATAGATGGGAAGTACCCATTCGGATAAATGAATATAATATGTGGCATATCAAGGTGAGTCATAGCCCCCTTTCAAACTCTTTTATATGTTTTACTTACGGGGTGAAAAGCATGAATAATTAAAATTGCTTTCTTATACAAAATGACACTTTGAAGAATGAATTATGATATGGGAATTATATTGTATGTTCAACGTGTTGTATGATATATGATGAGCTTGAGTACTGTCAAACGGTGGTCCCCTGTACACTACTATTAACTCATTGAGGCCTGTAGTTAGAGGGTTGCGCAACTAGGATTCGTCCCCTCACTCACCAAGATGGCAGCGGGTTGACTAGCCGCCTGAGTGGCCGCCCTCATCTCTGGTCTGCCTAGGGGTGCTCTAATCTACTTTATATATTATTGGTCGTCTCCATGGCACGACCCATTCATTATTATTATTGCACGTGATTGACAGCATGTGCTTCTATTATCATATCTTCGGGACATATCATCATTATTATTTGGACGTGAAAGGGTCTTAGTATTGGCTCAAGCATATACTCATCGAATTATGCCTTTGGCTGAATGGAAAGTTATTATTATTATGGATGGAAATTATTGATTGAACATACGGTTTGGGTGCGATATATGATTGATCGCTTGATATACTTTTTCTCTCACGATAAATGTGACAAATGAGAACTTTATAATTTACCATGGATTTCTCAACTATTTTGGAATGGATATGTAACGAGATTTACTTGCAAACCTATGCACTCACCAACTACGTTTTCGTAGTTGACACTTTTTCTTCATGCTTTTCAGGATTTAGCATTTGCTTTGAGGAAATTGTATGCATCATGATTAGTTGCATTGCACTTGGGAGTCAAAGATCAAACCTTGTGACGGGCAATGGAATCCGCCCTGATCATTGTAGTATACCATCTCATGTATTTGTTATTGGTTTCGTGGACTCAATATCCAAGTATAGTAGACGTATTGTACTTGGGAATTGGTTCAAATGCTTGTGCATTGTAAAATTATTGTTTATCAATTAAAGCTATGGTGAATGTTATATATTACCCTTTGTTCTGAATACTCAACTTTCTGTACATCTCATCGTTCCGCCTTAGTTGGGGTGTTACATCTGATTGGCGAAATAAATTCCTGTCTTTTGCAGGAAGACTTCAGCTTATTAATTCGGTCCTTTCAGCTATTAATGTGTATTGGTCATCTGTTTTTATATTGCCTATGAGTACTATTTTAGATATTGAAATGACTATGAGGGGCTTTCTTTGGTGTCATGGGGATATGCAAAAAGGAAAGGCCAAAGTTTCTTGGGATGATGTTTGTTTGCCAAAGGAGGAAGGAGGCCTTGGAATTCGAAAATTGCAACCTTTCAGCATTGCTCTTTTTTCTGTCCACATTTGGAACATTTTGACAGTGAAAGAGTCATTGTGGGTCAAATGAATTCATACTTATAAGCTACGATCGACTAACTTCTGGAATGTTGCTTATAGAGGTAATTTGTCTTGGAGTTGGAGGAAAATGCTCCAATTACGTCCGCTGATGCGTCAATATTTTTGGTCGAAGATTGGAAATGGTCAGAAAACTCTAACTTGGCATGATAATTGGTATAGTGCGAGCCCTTTATATGGAAAAGTTTCTTCTCGTCAGATTATTGCTGCAGGATTTTCCTTTGATTCTAAGGTGGCTGAACTTATTGATAATGATACATGGAAATGGCCTTCTGAGTGGATAGTTCGTCTTCCTGATCTGCTTTCTGTACCACAGCTTTCAAATTCTGAAGATGTTCTTTGTTGGAAGGATAGAAACAATTCTATTCAGGATTTTTCTGTTTCTATTGTTTGGGAAGATATCCGACCAAGGAGAGATAGGGTTGACTGGATTGAGCTGGTGTGGTTTAGTTATTGTATTCCTAAACATGCTTTTATCTTATGGTTGGCTTTTAGGCAACGCTTAAAAACACAAGATTTATTGATGCAATGGGATACAGATGCTACTATTAGACAGCTTTGCCCATTTTGTAATATGCAACCAGATTCACATAGCCATTTATTCTTTGATTGCACGTACTCTACACAGGTCTGGAATCGTGTTACTGCTAAGGCTGGTCTTTCTTCTCGACCTCATGCTTGGAACTTGATTATTGATCGTTTAAAGCCTCGAGCTAGGAAGAAATCATTGCAGAATGTGATTGACAAACTACTCCTTGCTGCTTTGGTGTATTTTATTTGGCAAGAATGTGACACCCCGCTAAAGCGGAATATACGGGATGCACAGACAAGCACAAAAACGCATAGTACGAGTTCCAACACAGCCAATAACATCAATAAAGAACATAGAAGAGAACATAACAGATGAACAAGCACAGAGAACAAGCACAGAGAACAAGCACAGAGAACAAGCACAGAGAACAAGCACAGAGAACAAGCACAGAGAACAAGCACAGAGAACAAGCACAGAGAACAAGCACAGAGAACAAGCACAGAGAACAAGCACAGAGAACAAGCACAGAGAACAAGCACAGAGAACAAGCACAGAGAACAAGCACAGAGAACAAGCACAGAGAACAAGCACAGAGAACAAGCACAGAGAACAAGCACAGAGAACAAGCACAGAGAACAAGCACAGAGAACAAGCACAGAGAACAAGCACAGAGAACAAGCACAGAGAACAAGCACAGAGAACAAGCACAGAGAACAAGCACAGAGAACAAGCACAGAGAACAAGCACAGAGAACAAGCACAGAGAACAAGCACAGAGAACAAGCACAGAGAACAAGCACAGAGAACAAGCACAGAGAACAAGCACAGAGAACAAGCACAGAGAACAAGCACAGAGAACAAGCACAGAGAACAAGCACAGAGAACAAGCACAGAGAACAAGCACAGAGAACAAGCACAGAGAACAAGCACAGAGAACAAGCACAGAGAACAAGCACAGAGAACAAGCACAGAGAACAAGCACAGAGAACAAGCACAGAGAACAAGCACAGAGAACAAGCACAGAGAACAAGCACAGAGAACAAGCACAGAGAACAAGCACAGAGAACAAGCACAGAGAACAAGCACAGAGAACAAGCACAGAGAACAAGCACAGAGAACAAGCACAGAGAACAAGCACAGAGAACAAGCACAGAGAACAAGCACAGAGAACAAGCACAGAGAACAAGCACAGAGAACAAGCACAGAGAACAAGCACAGAGAACAAGCACAGAGAACAAGCACAGAGAACAAGCACAGAGAACAAGCACAGAGAACAAGCACAGAGAACAAGCACAGAGAACAAGCACAGAGAACAAGCACAGAGAACAAGCACAGAGAACAAGCACAGAGAACAAGCACAGAGAACAAGCACAGAGAACAAGCACAGAGAACAAGCACAGAGAACAAGCACAGAGAACAAGCACAGAGAACAAGCACAGAGAACAAGCACAGAGAACAAGCACAGAGAACAAGCACAGAGAACAAGCACAGAGAACAAGCACAGAGAACAAGCACAGAGAACAAGCACAGAGAACAAGCACAGAGAACAAGCACAGAGAACAAGCACAGAGAACAAGCACAGAGAACAAGCACAGAGAACAAGCACAGAGAACAAGCACAGAGAACAAGCACAGAGAACAAGCACAGAGAACAAGCACAGAGAACAAGCACAGAGAACAAGCACAGAGAACAAGCACAGAGAACAAGCACAGAGAACAAGCACAGAGAACAAGCACAGAGAACAAGCACAGAGAACAAGCACAGAGAACAAGCACAGAGAACAAGCACAGAGAACAAGCACAGAGAACAAGCACAGAGAACAAGCACAGAGAACAAGCACAGAGAACAAGCACAGAGAACAAGCACAGAGAACAAGCACAGAGAACAAGCACAGAGAACAAGCACAGAGAACAAGCACAGAGAACAAGCACAGAGAACAAGCACAGAGAACAAGCACAGAGAACAAGCCCGATAAAAGAACTTGAACAAAATGTACGAAAGGGGAATTAGTGAACTCACAGTGATCTGGTACAAGCACAGTAGTATAAGCACAGAGAACAAGCACAGAGATAGATAAGTTATATCTATCGAAATCCAAGTACGACTTGATGGATGCCTAAGTACAAGTTATTGTTCATAGATATGCACACATATTAGTTCAAATGACTAATTAATTACTGAAATGTCCTTGATGAACTGATGATTTGGTCCCTTGAAGATCTTTGAACGTTTTGACCCAAAAAGAGTTTAAATGAACTTTAAGTACATGAACTGGACTCGAACTGAACGTCTTAGAACTCACACATAAGTACTTATCGTGTTAATGAGTTGAATGTGTCTTTAATAATGAACTTTAGCCTTTAGAACTTGGTTTAATCGTTCGTAGAACTCGCACTTTGATAATCAAGAAAGAACACGTCCTAATTATACTTAATTAGGGTTTGCACTTTGTACGTTGTCTTAGGTCGAATCATGACCTAGCTGTATCGTCAGTAAGTAGCCTTGAATGTGATTGATGGTGTTATGAACTGGTTTGGTGATTAATGATCAAGTGTGGTATGTTATAGAACAAGTACAAGATCGTCTAGGGTTTTGGACTGCAAGATCGTCCCACTGGACTTGCAAGATCGTCCCACTGGACTTGCAAGATCGTCCCACTGTTTCTGGTTCGGGGTCGTTTTAGCTGACCAGGGATCAAGATCGTCCTGGTTGCACTTCAAGGCCGTCCTAGCTGGTTCAAGCACAAGACCGTCCCAGCGTTTAGATCGTCTTAGGTTCGAAGTCAAGATCGTCTTAGCACTTCCAGTTTAAGATCGTCTTAGTCATTTCAGGTACAAGATCGTTTTAAGTCATTTCAGGTACAAGATCGTTTTAAGTTCCAAGCTCAAGATCGTTTCATATGTTTCTAGTACAAGGTCGTTTTAAGTACATTGAACAAGATCGTCTTAGGTTCCAATGGTCTGGGACGATCCTCCCAGGATCGTCTTAAGGTTCAAGGGTCTGGGACGATCCTCCCAGGATCGTCTTGGCTCCAAGTACTTAGCAAAAGAATTGATCTCCAGGGTGAAACGGTCCTGGTCGAGGTCGTCTTGGTCAGGATCGTTTCATTTCCAGGGGCAAGATCAAGGTCGTTTCTAGTTCAAGAACAAGTGTTTGAGCAAACCAATCCAAAGGATTAGTTACCCAATAAGTACACTACAACACCACACAACACAACATCACGAACGAGCACAAGGCACCAAGACGGTCTGCCTAGGACGATCTTGGGACAAGATCGTCCCAGCCAAGATCGTCTCTAGGACGATCTTGGGACAAGATCGTCCCAGCCAGGATCGTTCCAGGGCCGAAAACGGCTGAGCAGAACATGAACATCATACAAAGGTCTAGGCCGATTTTAAGACGTGTTAGAACGTAGCACTAGTACTTATTTGCATAATAACAACAATTTATATCACTTTTAAGGCTTTTCAAGATCAAATAGCACCTGGACAAGTTATGGCACTCAAGAACATACTTTCTTCATTTTTCAAAAATGGATTTGTAAATTAAAGCACGTTATGACCCAAATTTGTTCATACATATGTTGTTAAACACATTTAGACACAAACCCATTAACTTTTAACACGATTTTCATTCAAGAACTGGACCAAATCATCAAGAACATAGACTTGAAAAGTACACTTTTAATTTGGTCAAAAACTCATAATTCGTTGTTGTTACCTGAGATTTGATTCCAGAAATATGTTTTGATTATCACAAGGATGCTAAAAGTACAAACGATTTTGATTTAACAATCCAAAATCAAAAGATGAATTTTTGTGTGTTTTATGGCTGCCAGAGTGTTTTTAGTGAGAGAAGTGAAAAAGGAAGAAGATGAACAGTGGTTGTTTCTCTCACTAGGGTTTTCCAACCTTCCTATTTATACCCTTCCCATATTAAATGAACTCATTAAGTGCAAGGACTATTTGCGAACTTTTTGAACTAGAACTTTTATAAACACGAACGTTTACGTACTGCACTTTAGTATTTTGTTGAGCGTAATCATAAATTCGTCATATAAATCATGATTTAAGATCAAATTGACCTTCATATAAGCACATAATTTAGGTCTAAAGTACATCAAGAACCTAAATAAATTGAACTGTCTAGCCGTTCAAATGGCAAAAGTACTTTCTAAAGAACTCATTTAGAACATTTCTAAGACGGTTGTTACATTCTCCCCTACTTAGAGGATTTCGTCCTCGAAATTAAGAGTCTTGCTGATCAAAAAGATGAGGGTACTTCTTCTTAATGAAGTCCTCGCGTTCCCAAGTGTCATTATATCCATGTCTAGCACTCCAACGTACACGAACTAGTGGTACTCTGCTCTGTCTAGTCTGTTTAGCATCTCTATCAATGATCTCAATGGGCTTTTCAGTGAACTCAAGCCCTTCGTCGATATGAACATCCTTAATAGGAATGACGGTCGGGTCGTCAGCCAAGCACTTCTTTAAATTGGACACGTGAAATGTGTCATGAACATTGCCAAGTTCTAGGGGTAGTTCCAGTTTGTACGCAACTGGTCCAATCCGTCTAATGATCTTATAAGGTCCGATGTACCGAGGCGCCAATTTGCCTTTCTTGCCAAAACGGGCAGTACCTTTCCATGGGGAAACTTTTAATAGAACTTTATCGCCTACCTGGAACTCTAAGGGTTTACGGCGTTTGTCAGCGTAGGACTTCTGTCTGTCTTGGGCAGCCTTAAGCTTTTCTTTGATAACAGCTATTTTGTCTATAGTGAACTGTACGACTGGGAGCTTCATCCAGCTTCTTTCACCGGCGTCTAGCCAGCAAAGTGGTGATCTGCACTTACGCCCATATAAGGCTTCGAACGGTGCACACTGAATGCTAGTGTGATAGCTATTATTGTACGAGAACTCGATCAATGGAAGATGTTTATCCCAACTTCCTCTGAACTCTAATGCACAAGAACGGAGCATGTCCTCCAAGGTCTGAATAGTACGTTCGCTTTGCCCGTCCGTCTGTGGGTGATAAGCGGTGCTCAAGTTAAGTCTAGTACCTAACGCTTCTTGAAGTGACTGCCAAAAGTCAGATGTGAAGCGAGGATCTCGATCAGACACTATTGATAAAGGGACACCGTACTTGGTCACAATATCGTCTATGTAGATCTCAGCAAGTCTCTCCAGTGAGTAGTCATCACGAATTGGAAGGAAACGAGCTGATTTCGTTAGTCTGTCTACGATAACCCAAATAGAGTTATGGTTGTCCTTTGTACGAGGCAGTTTCATGATGAAGTCCATGGTAATATCTTCCCACTTCCACACCGGGACTTCTAATTGTTTCAATAAACCGGAAGGTTTCTGATGTTCGATCTTAACTTTAGAACATGTCAGACATCTACTGACGTACTCAAAGATCTCTCTCTTCATCCCAGGCCACCAGTAGTCTTGCTTTAAGTTCTTGTACATCTTGTCTGCGCCCGGATGAATCGAGTACCTTGAGCTGTGGGCTTCCTGCATGATGATCTCTCTAACACCAGTAGCTGCAGGGATCCAAACTCGGTTTTTGAACTTCCTGACCCCTTCATGATCAACTTCGAGTTCTTGAGCGATTGGGCCTAACCGTTCCGCCTTTATATTATCTTTTGATGCTAATCCGATCTCTTGACCTGCGATCACGCGTTGCCTTAAGTCTGTACGATCTGCCTCTTTGATAGATAAGATTTTGACTCGTTCCTTTCTGCTTAGGGCGTCAGCCACTACATTCGCCTTTCCAGGATGGTACTTGATTTCACAATCGTAATCACTTAGTAACTCCACCCAACGTCTCTGTCTCATGTTCAGTTCTTTTTGGTTGTATACATGTTGCAAGCTCTTATGGTCAGTGAAGATAGTACATTTAGTTCCGTACAAGTAGTGCCTCCAAATTTTTAATGCAAAAACGACTGCTCCAAGTTCTAGATCATGGGTGGTGTAATTCTTCTCATGTACCTTGAGTTGTCTGGATGCGTAGGCGATCACTCTGCCTCTTTGCATCAGTACGCAGCCTAGTCCCTGATGTGAAGCGTCACAGTACACAACGAAGTCTTCGGTGCCTTCTGGTAAGCTAGAACAGGTGCTTCACACAGTCTGTCTTTTAGGGTTTGGAACACTCGTTCTTGTTGTTCACCCCAAATAAAGTCTTTGGTCTTTTGAGTCAGTTGAGTCAAAGGTAGTGCGATCTTAGAAAAGTTCTCGATAAAACGACGATAATATCCCGCTAGTCCAAGAAGCTACGAACTTCGGTAGGAGCTTTCGGAGCTTCCCACTTTTTGATGGCTTCAACTTTGGCCGGGTCGACATGAATGCCTTGTTCGTTTACGACGTGGCCGAGGAACTGTACTTGGCGAAGCCAGAACTCGCACTTAGAGAACTTAGCGTACAACTCTTCTTCTCGAAGAAGTTGAAGAATAGAACGTAAATGTTGTTCATGATCAGTCTTGTTCCGAGAGTACACGAGTATGTCGTCAATGAATACAATAACAAATTTATCCAAGAACGGACGACAGACACGGTTCATTAAGTCCATAAAAATTGCTGGAGCATTAGTCAGACCAAATGGCATAACGAGAAATTCGTAGTGGCCATAACGAGTACGAAAAGCTGTCTTTGGAACGTCACCATCCTGAACACGAATCTGGTGATAACATGAACGTAGATCGATCTTAGAGAAGTACGAAGCACCTTGCAATTGATCAAACAGATCGTCTATGCGAGGTAGGGGATACCGGTTCTTAACGGTTAATTTGTTCAGTTCACGATAGTCTATGCACATTCTCATGGAGCCATCTTTCTTTTTGACAAATAAAATAGGTGCTCCCCAAGGAGATGAACTAGGACGAATAAAGCCTTTGCTCAAAAGTTCCTGTAATTGATTGGACAGTTCTTGCATTTCAGGAGGAGCTAAACGGTACGGGGCTTTAGCGACTGGTGCTGCACCGGGAACTAGATCAATATTGAACTCGACTTGTCTAACAGGTGGAATGCCTGGTAAGTCGTCAGGAAAGACATCTGGGAAGTCCCGAACAATGGGAATGTCTTGAACTTTAGGTTCTTTAGCACTTTTATCAATGACATGAGCTAGGTACACAAGATGATCTTTCTTGTCCAAGTACTTACAGAATTTCATTGCTGAGACGATTTTAAGTTCGTTCGTGGACTTATCGCCTTGTACGATCAAGATCTCGCCGTTCGGTAGCGGTATATGAACTGATTTCTCGTGGCAACAAATAGTCGCGTGGTGTTTGGATAGCCAATCCATTCCCACGATAAGGTCGAAGCTACTAATCTTGACAGGGATTAAATCAATTGTAAAGTTCTTGTCTACTAACGTCAAAGGGCAATCTAGAGCAATTTCGTTAGTGCCGTACTTTTGGCCATTTGCATATTCTACCACATATTTGTCATTTTGTTTGCCAGATATCATGTTAGTCTTAGCTTTAAAGTCTAATGCAACGAAGCTACGTTCGGCACCGGAGTCAAATAGTACAGAAGCATAATGATCGTTCAGAAGAAAAGTACCTGTCACAACCCGAGGGTTCTGACGAGCTTCCTCAGCGTTCAGAGCAAAAACACAGGGCGTTAGCAGGGCCTGGTTGGTTTTGCTGTTGCTGGTTGATCTGCTGGTTCTGGTTCCTTGGCCCGCGTGGATAAGCAACACGCTGAACTTGGGCGTTCTGGTTCTGGTTCCTCTGAACTGGTGCGGTAGGTGGTAGCGGAGGTCTGGCATTTCTGATTGGCGGGTTCCTGTTCACCGGTGGAGGATTAGTTCTGATCAAGTTCGCTGAAACAGCATTGCAGTACTTAGCCATATGCCCAATTCCTTGGCACTTATAGCAGACAGGACAAGCACCAATGTGATGAAGGTTACAACGGGTACACTTTGGATAAGCTCCAGAATACCTTGTTGGTTCAGGCACTGCGGTCACCGCATAGTTCTTCAAGATCTTCCCCTTCTTATTCTTTTTTTTTTTTTTTTTTTAAATTTGGGCGCATAGTTCCTCAAGATCTTCCCTTTCTTACTTGGGGGTTCAACCTTCTTTTCCACCACTTCTTCAGCCTTCCTCTTCCCCTTATCAGCATTCTCAGTCAAACCTCCTGACCGGATAATATCTTTGGTCAAGGTCTTAGCCAGTACAGTGGCTCTGGACATGGTCTTGGGGCCCTTACTGGTGAGGTCACGGCGGATCTCAGGAATCAAGCCCCAAATAAAGCGATCAATCTTCTTTTCCTCAGTAGAAGCTAAGTGTGGCACAAGTCTAGCAAGTTCATTAAACCTCAAAATGTACTTCTCAATCTCAACACCTTCCATTTTCAGATCCCAAAACTCTTGTTCCAACTCTTGCAAGGCATCTTTGGTACAGAATTCAGTTCTCATCATCTTCTGAAGTTCTTCCCATGTGTAAGCATAAGCGGACTTCCTGCCAATAGTAGTAACAATGCCCGTCCACCAGGACCTAGCAGCACCATCGAATTGACTGGTCGCATGCTCCACCATCTTGTCTTCAGTAGTCTCAGTGTGGTACAGGGCTTCTTCCATGTTTTCAAACCACATCAATAGTTCGGCAGCACCCTTTTCCCCTGTGTAGACTGGGGGTTTGCACTGAGTGAAAGTCTTGAATGAACACCCTCTGCTTTGGCTGACTCTGCCTTCAGCAGTAGCTCGAGTGTTGATCTGGCTAGCTTCATCGGAATCATTGTTTACTTCCTGATTCTGTTCGGGTTCTTCTTGAGTCCTCCTATTCTGAGTCGCTCTAGCAGTTCTAGTGCCTTCAGTTTGTGGAATTTCCAGCATCTGAGCAACTTGAGTAGCAAGATTTGGCATCATCGCATTCATGCGGTCAGTGATGAGGTTTCGCTACGTCTTCCAAGGTAAAGTTGACGTTCGCATCAACACCAGGTTGGATAGGTGGTTCAACGGCTGGTGCAGTCTTAGGTCTTCGTCCACGTTTAGGCGGCATTCTTCCTTATGCCCCTATTAAGATAGAAATATGAACTCGATTACGTTTCGCACAAGTCTATAGCTCCAAGCACGTAGTACATTTACAATGATCGTCATTAGCACAATATGTGAACAAGAACAGTCGTCGGTCGCACGATAAGGACCTATAGTCGTATAAGCTCTAAGGCCTATAATCGAAGTACTAGAACGTATGTCTTAAGAGAACGAGTGAACTAGAACTGATATGATCGAAGAACGAGATTGTACTAAGTTCTTAACAGAGTTCTAAGAGACGGATGATGCCTTTAATAACACACTTTGAGTGCTAGGTACTTTATTCGTAATTAGATGTAGTTGATCAGGTTACATCTAATTAGGACAAAAAGTACGTATTACTCAAACCGGTCATACCAGGTATCACCTCAGAGTGGATTCAAGTTATAGCTCGAGTTTCCTTAAGAAAAGCTCGGTGTTCACTATAACCATGTCTCTGATACCAACTGTAACACCCCGCTAAAGCGGAATATACGGGATGCACAGACAAGCACAAAAGCACATAGTACATGAGTTCC